>JALQBC010000003.1:1200000-1759496 GCA_023375675.1 Cytospora piceicola | reverse complement strand
AGGTCCGACCTTATCGTAGGCCTTAAAGTGACCGTAAGTCTTCCGGCAGGCATTAAAAGCCTTACAATCTCTAGTTCTCTTAGCCGTTCGACGGCTAAAAACACTGCTTTCAGCAGCCAATCAGATCCTCTAGACGGGTGCTGCAGCGAATCAGCATGATTGTAATTCAGAGCCAATCAGAATCAAAAACAGGTGGCACAATCTCAAGGGCAACAATTTTCTATTGTGCTCGCCCGCCTTGTAAAACAAACATCAACCTTCCTAACGGAAGGCATTCTGGTGACTGAGAAGTTTAGTTTCTAAAGCAGTGCAAAGGTATTCCTGATTCTTTTTTTCTTCTCAGAAGCTAGTCAAAGCATGTTCGATCTATTCCCCCCCTTTAACTCCCTACCAGGATGAATAACCCTTAATCACTTCTCAACCCGCCTTTCCCAAGCTCACCATTAGGGGAATCAATAAGTAAACGCTACCCTTTCTCCTCTCCATGATCAACGCCCGAGTCATGCGGATCGGTTGAATAAATAATAAAAACCCAGCGTCTGCGCCAGGGGCTAAAAGCGACGACAGTTATGTAGCCAGAAAAATGCAGAGTCTACCCAAATGCAACAAGGTTGTCAGCGAGTAAAAGAGTAAGTTGACCGGCCAATGCTATGCATGCCACGATAAATGATGTTCTGAGCGTTATCTCCACCGTTATTGAATGGGCATAATGATGACTTCCGTCCAAGTGAGTAGGTATGGAGGCGCTTCGGTGAACCGAAATAAGTTTGACTCGTATCAGACGCCCGCCGACTTTAATCATGGAAAAAGGTGCTGGCTTCTTGCAGAGGTGCCGGTGCCGTGGACGGGCCAGCTTCTCTCATGTCAACATCCTCAGATCCACCATCTGGAGGAGCCAAAGCCGGAAGGATCGCTGGTTGTGAAGGCTGTAAGCCGAATGGAAGTGCGTTCTCTGATCGATCAGGATCCTCAAGCTGTCCCATACTGTGCGGTCTCTCGTCATCGGGTGGCGGAGAGAAAGACCAGACCTGATACGTGACAGTCAGCGCATACCCTAGAAAGTAACAGCAATGATATCGTCGACTTACCTCCATGATGGTCCGGTTGTTCCGCAGAGCCATTGCAACACACTTCTCATCCTCAAACGCGACACGCCAGACTGCTTCGCCCTGGGCAATAAGCTCACGAACCAGGTGGCCCGTTTTCAAGTCCCACACTTTGACGCGGCCATCGCTGCCACCACTGACAACGCGAGTGTCGTCGAATTGCAAGCTCGTAACACTGTTGTCGTGCGCAGCCAGTCTGTGGATAGGGACGAACTTGGACAGAGACCAGACTCTGACTGAGCCGTCAGAGCCTCCAGTCACGAGGGTGTCTCCACGCATTTGCAGCTGGCCCACGAGAGATGTATGTCCTTGAAGTACCGCTTGGCATTCCCTTGATCACATATTAGCCTCGGCGAGATTAGTGGCCGGTCTTTGTGTATAACTCACCCTGTGTTGGCATTCCAAATCCGCACACTGGTGTCCAGACTGCCTGTAGCAACTCTCGTGCCGTCAAAGGCAATGGCGTAAATCTGGCTGTAATGTCCTTGAAGTGTATGGAGACATCTGCCTTCGGAGATGCTCCAAACCTTGGCAGTCGTATCGTAGCTACCTGAAACCACGATATCTCCCTTGATCTCCAAGCATCGGACACTAGCTTGATGACCGACAAGAACGTTGCGGCAGACGCCGGTCTCGATGTTCCAGACACGAAGGGTGGTATCTCTCGAGCCTGAGATGGCAGTCTTAGCATCTGACATCTTAAGACAACGCACAGTGGATGTGTGCCCTCTCAGAGTGTGAAGGCAATTTCTGTAGCAATGTCAGCAAAGACCCTGCTTGGAAAATGACAAGACTTCTTACCCATTGCTCAAGTCCCAGACTCGCACATCGCGATCACAACCACCGCTGACCAGAATGTCATCCCATGGGACCATAGCCCATACACCCATGATATGGCCCTGCAGTACGCGGAGTGCGTTGCCTTCGGTGTCAAATACGTGGATCTTCGCGTTATCGAGAGCCACGATAATGTACTTCGATGTCAGGTGAAGACTCGTTACGACACCACCATCCTGGGTGATAGCCCGGGTAGTGGCCTTTCCACCAGTGCGCCATGCGGCATCGACCAAGTACCTTTGTTTGAAGTGCGATTTGTAGGACTTGAGTTTGGGCCGCCGGGCATCCGAACCGTCGAAACTCCTGGAACCAGCCAGGCCGGTTGCGGACGGCAGTGCGCCTGGAAAACTGTGGTTTGCGAATGGGTTGTTTGATATAAGAGGCAGGGCCCCGGGCCTTGCTGCGTACGATGGTGCCATACTAGTTACTTCTGAGAGTCGACGTTCGTAGTCGTGCTTTACGCAGAGGTTTTTCCATGTCATGTCATCGCTGAGGAGATCTCGCCACCTTCGTGAGACTTGAGATGCTCTCGCCAAGACTTTAGGGTCGTCGATGAATGATAGAATCTGGATTGGTCAGATGAGACGGAACGAAGCGATTCGCTGACAAGTGTGGTGCGAACATACCCTAAGACACAATTCATCTGGAAGACTGGTGAAAGGATCCTTCTTCAACAGAGGACTGACGAACTGATGGACAAATGACAGCTGCTGGCTTGTGCACAGGTTCAACAAATCAGCCAGGATGCGTGTTCGCTGGGGACCATTACAAGTCTGGAAATGTTGGCGGCACTTGGCCAGGAAGATGTCCTCGTCATCTGTGGCGTCACTCCAGTCCGGTTGTGCGTGTGTCGGACCAGGCGAGGCAGCCGGAGTAGGAGGAGGCGGTGGTGATCCAGTCAAGGTCTGGTCGAAATCGGCAGCAGGCGTGCTCATGCTGGGAGTTGGCGGACCCCTGGGCGGCCTAGGCTGAGGAATCTTGATCGTATGGTTCCCGCTGCTCATAACCACGTCCTCGCTGGAGTACAGACTCGCCCTGCGGTCTGAAAAGCTGAGCGGCCTGTGGCCATAGCCATCCATCTTGACAAGAGTCCCTGAACGCAACAATATCGTAGGGACTCAATCGCAGGTATCGGCCGGCCGAAGAATAGTCGAAGGCGCGCGGAGTGCAAATTGGTTCGTCAAATGTCGCTCGTTAATACCGAGATCTGGGTTTCGGAGATCTAGTCAGCCACGACAAGGCCTGTAGTGAACTTGAAGTTTGGACCTTGGTCGGACAAAGGGGTCCCTGGAAGTTGGGAAGCGTTCAAAGAAGGGAGTTGGCAGCAGCGCTAACCGGATGGTGTCGTCGTTGCTCTCTCTAGTGTCACCACTGCTTCGGGAAGGGGCAGTAGCAGTAACAGTTACGGAAAGCGAATGTTCTGCTTCCGTAGATGTTTGAGAGCGCCAATGTTGGACAGGCAAACCCAGGAGGTTGGGAAGCGTAGGGCGCTTTGATCAAAAATGAAGAGGGCGGAGGGCCAAGGCGTAATGGTGCGGAGATGGAAAGATGAGGAGATGCAAGACCTAAAGTGTGAGGTCAAGGCCGTGAGGTAGAGTCGAATGATGAAGGCGCTGCGGAGAAGGCGTCCAAAGCTGTAACGAGTCGTACATCGGCAGGGATGGGGAAAGGTTTAATAACCGGGGAGTGGCGATGGTGATGGAAGAAAACGAGTCAACACCAAGAAGATTGATCTGTGAGGTACAAAGATGGTGATACGATGGGAATCCTCGTTGTTGTTATCATGAGTTGTTGAAGGGGGTTCAGATCAACATTGAATGGACGAGGATGGGAAGGGCTTCAGTTGGGAGTTGCTTGCAGCGGCAGAGGAAGAGAAAGATGGGGCTCCCGTCTCCCTATTTCCCTATTCCCTGTTTCCCGTAACAGATTATTGTTACGGTACCGAGCGATGAAGAGTGGAAGGAACCAAAGGCACACGAGCCAGGTGCCGGAAGGAGCCAGGTGCAAGGTGCAGGGAGCAAGGTCGAAGGCTCAATAGCTGCAAGCAAGCAAGCAATCCTAACGACTGTACCGGTATTTCCTTCCTGTTGGATTTGACACTTGCACACTCAGGGCTCCAGGGCTGTCAGGGCTGTCAGGGCTGTCACGGTCACCCGGGTTCAGAAACATGTACCTAGTTCTAAGTAGTACGTAGGTACCTAGGTAGGTAGATACAGATCGCAGATTCGTTCCTGGAACAACGAAATGTGGAAATCGGTACCCGATGGGAAACTGGAGAATAAGAAGAAATGAACGAGATTTGGGGGTTCGAGGTTGACAGTCAACTCCCCACAAACCTACCCACTCAGCACTCTCAGCTGTTTCACCAGCCGTCAGCCTGTCGGTCCAGTCTCAGTTAGTCAGTCAGTCAGTCTGCTGGCTGCCCTGGCCTGGCAGTGCAGCAGGGGCAGGGGGGGAGGGAGAACAGCATAGACCGAGGAGGGTGTAATTAAAAAGGATTGGTATTTGAAAGCGGCCAGTTCAGGGCTCCACCCTTTTGTGCCGCCGATGATCTGCGCTACATTAGAACGCACGCGGTTTGTACATGAGCTTATGGATCCTCCTTCGACTGGCAATCTTGGAGCCCTCCAGCCCTCCAGCCCTCTATATACTTGAGTATCCTAGGGGCAACTCCGGCGAAGAGAAGAGATATCTTCTCTTCGAAGACTTACATACCTAGGCATCTAGGTAACTAGGTGGCTACCCTACCTACCTAAGTAGGGAGGCAGGGACTGTAAACATAAGAATTCACACACCTCAGAACCATCAGCACCTGCTGCACATTGCTGGCAACGCATCTACGGGTTAATCACTGGTGCCACGACGTCGAGTCCACTCGGACCACTCGTCAAGAATCTATGCCCCGGACCACATAGCCACTTATTGGATGACTACACTACCTGGGTACTCCATATCTAACACCGCAGGGGTGTGGTGGCGAGAATGGTGCGCATAATGAAGAGGCGGCAGAATTGTGTACGCGGATTGTGTTTATTAACATGGTGCAGACGTGCTCTCTCTCACGCTCTCACTATATTCCTCTTTTTTCTTTACTGTGGTAAAATCTCACTGCATGCAGTGAGGCCCGATGAGGTCAGCAGTCCAACCACGCCGCCCGGAACCAATGCACTTTGACGAGCACGACATGGCCTAATACATTGTGTCTCCCTCATTTGCTTCTGACTTTCTGGGCATATCAAGAAGAACACGGGGCCTGTGCTCTGGCTAAACAGATCAAACGGCCAGATGATCGGTCAGACTTCCCATTTGGCATGAATACCATCCCACCTTCAATGATACTCCCTGTCCGCTGTCAGACGAAACCACAGTCCGGCTTGTCTAAGTCATGCACCCGGCAATTGGTATTTTTCAACCCCCTTAGCACAGTGTTGTAAGAATAAGTGGCCGCATGGACTTCAGCCTCATTACCTCCAGCTTCCTCGGAGCATACCAGTCAATAGGGGGCAAGATCTTGACGACGTACACAGGGTCCAGACTTGCAAATGTCTTGTCGCACCACTTGAGCATTATGAATCCGGCAGCCCTCTACCAATCTGTCAGCAAAATAGAAAAGCAAGTGAATGACTACTTCGCAGACCTCCATGAGAAAAGCAAAGGCCGTGACTACCAACGCTAGACTTTGCGCGGGCCCAGCCCAGGCCTTGAAAGGCACAATCCATGAAGGCGGATGGCCGTGATCGTTTCGTCAGCACTTATGCAAAGCTTCAAAGCAGTCATTCTGCGGATGGGAAATATCTGATTGGTCTCTCGGTTAGAAGACAAAACGGAACCCAATCGTCCGGGTCAACATCGTGGCCCCCGCCGGCCAGTGTCTGTATCAAATTGGAGACCAGAGGCAGCTGCGAAACGTACATGGAGAAACTCCCCGAGACTATCAGGTGACAGGTGCAGTTGCACGGCATCTTACACATGCAGCTTTCGAACACTCCGTGACCCAATTACGGGCTCAGCGTTAAGAAGCCTTTCGTGTACCAATGAAGCACACAGGTTGCACATCACAGTCCACCTCACGCCTCAAGATTTGTCGGGTTCGAATCCAGATTCACGTTGCCACATCAGTACCAGTCCGTCCCAGAGGACCAACCCAGTCCTGAATAAGACCATCTCAGAGGGCTACCCGCATGACCAAATCTTGGAACACTCCACCACCTTATATAGGCGGCCAGTCTCTCACCGTAGCCGGGTTTGGATGTGCCGATACAAAGGCTCGCAGAGCCTCAATAGGTATAAGGCATAGAATGTATACCAATGGGAAAGCCTGCAAGGGGCATGTTGCAGTAGCAGCGCAGAAATTATGATGCTCGAAGGCTATTCTTGTTTGTATTCTTCACCGGCGCGTTCTACCAACACGCGTAACATAAATCATAAACTCCATTGATGCCGACCCTTTTCCTCCCGAGATGCACTATCGCCAACAGCGTCTAGAAGACGAAGACACCACATTTCACCACCCAACTGGTTGAACGCTGATCAATGATGGTGACCGAACTGCGTCAGCAGGGGTAGTAGCATTCCGCCTACAGTGGCCATCGTGTCCCGCATCTGCGGCCGGACAGGTTTTCTCTGCGGCCCAGCATCCGCGTAACCATTTATCGAAGAGGGGTGCTCGTGACCTTGTTGGGACGACGGGTCTTCTTGCATGGCGTGCATGGCAACATAGCTATTTTCATCGCGAATTAGTCTCGTGCGACATATCGGAAGTCTTGGTGAACTTACAGGAATGTGCCGCCAGAAAATAGCAGAAGCATGCCAGTCCACCACTGGCCGGCCTCGCCTTCCATATTCCCGCCTCCGAGGATGGAGATGAGGATGTAGGTGCCCAATGCTCCAAATGGCGCAGCCATACTGAACGCGATGAGATGGCCCCTGGCTGCCCTTTTCGAAAGTCCTTGCCTGAGCAACAACGAGGTTAGACCGAACGCCGCGGGAGCCTTATGGAACATGATCGCGACGAAGATTATGAGGCCCAGCTTCATGTCGCTTGTTGTGGCCGAGGCTCCCATAGCTATTCCATCCGCCGCAGCGTGGATCACCAGACCCGTTGTCGTGGCCAGGCTTCTCGACTGTCTAGGAGTTGGCGCAAAATTTCCGAGGAAGTCGTCGCTCTCGTCTTCTGCATCGTCATTTACGTTTGCCGAGCCTAGATTGTCCAGGCTAATATGTCTTGTTGCCGGAGCCGAGTTCAACCCATCTGTAGCGTGCTGGGGAAGTCTGTCGATGAGGAACATGAGGATGAACCCAAGCATCAAGGACAGCCCAATGTAGACCGTAGGGAAGTCATCGCCTTCTTCGGTGTGCGAAGTGCCATCTTCCGGTGCCTCGACTGGCTCCCCTTCTGCTGGTTGCTCATCATCCTTTTGTAGTGTAGCTCTCGCAACAATTGACGCTACATCGACCGGGGAAGACTCGTGGACATTGATCGATGGGATATCTCGTGGTACTGCAAGCCCAGGGTACTGGAGCCGCTTCGCAAGAATCGACCTCGTGTCGTGGGGCGTGTGTGATGGTTTCGTGGTGGATGCGACAGCTTCGACGCCTTCTGGTATTATTACAATAAGCGATGTCCCAACAAGTATACCAATGCCTATGCTCGATATTAAACGCAATTGCGACTGGCTGAGGGACATGGACAATGGCAGTGCGCCAGCGAGAAACGAGGCGAGTGCCATGACCACCTACAACACACCATTAGCTTCCGTGTCAACATCCAATTCAGGGGCCGGGGGCAACTCACGCTCAAAGCGAGGAGGAGGAGAAGCCCGCCCATTTCTTTAATTTTGTATTTAATCGATTATAAAGTTCATCGGTAAAGGATTGGACTGAAGGAGTGTTTGTTGAAGGAACGTCGGTGGAAGCTATCTCGCAGTTTCTCGCGGTTGTTTGGGTCGTTTCCCAGAATTTCCCAGGGTTGTCAGTTTCTCCTGGTTCAAGCTTCAGCGGTCACTTGCGTCGAGATTGGTCTCCAAGTTTCGTAAGGGCCTCGGACAGGTGCCTATATGTCGAATGGATAAACGAAGCTTGCTGGAAGATTCCAGATTAGGATAATCGAGTGCCACCCAAGTCAGCAAGCATAATGTGCAGTGGTGTTTCTTCTTTGATTGAACCCCAATCATGGGCGAACCTTGAAGATCTCAAGTGCGTCGTGAACTTGGTGATCCAAGCTCCCCACACGGCCAGTATCTGCAGTGCAGCGCCTCAAATCAGCGCCTCAGCGCCCATTCTAGTGAACCTCGGAAGCAGCCCCACTCTGCCAGCCAGCTGTGACCAGTGACGGTGCTTGCTGCTTGCTGCTGGCTCAACGGCGCAAAGCCAAGCAATTCAATTTAGCTGCGCGTCAAGACGCGCATCTGAGCCTCACGCGCTATCTCACCTGGAGCTTTAGACTGTTACACCCGCGTTGCGCATTTATTCTCCGACACCTTTTATGCGAAGCCAAAACCGCTGACTGAACAACTCTACGAATTATCACCCCCAATCGCAAAAGCACAGGCACCATGGCATCTGAGGATGACGAGTGTAAGCCGCGTCGCATCGCATCTGCGATTCCAATTATTTGCATTTGTTTGCATTCCAGTTTGTCGCTAACAAGATATAACGATAGGGTCTGTCAAGGCAAACGATGTCTTCACCATCTCTCTTGTCGCAAAGACAGAGGACGGTCCCCCCAAAACAATCGCGAGCTTCCAACCCAAATGGACATATCCAATTTTCGACGAGGAGCAAGTCTACGGTTACAAGGGACTGAAGATCAACCTCCGATACAATGCATCCGATATGCGCCCTCATTTTTTCCATACAAAGTCCCAGACAGTGCCCATGGACGTAGCCGAACATGATTTGACCGACATCAAAGAGGCCGTCGAGCCATTCCTCCCAACAGGTATGTACACCGGCCTTTTTGTGGAGTGCTCCTAGGACTGACCAAGGCGCAGTCGCGTTCGGAAAGAAGGCCGACTTCGATGCTGCCGTCAAGGGTGTGCCGAACGACTGGAAGCCACCTGGAAAACTTATCGAGACATCGGAGGGAGTAGATGGTACATACGAGATATGGATGGGCCGCCTTGATGACCCAGCGGTCTTGCAGGTCGTCCGAAGAGTCCAGATACTGGTCTCTCTGTTTATTGACGGAGGAAGCCCAATACGAACCGAAGCCAGTGAGGAATACGAAGCAGATTTTCTGGATCGGTGGACAGTCTTCTTCATATACCACAAGCGACCGATCCCAAACAAGCCTGGCCAGTTCTCGTACGTTTTTGCCGGCTACTCGACCGTCTATCGACTGTACATCCTGCAGCCGCCGACCGACCCTACCACCAGCAACTTCGAGCTACCAACAGAGTTGATACCCTTCTCAGACTTCCCTTGTCGCTCGAGGATATCTCAGTTCATCATCCTGCCACCATACCACAAGAAAGGCAATGGCATGCTGCTGTACAGTCGAATCTACAAGACCCTGCTTGACGACCAGATGACTTTCGAGATCACGGTGGAGGATCCCAATGAAGACTTCGATGTCGTGAGAGACATGGCAGACATGATGTTCCTGCGGGAGCAGCCCATTTTCAACGAACTGGTCAAAATTAACACCGACGTCGAGATTCGCAGGACTGGCGTCCTGCCTCAGATCGTCCTCGACAAGAAAAGACTGGAAGAGCTGCGACTCAAGTACAAGATCGCCCCGCGACAGTTTAACAGACTCGTGGAGATGCACACATTCTTCAAGCTACCCAACACTGTTCGTCCGATGTTGGGCACAGAGGAGGCAAAACCGGCGGCAAAAAAGAAGCCGACATCTAAAGAAGAACACGAGTACAAGTTGTGGAAGTTGCTGAGCAAGTCACGCATCTACGCCCAGAATAGGGAGGTCATGAGCCAGCTGGAGCCCCATGAGCGGGTTCAGAAGCTGGACGAGACCTTGTTGGCCGTGGAGGTCGAGTACACTTTCTCGCTTGCGAGATATAATGCTAGGAAGGTGGCGCAGGAGCAGTCAGGCGGTAAGAAGAGGAAAGCCGATGGCGACGAGCGGGCTGAAAGCAAGAAAGTGCGCGTCTAGGAAGTAAGCGGCATGTTGGCACCGATAGGAGCTTTCCACTCCATCAACCAAAGGGGTTGCCAATAACGACCTCTCTCCTGGTTTTGTATTGTACAGATATTATGGCATGCTCGGGGTACATATGCGGTTTCGTATGGCCTGGGTTTTATGGGGGTCCACGGAAAAGGGGAATATTGCGTTCATCTGAAGGCTTCTGCAGCCACGCAACAAGAATGTCAATGGCGATTGACTATGAGTTACCAAGTTCAATTCAAAGAGCTACACAAACTGATATGTGCACAAGTGTCTACCCACGGTTAAATTATATCGCAGCCTCCGATTGACGACCGGCTTCGAACTCCAAACGCCACGCTCAATAGCTCAGTGTTCATAACCATTCAACCTCGTCCCATTAACGCCCTGGGCCCCATTGCCAAGCCTACCCGCCACAGTTGCCGCCTCCCTCACAGCTCTCGAAACAGTTCCCCGAACGGCACCCTCCTCCAACACGAGCAGACCACCGATACTGCAGCCCCCAGGGGTGCCGACCTTGTCCCGCAACAGAGCAGGGTGCTCACCATTGAGCACCAGCCCCGCAGCTCCCTTCATCGTCTGGGCAGCCATCCTCTGGGCCTCGGCCCTCGGAAGCCCCATGGCCACGGCGCCATCGATAGCGGCCTCCAACACGAGAGCGAAGAAGGCGGGTCCCGACCCGCAGAGGGCGGTTGAGGCGTTCATGGCGGAAGTAGGGAGGAAGACGACGTCGCCGATGCGGCGGAAGATCCAGGTCACCAGCTGCATGATGACGGGGGGCATGGGGGCGCTGGGGTTGTTGTCGTCGGCGACGACGGTCATGGACTCGCGGATGAGCGAGGCGGCGTTGGGCAGGGCGCGGACGATGCGGCAGCGGCCGTCCTCCTCCGGGTCGCGGTCGGGCACGGCGCCGTGGAGGTGCCTCTCGATCTGCTCGACCGTGACGCCCGCGCAGATGCTGATGAGCAGCTTCCCGTGCAGGGCCTTCGTCATCCCGGGCTCCTTGAGGATCTCCTCGACCATGGAGGGCTTGCACGCCAGCAGGATGACCTCGGACTGCTGCACGCTGGGCACGTTGTGGCCCCAGACCACCTTGACGCTCGACGTGTGCTCCCACAGGGCGGACTTGACCTTCTTGGCCGATTCGGGGCGCCGGACGCACGCGATGAAGCGGCTGGGCAGCCGTTGTGGAAGGTCCTCATGGGGATGAGACCCTGTCTGGAGTGGCTTGGGGGCTTCTAGCTCCGCGAGGGAGGACAGGACGCCTGAGAGGATCGCCGTGCCAAGTGAGCCTGTCGTTGTGTAAGTGAGTATACATGGTGAGAGCGAGGGCAACTTGACGGAACTTACCACAGCCAAGGACACAGATGGTGAGGTCGTCGTGGTGGCCAGTCATGTTGACGGATGTATGAGATTCGTCATGGGCAAATGGAACAAGACTCATGGAGGTGGGCATGACGGCTTAAATAGTAATAGAACAAGATTTATGGTAGATGGTGTAACTTCAACGACAGGGCAACTGGGGCTCCTTTGATATTCCTTAAGTGACGGGGGGGAGAGGCGATCTTGCCTTGAGAAGCAGGCCTTGGAATTTATTTGATTCCATCTTAAGGACATGAAACCAGCAGCTCACGTCTAGAAGCCAATCAATACCACTTCAAAAAGGAAAGTAATTTCCATCTCCTTTTCTCGGCGTTCTAAAGATATCAACTCGGATAGTTTAGTGAGGGGCCTGGAGATCCCGATAGTGGACTCGAGTAACATGGAGGCATTGAATTTCAGGGGCGCAATGACGCATCTCACCGCCTAACCAAATCAGTTTAGCGACCCATGGATCACTTGCAGGGCCCCCAGTCTCTCCGTCCGGGCTGCCGGGTAGCTTGTCCAGGTGGTAACTACCTAGCCTAGGTAACTCAAGCCCAGAGGCTAGGATCTAACGGATCATCAAATGCAAGGCTGAGACTCCACCTTGATACCAACTCAGCAGGAGGAGAAATGTGCCCTTCATACAATCACAACCACCCCAGCTTAGAAGACAGACCCCACCCGCCCGTATTACTTTGAAACACATTGATCAAGGCGAGTAGCTTTAGGAGTTGAGAAGGAGGAAGGAGACTTCTCGAGATGGCCGACCCGTTTGAGGTGCGCATGCGGTTCTCATCGCAACTGCAGCATCTCAACGCCTCGGTCACTTCAGCCCAAAAGGCCGCCCAGTATGCCCTCAAGTATAAGGATATGGACGAGGATCTGCACTCATGCATATTGGAACAGCTCGAGAGGGTAAGTCACTGCGGGAAAACACTGGTACAGTCCATCAAGCTAACCCGTGTCGCAGAATAACATGAACACTCGCGCCAATATCATGTACTTCATTGAGCATTTCCTCGAGATGGCACAGAAGGATGGCCATGTCGACTATGTCCGCATGATACAGAGAGACATCATAAGAGTTGTCGATGCCGTCGCTCCAGACGATGGCTCTGGTGCGGCCAACGTCAAAGTCGTTAGGAGGGTGTGTTGCATTTCATCCACCCACAGTTCTAACCCCTCCCCCATCTAAACCCATAGCTCTAAACTGTCCAACTCGCTGACCAACTTCCACAGGTTCTCCAGGGCCTCCAATCAAAGAGCTTCCTTCAAACACAAACCGTCACGGAAATCAACGAGGTCCTCAAGGAGCGCGAGACCTCTAACATGGACGTCGTCATGTCCAGCCCTGTTAATAGCACGAACCCGGGACTCGGCGATATGCCACCTTCACAGACGATCCCCAAGCCGGGCGGGACACCACGGCCTGCCAGGCCTGATAAGAAGCAGATCGAGCAGCGCATCGAGGAGGATCGCGAGCGGCATAAGAGATTGCGCGAGAGCATATGGGCGGTTCCCACGGAGCCGGACGATGCGGAGATGTGGAAGATGTGGGAGGAGACGAGCGACCTCGGAGATGACGACTTGATCATGGCCAAGGAGGAGGAGGAGGAGCGGTTAAGCTGTGTCACGGATAGCTGCGGCCATCGCAGGGACGAGGCCACGAGGGAGAGGCAGAGGGAGAGAGAAAGGGAGAGAAATGGGATGACTAATGGGAGATATGAATAGCGAACGCCTTCAAGGGGGAAGGCAGTCCGCCCACAGGGCTAAGCGAAGGCCGATGAAGTCGACTTCTTTTAAGGAATACCCCGACTATGAAGTACTAGCCGTGCGAGTATTTTTGGTTGGATCGACGAAGCGAGAGGATCAGGCGGAATGGCTCTTCGTGATACTCAACACACTTCTACGGATAGCCAGGTAGGCCAGGTCTCTTGGTTGTATGGATCGGCTAAGCCTCCACAAATCCAAGCGCCGTGGTGAGTGTCTGTTTCGGGAAACACTTGCTTTCAGGGGCTTGCAGCTAACGGGCCCCTTTCCAAAAGAAACAAAGCTGGGAGATTGCTCATGAACCCCTGGCCTGCCAGAAGGGAACGAGCACCATTGAGTTCATGACGGCAAGGTTGTCGCAGCTATGTTGCTAGACCGGTACATTGGCTAGCAGGACGTGAAAGTACATCAAAACGCACACACCAACTCGTGTAGCACTCCCAAAAAGCTTGTGTTCGGTTTGGTTCGGTTCCAAGTCACCAAGTGAAAAGTGGCGCCTGGAGCCTCGCTGCTCGCTCGGAGATCGGGACCACAGCGTCCTAATAGTGGGCCCGGGTTCAACGACATTCAGACGCGAGGCGCGACAGTTTCATCTTAAACTTAATCCACCAGCGTTGACGACAAAATTAACGGGCTGATGGTGATGCCCCTCGCGATTCTTGTTCCTTGATTGGTTTCGGTATGAACTGGAATGGCTTGGCTGTCGGTTGCTGCCGCTAGCTGTAGAGGTTGGGGTCGGCGCCGTCTTCCACCCGACTGCTTTTGATATGGAGACTCAATTGATGATATGTATAGTTCCTCACTCGGCGGCCTGCTTGGTGGATTGTTGATACTGGGACCAGATTCGAGTGATACCCGCTATGATAGTAGCGTCTTCTATATCTTATATTGTGATATTAATATATACGGAGACTATGGTTGCCATGTGCCATCTCCCTCCCGGACCTATGTATGGGGCTGTTTCACAATATGGAGTTGACGTCTGCGCCTGGGCTAGGCGCCTCGTCCACAATGCTATTCCTCTCCAACAGCCCTCTTTGCTCCCCTTCACCCTCTTCGCGGGTAACACCGGTCGTAGCGCCCGACATCCCGCTCGTCCGCCTTGTCTCTTCGGCGCCGTTGAGTACATACCACACGTCCTTCTTTGTCAGGAGACCCTGTAGCACGCCCCTATCACTGAAGAGCACGTAGCGTAGTCCCAGCTTCTGGAAGTAGCTGACGGCCAAGTGCAGGCTGGATCGAGAAGGTAGGGTGAGGGGCGTCTGGTCCATCCACGGCCTGAGATCAAGCGTCGTCCGCGGGTCAGCGAGGGGTTGGTGACTGAAGAATGTTTCAGTTTCCGGGGGAAGGGTACGGGAGGCCGTGGCGAGGTTGTAGCTCAGCTCCGCGCGGGAAATGTACCCAAGCAATACGGCCTCGCGCGGGTCGGAGACAACGGGGAAGCCACGGTACGGGTTGGTGTCGAGGATACTAGTTAGCGAGGCAATTGTGTGTCCCGTGGCAGTCAACACCACAAGGTCCTCTATGCGCGTCATGATCTGCCCGGCGGATATGTCCGGGATAGCGGTAACGTTCTCGTCCGAGTTGTCGAGAAACGGGTACTGATTGAAATGGATCCACGACTCATATATGCCGCGACGCGAGAAGGCGTCGCCGACCCACTTGGAGATCATTACGGCGATCATGATGGGCAGGACGTACGTCAAAGCGCCCGTGAGCTCGAACATAATCACCACGATGCTAACAGTCATTCGTGTCACGCCCGCCAGCGTCGCGGCCGCGCCGATAATGGCATATGTGCTTGGGTTAATGCACGGTATGTCCGGCTCGCACTGGGCAAAGAGCAAGAAACCCGGGTGGTTGTGCACCCATATCTCCATTATGATCCCCACTGCCCTTCCAGAAAGCGCGCCGATAGCCATAGACGGCAAGATGATTCCCGCAGGGATTTGTAGCCCGAAGGTGACAGCTGCGAGGAAGAAACCGAGAATGGCGGCGAAGACAAGAAGAACCACCGTCCCTGCTGTTGCAGCACCAGTCTTGCACAGGCCAAATTGGTCGTCCAGTTGGGTTGAGCATTCCGAAAATAAATTTGAGACAAGCTCAGAGGATTGCGCGCGCATGTAGAGGTTGGGGTAGTTGATGAGGGCTGTGAGCAAGCTGACAATAGCGACCTGCGTAATGGGGCCTGGCAGCCAGTCACTGGATTTCTTCCAGGAAGCCACTTTCATGTTCAATTTGATAAAAAGGCCACCGTATATTCCGCCTATTATGCCAAGCAAGACGAAAGGAACGGTTTCGAAACCGTGCCAGTCAGTGCTGTATTTGACGTGATAAAGAGCGGTTTCTCCCGACCGGAAAGGATCGACGGCCTTGAGGACGACAGCAGCAGTCATAGCACAAACAAAGCTCTTCCACATCGTTTTGTCCGGGAAGTAGTATGAGATTTGCTGACTTGGTCAATATTTTCCCCCAATGTATAGACCGCAACGGAATGGATCGGCTTACCTCAAGGCTGAACAGAACTCCTCCTATGGGTGCACCGAAAGCCACAGATATGCCTGAGGCGGCAGCAGCAGATAGAACCTCCCTCTTCCGAGCTTCATTCTGGTCTAGGTTTGGAAAAAACCTAATAAACAAGTTCGAGCAACAGCAAGCGACGTGAACCAGGGGGCCTTCTTTCCCCAGCCACATGCCAGAAGCCACTGATAAACACTGGGATTCCATTAGCACAGTGCTTCAACGCTCATCATACGGCGAAACATACCAGTCCAAATGATTTAGTAACCAACGTCCAAGTTCCAAGAAACCTCCGGATGACGAAACCTCCCAGCACAGTCTTGATCTCGGGTATACCACTGTGTCTCGCATAGACAGAATACTCCTGTACTAAAATGCCGGCACAAAGAGCAAAGAGCACCTGCTCCAGGTTAGTAGATACTCTGCAACGAGGGGAACTTGGACGTGCAAGTGAATGACCATACCGATAACATGATAAAGAAGAAATATTCTATAACCCATTTCCCTCCCCTTGAGGAAACGTGCAATGCGGCAGCCCATGGACGCCATCCCATGCACTGGGCACCTTCATCGTAACCTAGACAGCAAAAGTGTTTATTCAAGTAAAAGGCGCCGCCGTCTTGCGTCGAGCAGTACCCGGTCTTGAGGTCGCCCAGCCAGTCTGTGGTGATATCAATACCAGCGGCGAGAGCTCCGACAAGAAGTCCCGTCAGGACCAGTATTATCCATTCTTGGCTCGCATCCAGCAGCCTTTGTGCATAGCCCAGTAGCCCTGACCCGCTAGAGTTTAATACTCTTAGCCGTGTGCGCTCTTTCGTATATTCAAAGATCCAATCAATGGCTGTCAAATCTTCGTAGCCAACTCTCCTTCCCGGGCCCTCGACGTACCAGTCGAGGGGCGCACCGGCTTTAGCAGTCGAGCTGTGGTCGCCATTTGCGCCTCCTCTTCTCCCAGGCGACGTGTGTATATCCTCCAATATCGAAGTGTCCTCTGTGGCCCCTCCATTCGACGACGAACCAGGTCTAGGCCCCCCTTGTGAGCCTGGCCGTAAACCCGTCAGTGAGGTAATCAGGCCCAAGCCAGAGGCGCTGCGAGCCCTTTGCTTGCGTTTGAATGAGATCGGTTCGGCGAGGCTTCCGTTCAGATTGTTTTCGCCGAGTAGGTCGATATCGGCCGTGTCTGATCCGCGGGGGGCATCGTTGATGCCATCGTGATGTGGTTCTGGTGGTGACTGGGAGGAGGATGATGGAGCCCCCCCGTGTACGAGGCCGTCGTTCATTGTCGGAGACGGCGCCCTGGAGCTTCGCGATGTGTCGCGCAGTAAGATTTACTCATCTTCCGGCGAGATCAGCGGTTGGACTAAGTCTGTGTTGAGCTGAAGGCGTTCTTGTCGGCTGTAGTATAAGACTTATCAGTCGAAGACCCGGCTGCTTATTTGTCGCAAAGTCAATGAAGTCCGCGCCCAGGCCAGGCCGCATCCGGATCGGCACATGGCCCATTGAATACAACGTGCTGGTAGCCGCACCGGACCCTGAAGAAAACAGGTGGACCCCCTGAAACGCCTTACCAGGGGCACCCTTGACGTCACTAAAAATGGAATCAGCCCCCCGGGGTTCTGAGGATAATATCCACTTCACAGTAGGTAGACATGCACCAAAGAGTACTTGCGACACCAATTGATTGCACAGTTGCAATATTTGAGTAAAAGGACTATCTGGGAAAGGAAGCATGTTTCCTGGCCTCATATCGACAAACGGCATCTCTAAAAATGAGCGTGATACATGAAGATATGCCGGAAGATGTCAAATCTCTGGAAAATTCAACTCAACCACACCACCAGGTTCAGGACGACGGCGAAACCCAGAATGTATCTGTCACTGTTGAGAAAATCCAGGAGCTCTTGAAGACCAAGAACGATACTTCAAGGTTCGTTGGCCTTGCACTTCTCAAGTCTGTCCTTGACAACTCACAACAACTTCGAGAAGATGAGGCTGCTATCACAACACTATGGCAGAGTGTATCGCCCAAGTTCCTAGATCGTCTCTTGCGAAGCGGCTCTAGACAGAGCTTGTCAAGCAAGGATGCAAAGGATATGATCGACATTGCCGTTGCGGTGCTACATACGTTCTCGGTACTCCTCCCAGATGAGGTGAAGCAGGGCTCGAGTCTTGTTGGCCGTATGCAAGCTCTAGTTCCAGCAATATTGCACAGGTGCGTCCCTGGCTTAGACCCCATCATATCTCATGGCAACTCCAATCTAACGCGTGCAACAGCTCGGAGGGAACTGCCCAGCTTATACTCCAAACTCTCCTGACACTTGTCAGCTACCCAGATGGAGCCAAGGGGTTTGCGGACATAGAGGATGTCAGCCCTCTTATTGAAACTGCCCCTTCACATCCTCTTGTCTTGGATGTATTTCTATATGCCTATGCCCAGTCTGCAACATTGGCGGAGGACCAGCCGTCCTTACGTTTAGATATTGGCAAGACGGTCCAAAGTTTGATTGCTTCATTCAAGGGTACAGATGCTGTCACATTGTTGAACTTTTTCGACCAGCTTCTGCGGAAGATCGATCCCGAGGTACGGCCCCAGACATATCAACACTATATCTGGGACTCGGTACTAACTTAGTTACAGAACATGCCTCCAAGTTCATCCTGGATGAAGCCTATCATAGGGTTCATCCGCAACTTGGTCACAAGTAAACCAACCCCGGCCAGCCGAGCAGCATACACAAACCTCTCAGCCTCCATACTCCAGACCTATCCAGCCGAGGCCTCAAGCGCCCTATTCTCTGACGGGGAAAAGTCAGATAAGCCATTTTCCTACCTGCTGATCAACCTCGTCCTCGTCGATCTGCGTGCCTCTTTCCCTACCCTCCTTGGGCAACTCAACAGCCCAGAGTACGAAAACACCTCCAGGCGTCTTGCGTCAGCCTTTGACGTTATTTCCGCCTTCGTCGGCTTCCTCGTTCGTGTCTTGGAAGACGAAGATAGTGAAGGGCCCCTTTCATCCCTTATGATGGCCCCCGACCTCCTCCTGAAACTCCGTAATTCCATATCAGAGACCATGTCACTTGCTATCGAGTACATCCGCGATCGGTGGGATGCAGCAGAAGCAGGCGCCATGGGTCTTCACCCGGATGCGAGGGCAGGTACGGCGAACACGTCCAGGGGATCACATTACACGCTCGCCTGGGACTCGAAGACGGATAATGCCAGTCAGGACCCTCTGATACTCGCGGCTATCAGGGCGCTAGCTATTTGGCTGCGCGAAGACGACAACGACGGGCTGCGGAGGGAAGCTTCCGGCCTCAGCGACATGCTGATGGATCTGTACAAGGTTAGTGGGACGACTGGCGCACGTCTCGACTTTAGACGACCAGTGCTTGTAGCTCTGGAAGGAATCATAACTGTCGAAGACGGCATCACTTGTTTCCTCGACAACGACGGCTGGCAGGTCCTGACGCAGGACATGATGTCCATTCTTCAAGCCAGCTCCACCCACAACAACGAGAATGACTGCGCCAGGGGCATTGAGATCGTTCGGGTACTGCTTCCCATAGTGGAGTTGGAACAGCCCGGTAGCCGCGAAGCATGGATGAGCGTCATCACGTCGGTTTCAGCGTGGTCCGGTCCGGCTGACACAGAGAAGCCGACCGTCGTGTACGAGTTCCAGGTCGCAATGTTACAGTTGATCACCGCTTTGGCGTTGAATACACACCCGGGTATGCGGAGACGATATGTCCATTCGATTACTGCAATTCTGGGCATCGCCGAGCAGTTGAAGGGCGAGGGGGTAGTTATGAGGGATGATGCGCTCGTGGAGAGCCTAAGGGATGTTGAAAGTACGCTGAATTCTTTGAGGTAGTCATGTCGTTAATTCATCTCAATGGCAGCCACTACTACTACTGCCTGGGGGCCATAGTGCACGTTTCCCGTTGAGTCGTGATGATATTTGCAACGGACCCCAGGAGTCACACAGCCGAATCAGAACAAGGACTCACTCTTAAGCTTATCTGGTATCTCTGTACACCTCTCCTTCGAACTCGGCAACCCGGATGAATGTGGTTACCGGCAGCTACGCGCAGGAATGAGGGTGTCGATTTGGAAGGCGACAGCCAAGCCACGAGCGGGATGTACCATCATCGCAACGCGAATAATGATCGAAGCAGATTCGAAATCATCCACCGAGCGAATATCACGATGACCACCTTGAGATCCTTTCATTAGCATGTGCCAGCGATCCTTCGGGCTCACAGGTATAGTGCTGACCAAGCGATGTGTTCGGTTTTGTGCTTTGTCATAACGTATGCCATGATCCTTCGGACTTACAGATGTATAGTCTTACTAAGGGATCGTTGATCATTATCAGCCTTTCATCAACAAGTTGTGGAAGGTTCTATACATATGGCCATCGGTGTAATATCGATGATATGGAGTGGGCTTGCTTTGAAATGTAGTGAACCTCACGATTAAGCTGTATATAAAACGTATCTATCAAGACTCGTCTCGATATGGCTCCTCGACAACACCTATGTTTCACTCGGAGAACTTGCATTGATACAAACATCGACGAGTACTCTCTTGCAGCAACAGCCTGTCTTCAAAATCGATATGGCTTCTTCACTACCCCCTCCTAAGCGCCTTCTGGTCTCCAACCAGATTCCGCTCCCATCCAGTAACTGCCGGAGTTACACTGAGCCTGGTGTTGATATCCTTGTGGATAGCCTTAAGCCCGTCCCTGTCATGCCTCAGCTCAAGAGAGCATCAGTCGGGACTCACACCTCGATTCCTTCGTCCAACGATGGATCGTAAGTTCAATGCCCTGGGTGTAACTTGCCTGTTTGCTGACATATATCTAGCGGCAGGGAGTTGGACGCTGTCCCCGGCTCAGGAATTGTGATTCCGGGTGGTGCAAATATCTACTATCTGGATTTCGCGCCTGGCACTGAGGTCCCAATGGTATGCTCCTGTCCGGATGACCAAGCCTCCTGCTGCCCTTGGTGTTCCGGCGAATTGCGGAACATCGCATCGTGAGAACAAATCGGCTGATCGACGACCACGAATCTAGCACCGCACACTTTCAACCGATTACGTGATCGTCGTGAAGGGCACAGTCACAGTTCTCTCTCCACCTGCGCCGTTCGACGTCGTTGACGGAAAAGGCTTGTACACTGAGATTGCTGAGACGGTCGCCCACGAAGGGGATGTCGTGGTTCAACGGGGTGCAATGCATGCGTGAGTACCTTCCAGCACACGATCATCCTAGGCAATGGGGCATTTCGACACAACGGACAGTTGCTAATCCAACCTGCTGTGTCCTAGGTGGGCCAACCGGAGTGAGGAATGGGTTCGCCTCGTCGGTATTGTTCTTGGGGCCACGCCGTCTCGGATCGATGGTGCGGGAGGGAAACAGGAGCTTGGTGAGCTATGGTTGAAGTGATGAGTGATGTTGGCAAAACACTTGACGACCTTGAATATGTTGCACATCGGTGAGAGATAGTCTATTGATTTCGAATGAGGATTGAGACTCGTTCACTCTAAAGTAAGATTTAGTTCAGGTGCACTTTGATTCCGGCAGACGGCTTTGTCTCTCGGGGCGCATCTCATCCGTTTCGTCAATGCGGAAGGACCATGGTAGTGAGGTATGAACAGAACAGCTGATCTTGGAATAATTCAATCTTGGAAATTCAAGGGTAGTAGAGGATGCTCGACAGTATTCCTAGTGCGGCGAATCCGGGATATTGGAGGATAACCGTTGAATGCCCAGGGGTCGCGTGGTGCTAACAGGGACCCTGCCCAGTGATGTCACATGCTAAGCTACACTGTAACGCCAACCGCGTTTCTGCTACATCGGCGCCTAGACTTTTTTCTTGCGATCAACACCAACATCACAGGAAGCAAACACGACGACGTGACGGCACGACGCCACCCCTAAAACGAAGGGGAAACGGAAGGGAAACGAAAAATAAAATCGCAAGACTGTTCTATCGCAATTCAAATATGACACAGTCGATGACTGCCCGACCAGTCATCCATTGTCACGACTCGACCGGCCTGTAGAGGGTAGAAAGACGAGCACAATGGCAACCGATACCGACGACCCGATGGTGTCTCCAGTTCCCGATACTCTTTCGGACTCAGGCAGCGATGCCAACAGCAGCGGTTCAGAAGATGGTCCCGGCGAAGCTCCGGCACAGCCGGTGGAATGGCTCGCAACGGGGCGCGCAAAACGGTCCACTGCCGGCAATCGTATGAAGTCGATGCTCGCGAATGAAGGACCTGCTGCCGACGAAGAAGACGACCTCGAGCTTCTGTTCCAGGAAGATGGAGATGACGCGGGCTTCACGGACAACGAACAAGACGATGGCTCAGATGTACAAATGGAGTCAACGGACGACGAGGCCGAAAACGAGGCTGATCCGGACGACCTCGAGGGCGAGAAGGAGTTGGAGCGCAAGGAACGAGAAAGGAAGGCAGCCGCGCGCAAGCGCAAGGCACAGGAGGCCATACCCGCAAAGTTCAGAAAGAAGGTCCGGATTAGCCAGCCCGAAACGCCGAGTAACAGTACCGTCGAGCCCCCAAAACCGCGGCCAAAAAAGAAGTCAGAGCGGGCGAGTTGGCTGCCTTCCGTTACGGACTTGCCCACGCGGTCATCTGAGCGGAAGACGACGAAGCTGAGCAAGGAGCAGCTTCATCAGCAGATGATTGAACGCGAGGCTAGGCGGAAGAAGCAGGTAGAGTTGATGGAGAAGAAGGCCAAGAGATTGGAAGCCATGAAGAAGCCTCCCATGACACAGGAGGAAAAGTTGAGGGAGGCGGAGATCGTCGAGAAGAGGAACGCGAAGAGTCTGAACAGATGGGAAGAGGCGGAAAAGCAACGTGAGGAAGAGCGACTGGCCAAGCTGGCGGCATTGAACAACCGAAGGCTAGAGGGGCCTGTTGTCACATTTTGGAGTGGCATAGTAGACTTGAGCGAGACTCAGCTGAAGAATGTCGGCAAGATGGTGTCGATGGAGGAGAAGCCCAAGAGGAAGAGGCCGTCAACGGCTGTCTCGGCCGCTGCCAATACCGCTGCGGCAAGCCCAAAGATAGAAAGGCCGTCCACTGCTGTTTCTACCGCTGCTACTACAACCACGGCAAGTCCAAAGACCGAGGCTGCACCATCAGAGTCCTCCCTGCCCACACCTGCGACACAGCGAGCACCTAGCATGCCTCCCGTCCCGGAGACAACACAAGAATTGGAAACTCCCAAGACGGATTCCTTGCCTACACAACCGACATCGTTAGTGCCAGAACCCTCTGCACCTATCACTGAGCCACCAGCTTTGATTCCCATTTCCCCTCACACAGTTCCTTCGCCGGTACCCGGGCCACTATCTCCAGCAGTTCCTGGCCCAAGCATATCAGTTCCAACGGGCATTATACCTCCAAGGCTTGGGTCTCATTCTCCGGTGGTTTCTGGGCAAAGCAGATTTGGGCCCATGTCTGCTCCTCCACCGAGGCCTGATTCGGCTTCATCGCTTACGCCTGGGCAGAGCGTATCTACTCCCTTGCGCGGAACTCCGCCCCCGAGATCTGGACTGGCCTCTCCAGCAATTCTTGGGCAAGGCTTCTCTGCTCCTATTTCTGGCCCTCCGGCCCTCTCTATTCCTGCTCCAGCATCCACACTCGCACCTGCGATCCCATCACCTCCTGTCAAGATTGAACCACAGAACTCTACACAAATACCCTTGGCTTTGAGACCCGATCTAGGGCCACGATTCATGCCACCGCCGAACCCTCATTTTGCTCAGCCATCGCAGCCGAGTGTCCTGGCTGCACCTGTTGGTATGCCTAGCATACTCAATGGTTCCATGCCGGTGTTGGGATATGCGGCCACACCTGTACCTCGGACCGCCGGGCTTGCTGCCCCTAACGCATCTCTCTCTCCGTCTCCTCTCAGTCCATCATCACAGGCACCGACTCCTCCTGTCTCTAAGCCGCCAGCAATCCCGAATCCAACTCCACTTTCTGCCTTCCCTAGCCCTTACCAACAGCCGACTCAACCACCGACCCAACAGACCCAACAACCATCAATAGTACATACGAATGCTAGCTTCGCACCTATTGTACCGACGTCATCCCTTGCTGCTACTCCCGCCGCCGCTCCCGCCGCCGCTCCCGCCAAACCTTCTAAAAAGCAGCAGAAGCAGCAGAAGGATGACATAGCAGGTGCCAGAAAGGCATCTGCCAAGGCAGCTGCCCCCAAGAAAGCCCCGCCACCTCCCCCAGAACCTCCAGAGCCTGAGCCGCCTCTGGAGGGCAAGGTGACTCGCAGCTGTATCCTTCTTCAGAACTTTGATAACGAAGCCATCAAGAAGCCCGAGACACAGACACACATCTTGTTCGGGCGAAAGATGAGCAAACTTGCCAGTAAGTCGCATGTCGCGGCCCCGACTCCTGTCTGTGCTTACTAACTCGGGATTATCGAAAGAACCACCTCATCCTCCACTCTGTGTCATCACAAACCATCCAGCGCGTCATAGAGACCCCAAGACAGGGCTGCCATTTTACAATGCATACGCGTTCAAAGAGATTCAGAAGCTCATTGCGGGCAACTTCAGATGGAGCAAGCTGACGGGTACATGGGTTGGAAACCCAGGAGTCGATGCTGCTAAAGGTGTACCCGAGAGGTTCACGCGCCCGGAAACGGAGGAGGAGAGGAAGGAGAGAATCGAAAGGGTCGAAAGGGAGAAGAAGGAGGCAGATGAGCAGAAAGAGCAGGAGAAGAAGAGGCAGCTTGCTGAGGAAGAGGCCAACCTTGCGGCGACTGAAAGCATGGGAGAGGCGCCGCCCTTGCCTACCGATCCTCCAGCGGCACCCAGTACGGACACTAGCCCTCCACCTGTCATCCCTGCCCTTGGCCCAACTCCTCCGCCGGCTGGAGTACCCCTGATGATGCCGACTCCTGATGATCCCAAGCCAATTATGAACAGCCCAAAGGCACAAAGACCAGTTGCTCCTACAGCACCAGTGCCCGGTCCAGTTACTAATACCGCCACCGACACCGCCATTAAGTCAGCATCTGATGCAGAAGCAGGTCAAGCTACAATCTAGAAATAATTAACAATTGGTAAACATAGTTTAATGGAGATTGAGCGTTCATGTTTAAGAGGACCTAAATACCCTAACTTGATCTAGATACTCAAGTAAATCATTCACAGTTCCAAGGTCCAAGGTTGCCAACCTTGGAGGAGAGTAGCAATGGCCTGACCTAACTGACGGGTTTGGTACCGCAGGTCAGAACATACTTTCTTTTCCAAAATGTTACTTGCATGATAGTGGATTTATCAACCTTGGAAACTATATCCTCCATTCTCTGTTGTATACTTGAGTACTCAGGTAATTATGTCAACCGGCACAAATGTATACCTACCTAGGTACCTAGGTACCTAGGTAGGCAGTGGTAGGCATGTGCCTACCTAGGTACTCAAAATAGTGGGGTCCTGTATTCCGCCCCGGCTGGAGCTCGGACCATATACTCATTAACGCGTCGCGTACGGCTGGCTACCTTCAGCATCCTAACCTCAGGCACAGAGCTCCAACTTTTCCTCACTTGCGCGCCACTTGCGACAGCAGCTCACAACAAAGCCTCAACCCTCTTTATCCACAACGAACTTTCCAGGCTATCAATATGTCAATGTGAGTAGCCCCATCTTGCCTGTTTATTAAAACCCTCTGAAGAACCCGAACCCCTGCGCCGTTCTCATTGCAACTTGCAATCACGATCGGTCGAGCTAACGAGATGGCGAATATTAGGGAGAGCTTCGATAATATCCACTTGGACATGTCCAAGGAGAGCGGCAAATGCCGATTCTCAGAGGCCGGTCTGGGCTGGAAGCCTGCGGGCGGCGGCGAGACGAGCACACTCGAAGCGAACACCATCGCCGGCGCACAATGGAGCAGAGCTGCGAAGGGCTACGAGGTCAAGATTTTGCAGCGCAGTTCCGACGTCCTGCAGCTTGATGGTTTCCAGCAAGAGGTTAACATGCATTTTCTACACTCCACTGTGGCCTTATCTGACGAGTACGACAGGACCACGAGCGGCTGAGCCGAATCTTCAAGAACTGGTACGGACACACGCTCGAGACCAAGGACCACTCCGTCCGAGGATGGAACTGGGGCAAGGCGGAGTTCACCAAAGGCGAGCTTACCTTCAGTGTTCAAAACCGACCCGCTTTCGAGATTCCTTACTCTGAGATTTCCAACACCAATCTGGCTGGTCGCAATGAGATCGCTGTCGAGTTCGCCAACGCCGACGGAGAGCAGCCCGACGGACACCCCGCACCAAAGGGTCACAAAGCGGCTGCAGCTACGGATCAAATGGTCGAGATGCGGCTCTACATCCCGGGCACGACAACAAAGAAAGAAGCAGAGGGCGACGAGGCTGCGAGTGACGCCGGTGACGAGGAGGTACAAGCCGCTCAGCTCTTCTACCAGACCCTGATGGACAAGGCAGACATCGGCGACACGGCCGGAGACACCGTGGCTACTTTCCAGGATGTCCTGCACCTTACGCCAAGAGGCCGGTTCGACATTGACATGTACCTTACCTCCTTCCGACTGCGTGGCAAGACCTACGACTACAAGATCCAATACGAGGCAGTCAAGAAGTTTATGGTCCTGCCTAAACCCGATGAGATGCACTTCTTGCTTTGCATTGGTCTTGATCCTCCCCTACGACAGGGTCAGACACGGTACCCCTTCGTGGTGATGCAGTTTAAGAGAGACGACGAGAGTACCATCGACTTGAACATGAGCGAGGAGACGCGCAAGGAGAAATTTGAAGGAAAGTTGGAGGCACACTACGAGGAGCCCATGCACCAGGTGGTAACCAAGATCTTCCGGGGCCTATCCAACAAGAAGGTGTCCACGCCGGCCAAAGACTTTGAGACGTAAGTTCAACTCGGACCTCCGCATTATTGCAAAGAACTGTCAGCTAACATTTAGAAACAGCCACCGTCAACAGCAGGCAATCAAGTGTTCCATCAAGGCCAGCGAGGGCTTCCTCTACCTGCTGGAGAAGGCATTCATGTTCGTGCCCAAACCAGCTACCTACATATCCTTTGAGCAGACGCAATCGGTCACATTTTCACGTGTCAGCGGCGCCGTATCAGCACTTTCCACTTTCGACATCACTGTGCAGTTGAAGGGTGCAGGGTCCTCTCAGTTCAGCAACATTAACAGGGATGACCTGAAGGCCCTGGAGTCCTTCTTCAAGCTCAAGGGTCTCAGAGTCAAGAATGAGATTGACGAGGACGACAAGCTGCTCAAGCAGGCGCTGCGCGAACAGGCTCTTAGCTCCGATGATGAAGTTGTAGGCGGCGGTGCTGATCGGGGCTCGGCTGACGAGGATGAGGAGAGCGTCGACGAGGACTTCAGGACTGAGACCGAGTCGGACGTTGCCGAGGAGTACGATTCGGCTCACGAGAGCGACGGATCCGCCAGTGGTTCAGATGCGGAAAGTGGTGTCGATGATGAGGATGCGCGGGGTAGGGGTGGCGGTGACGACGATGATGCGCCTCCAAAGAAGAAGAAGAAGACCGGCTAGACGAATCCTACGCCCTCCTTCGAGGGGCGTAAATGTCTGGATCAATGGGCTTTGGGAGGCTAAAAACTCAGGGGAGATGGGCGTTCTAGGTATCGGGATAATAATGACGGGATGTTCAGGGCAGCATTGAGATTTGATTTGCGATGCAATACAGGATGAGCTCTCCTTTACTTTCCAGTGTTTGACCTAGGCTCTGTATATGTTTCACTCTAGTTGCCGTGTATCAGGAGTTGCCTTGTCCTGATAGAGGCCAGCCGATGGCTGTTGAATTATATCTAATCTCAGAGAGATACCGTCAGAGTCACGTAAGTTTGGGATTACAAAATGAAGTCAACAGACAAAAAGAAGCTCACTAAATGCACTATACATAAGTCTTTACCAAGGTATCCACCTAGGTACTCAAGGAAATTGGCATGTGAGCATATACTGTCAAAGACTAATATTATAGTACTTGTACCTACTTGGGTAGGTACCTAGGTAGCCTGTGGCTTTGCCTACCAAACAGCCTACCTAAGTACTTACCTCCCTAGGTAGGCAGCTGAAGAGTACGCAGGGGTGTCTGGTGCTTAGGCAGCCTAAATAGCGATGTGAGGGGTAGCCCAACCGGTGCCCAGACTCGGTGCTACAGTGCTGCACTGCTGCAAGCCCTTCTACTAGTATTTTTGACTGCCCCACTAAGTGACCAGGTGCCTTAAGTACCGTAACTTGGTACGCAATTGCAGCACTTCACCTCGGTCTTTCATTTTGCAAACCTCCCAACACCAGTCCAGTGACGACAGAGCCAACGGTTACTTCCGTACTTCCTGAAAAACCATTGTGGTGGTTGTAATATCAGCCTTTGCCGAGCTCAGCCTTGCCTTCTTTGCTCACTCACTTTCCCCCCATATGAGCTTGCGGTAGCTGCTGCACTGCACGTCTGCCCCACCTTCACTCTCAAAGATACGATGCTGCATGCTTGCCCACGACATACGAAGACAAAACAAACGTCATAGCAGCCCTCAAGACCAATATTTAGAGACACCATAGACGCCCTTTCACGACGAAACTCCTTCAAGGAGCCTCCGTCACTATGGAGAGCCAGGTACGACAGATTTGTGTGCTGTGTCCAGTCACGCAAGACATTTTCCAACCCAACCCACCAAGCCATGTGCTGCTCCTTTTCCAAAGCCCCTTTCAACCTAGACCACTGGACCTTAAAATCTGACTTGGGGTTGTGTGTTTGCAGATCGAGAATGCTATCCAGATAGGCTGGGACCCTCACTCCGACCAAGCCCTCAAGCAACAGGCCTTCGAGTTCCTCAACAACCTGAGGTCTGATCCTCAAGCATGGCAGGCCTGTGTCTCCCTCTTCGTCCGGGACCCTTCCCCGATCGAGGTCGTCCGTGTCGTTTGCCTTGATGCTATCAACAATGCAATCATGATCGAGAGCGATGCGAGCCAGCTAGCCATCCTGAAAGACGCCTTACTCGACTACGTGAAGCGGAGCTACGCCAGCAACCCCGAGCAGATCGATTCGCCTACTCTACAGAATAAACTTACACAGACCTTGACACTGCTGTTTGTCCGGCTGTACAAACAAGGATGGGAAAGCTTCATGGATGACTTCTTGTCCCTGACCAGCCTGCCTGGGAGTGACAGGAGGGACAACCCTGCCGGTTGTGTCCTCTACCTCCGCATACTGCTTGCCGTTCACGACGAGATCGCAGATCAGCTGCTCTCTAGACAGCCGGACGAGGCGAACCGCAATGTCGACCTCAAAGACCTTGTCAGGGAAAGGGATATGCAGAAGGTCGTTCGCTCCTGGCAGGAAATCCTCGCGCAATATCAGAATCAGGATGACAGAATCATCGAGATGACCCTGAAGGTTCTGGGCAAATGGGTACAATGGATTGATATTACCCTAGTTATCCAACAGGACATGATCAATCTGCTGCTTCCTTTGATTGGACGGACCAAAGGCGACACTGACAAGGTCCGAGATGCCGCTGTCGACGCCTACACCGAGATCACCTCGAAGAAGATGAAGCCCACTGACAAAATGGAGCTGATCGCTTTTCTCGGGCTTCAGCCAATTGTTTCTGAGCTTGTCAACAGCCCGCCCTTGAACCAGTACAGGGGTACGCCCAAATATGATACAGACCTGGCGGAAGCCGTGGCGAAGCTTGTCAACGTGGTGATGACGGACGTCGTGAAGGTGCTTGAAATGTTCAGCCAGGACGCCGGTTCCAAGGCTGAGCAGCATTTGCATGACTTTGTTCCGCTCCTCCTCCGCTTCTTCTCCGATGAGTTTGACGAGGTCTGCTCCTCTGTCATCCCATCCCTAACCGATATCCTTACTCTCTTCCGCAAAATAACGCCCTTGCCGCCTCGCTATTCCGAAATGCTTCCCAGCATTCTGAACGCCATCATCATGAAGATGAGGTATGACGAGACAGCATCATGGGGCGATGAGGATGAGCAAACCGACGAGGCAGAGTTCCAAGAACTGCGAAAGCGACTGCAGAATCTTCAAAAGAGTGTAGCGGCGGTCGATCAAACCCTCTACTTGGAGACCCTTAGCAACCTTGTCGCGAACACATTCCAGACGCTTGACCAACAAGGGGCTCAAATGGACTGGAGGGATGTAGACTTGGCTTTGCACGAGATGTATTTGTTTGGCGAGCTTGCGCTTCCGAATTCAGGGTTGGCTGGCAAATCTCAACCCAGTTCTGCTGCTGCTGAGAGGCTCCTGCTCATCATGTCGAAGATGGTAGAATCAGGTAAGCAATCAAGGCAAATCGGCCGACGCACATATTTGGAGTTGATTGCTGATACGTTTTCACAGACATTTCTAACTTCCCACACCCCGCGATTCTTCTGCAGTACATGGAAATCTGCGTTCGCTATGCCGTCTTCTTCGAAACCCGCCAAGAGTATATACCACGTGTACTGGAAAACTTTGTGCGCTTGGTGCACCATGACCACGTTCGAGTGCGCGTACGCTCGTGGTATTTGTTCTACCGGTTAGTCAAGCAACTGCGGGCTCAAGTACAGAACATGACAGAAACTGTCATACAATCCATTGGCGATTTGCTATCCATAAAGGCCGAAGTCACAAGCGACGAGGCAGATGACGATATGTCCTCCGATGAGTCGGATCATTCAGCAGATGCCATGTTCACAAACCAGTGCTACTTGTTTGAGGCTATCGGCTGCATCTCCTCTACCACCGGCACCCCTGTAGAAAAGCAGGTGCTGTACGCTCGTTCCATCATGGAGCCTTTGTTCACGGACATGGAGCAGAACTTGCCAAGAGCGAAGTCTGGTGACTCGCAGGCCATTCTCCAGGTTCACCACATCATCACGGCACTGGGAATATTAGCCCATGGATATGCTGATTCCCCAACGGGCAACAACGTCAACAAGCAGCCAGCACCGGCCAAGGAGATCTCTGAGGTATTCTCACGCGTTGCGGAAGCTATCCTCGTAGCGCTCAAGGAGCTGAACACGAACCGCGAGATTCGTACCGCTTGCAGATCGGCTTTCTCTCGTTTGCTCGGCGTGCTGGGCGTTACCGTGCTGCCTCAGCTGCCGCAGTGGATTGAAGGCTTGCTCTCGCAGAGTTCATCAAACGACGAGATGGCCATGTTCCTCCGGCTACTAGAACAAATTGTGTTCAATTTCAAGGGTGAGATCTACGAAATACTGAACATGCTTCTCACGCCACTTCTGCAGCGCATTTTTGAGGGCCTGTCCCAGCCGGCCACTGGCACGGATGATGACATCCAGCTCGGCGAGCTGAGGAGGGAGTATCTTCATTTCATTCAGATCATCCTGCAAAACGACCTCGGAAACGTGTTAGTCAGCGAGACGAACCAGGGATACTTCGAGTCCCTCATATCCTCCATTATCACATTGGCCAGAACAATTTCGCACGGCAACATGGCCACGAGCAGGTTGGCCTTCGGGCTATTGACAAAGATGACGTCCGTTTGGGGCGGCCCAGATGTGGCCACCATCTCATCCCCTCCAACGCCACCTACAGCGAACCCGACTCCGTTCATCCCGGGCTTCGATGGGTTCATCGTTGAACGCTTCCACCCCGTTTGCTGGGAGGTCCTCAAGGACCCACAGTTTAACCCGTCCGATGCCCAGACTAGGCAGGTCATGAACGAGATTGTGCAGCTGGAGCAGACAATCTACACCAAGACTGGCGAGGTCTTCATCCGCAACCTCCAGAGCACCCTCTTCCCAAGCTTTGGTATCGATGGCTCAGAGTTCCTACACTGCTTGTCTACGGACAGGAAAGCTTTCTCGAACTACCTCACGAGGATGAGTGGGAGCAAATAGTGTGGTGCCGCTTCTTGCCCTCGGTGGTTCTTTGGTGAGCCTCGGTCAACGGGAGGAGGCCAAACGGTCAGTGGTTAATGTGGTGATTGAAGGTTACCACCTTCAAAGAGTCGCCTTGTCTCGTTTGCGGGACTGAGCCGGCCGGACCCCTCTGCACAGACAACTGTGTTTTGATAATAGGAAGTGGTGGGCGCATCAAGATTAGTATCACTATTCATGGAGTATGCCCGGAACTTTTGAAGGAGGCAGGTCAAGTTTGGGAAGCTTTCGTGTTCAGGGGAGAATGGTAGGGAAGGGCTTGTCTCTGGATGCATAAATAGACAGAAAGATAAAAAGATTCCCCCAGTATTGGCATGTCCATTTACAACTTCGATTGTGTGTTAGGCTTCACCTCCGCCCACCACACGATAGATATGACTGTTGATTTGCACCGGCCTGTCTATAATCTAAGTGTGTTCACTGTTGGAAGCCCGACTTCATTGGGTCCCTGTATGTTCCGGAAATGTCACTGGTTTTGCTGGGCCAAGGAGCCTGCTGCCCGTTGTTTGCCCTTGGTCTTTTTGAGTTACCTGACAGCTCCGAACCAGACAGTAGACTTCTCTAATGACACAAGTGTATATATCCCTTCGAGTGTTGGTGGGGGGGTGTTGGTGGGGGGGGGGGAGAAAATACATTGTTTTTGATGGAAAATCTTGCAGCCCATCCAGTTACTTGCACCAGCATTTGGGGATTTTACTATTAATAGTGTCCTCCCAGATCTTCCTGGGAAAGGAACATCTCCCCATATCATGCGCCCGTCAAGTTTGACGCTACTCTCACCACCACATATCTGCATTGAAGAATATTTTACCCCTGCAAGTATTTGCGGTTGCCCCAAATTATAGTAGACCTGCGTGTTCTAGTAAGCACTGTAGACATAGACAAGGGCCTCTGCGTGGACTTTTGAATAGATACTCGAGGGAAGAACGACTGATGATTGAAAACAGGATCATTATAGGCTTCAAGTACGACTAAGCCGTTTGGTGTATGTATTTTGTGGTCATATATTTGAAAATTTTGGACACATTACCAATGTGTTGAGGGCTAAGACTGAGTAGGAGTAGAGGATATCTACAACAGCCACTGGCAGTTCAACATGATTGACGGGTGTTCTAATCGATACAAGTTCCTTCGCTCTGCGACAAAAAATGGTAAATCTTGTTTCTATCAGTCAGCCATGTCCCAGTGGGTCAATATGCTTTGCCTTAATCCACGAGGATCTTGGACTCCAACCCGGCGTAATTCGACAGAAACGACTCAAACAGCCTGATGCCGTGCTCGACGTCGTACGACCCACCCGTCTCGCGGATCGAGTGCATGGACAGCTGCGCGTTGCCCAGGTCCAGGGTCCGCACGCCCATCTTGGCCGACAGCATGGGCCCGATGGTGCTGCCACAGGAGCTGTCGTTACGGACAACAAACAGCTGGAGAGGCACGCCCGCCTTCTTTGCCACCTCCTGGAGGAGGACGATTCCGGGGGAATTGGTTGCGTATCGTTGGTTCGCGTTGACTGTTGGTTTGGGTTGGGTTGTTTAGTCTTTATTTGTACGCTGCATCTTCGTCAGGGAGGACGACTCACTCTTGATGACGGTGCCCTTGTTCATCTCCGGCTGGTGGTTCGACTCATATTTTGACTGGTAGTTCGGGTTGACCGAGCTATACAACAGTTTTCGTCAGTAAGCTTTCTGATCAAGGTCGGATGTCTGAGTAATTGTCTCAGGAAACAGTGAAACATATCTCAGGGAGAGCCCTCTTGAGACATCACTTCAGAAACCGACTCATGGAGATTTCTGGGCGGGAAAGGGACGTACTGTGCCATGTCGGCGGAAACAAAGAAAGAGGTCGACAAAGTCTGTTCGAATGCTGTGGCAACCTCTTCGGCATTGACATGGTCGTACGACTTTTCGGAGCCAGTATCGGCAAAGTTACCCCGGGGAAGGACAGACAGGCGCCGAATAACAGCGGGCAGGAGGTTCGAGTTGGCGCCTTGCGCACTGGTCGATCCGATCTCCTCGTGGTCGAAGCATGTGATCAGTCTAATAGAGGACTCGTCGTCCAGGCTGCTGTCGGGCTTCACGGACTCTATCAGCCCCATGACGCTGCAGTATGTCATTTCCTGGTTGTCGAGGCGTGGGGAGAAGATGAACTCGTCGTTGAGACCACCCAGGCAGGACTTTTGCGTGTCGTACAGCACCAGCTCGAAGTCGACAACCCCGTCGGCCTCGACATCAGCATGCTGCGCAATGACATCGATCAGATAGGGATGATGCCTCTGCACCATGGCCTTGAGCGGCTGGAAATCCCCACCCTGCTCGACCTCCGCGGCCTCCGCGGCCTCCGCCTTCGCCTCCTTCTCCGTCTTCCCGGTCCGGTTCAGCTCAGCAGCGGCAAGTCCACAGATAGGGAACAGCTCAGTCTCCTTGTTCGGGTCGAAGTTGGACGCCCTGTCAAGGTGGATGGCCAGGGTAGGAATTCTCAGGATGGGCTTATCGACCTTGATGAGCTTCTGCAAGAAGTTCCCCGCGGCGTCCTTGACTAGGACACGGCCCGCGATGGAGAGATCACGGTCGAACCAAGAGTGCCATATGCCGCCACCGTACGTCTCAACGCCGACCTGCATGAAGCCGGCATTGGTCTTCTTGGAGACGGGCTTGATGCGCAGGCAGGGGGAGTCGGTGTGAGCACCGATCATGGCGATGGGGTTGCCGGGGGCCCATTTCTTGCCGATGGCGAAGGCGACAATGGATGAACCGTTCCGTGTGAGATAGTACTTGCCGCCGGGCTGGAGCTCCGAGGACCAGTTGTCCCTCTCCTTGATGGCCTTGAAGCCAGCAGCCTCGAGGCGGGTCACAGATGAGGCGACAACATGGTAAGCTGATCAAAAAGGGGTGAGCGAAAAGGGTTACGCATTGTGTGTTTCGAGATGCTGATGCTTACGAGTTGGTGACGCGTTCACGAAGTCAAGGAATTCCTGGGCAGACTTGGGGGGTGCCATATTGAAAGAGGTGGCTGAGAAGCTGCGGCGATAGACGAGGGTGCTTGGACGAGTTATTCTGATGGAAGCTGATCTATATGAGCCCAATACAAAGCCGTTGTTTGGCATAAGGCAGTCGGGTCTTTAATACAACACCAGAAAGGTTGCAGTTCAGGGCGTGGCAGGTGTATCGAGGTGGGATGTGAGACACGACGTTACGATCACGGGAAATGATACCGGTACATAATCCGGCGCGCTTGCCTTGCCCCTCCCCTTCCGGATCGGCCATGACATTCAATGCTCTGGGATAGCGTCAGGATTTGCCCCATAAATTCGGCCCGAGCGACAAGGGTGCACTCCCAGATCTATTTAGGTGCGTGCGTTGCTAGGGGGGATGGTGCTGGGGGCCATCAATTGATGAAACTATACATACATGCGCTCGATCCTTCAGCCTTACTCCAATCACACTTATGTGCGATGTTGCTAGAGAAAATAGAATTAGACTTGACTTCTTATGTGTCGGAGCCCTGACCTGAGCCAATGTGTCAAGTTCAGGGGCAGCACAGTACAGCACAGCACACCCCTTACCTCCTCTTTACTGTGTACGAGAACACGCACTAATAATGATGATGATGATGATAATGATAATGATAATGATAATGATGAAGATGCCCAGGTACGCGATGCATTAGCGGGTAGAACGGAAACGAGCAAGTCAGGCCTTTTGTCCTGCATGAGGCGGTTACCAACGTCCTATCGAATGTGTTCCCGCGAGTTTGTGCTACCCTTCCCTCCTCGCTGAGGCTGCCTGGCCTGGGCCAACAGCATCAAGCACAGCTTGTCGATCGGGCGATTTTCCGGAGATAGAGTGGCGACCACTTGCCGTTGGTAAAGGATGCTGGATGCCTATGGTGCCCGAGCACCACAAGACTCGGACCCGAGATCTCCCAGGGTTGATGCCACCGGCAAGTGGTTATGCTTAGATACCTGGGTACTCAGGCACTCCGATTGACTAATGAGCCATTGACCATGACATGCCTATAGATCCCTAAGTTAGGTACTTAAGTAAGTATGTACACCACGTGCTAAACGGGGGCCACAAGAGCACATGCAAAGTACCTTCTAAGTAGCTCTTCCTTGGTATATATCAGGTACGGGATAGTACGGGATAGTGTCTGCGATATTATCCGCGTTGCGTATACTGGGTATGTTTCATGAGGAGTGTCTGACAGGTACTCATGCATGTTTGACGGGTGTGCACCGGACGGTGTGGTGTCACTGTTGCCGGTGAGCTGTGAGTCGAGGATTGTGTGAAGTCGGGTTGCCCAAGGTGTTGAGGAAGATGCTCGGCAGCCATGGATGGAATGAATGATGGGATCCAACTGGGATACGGGAATCGCGATCCAAAATACTCTCTTTCTTGCAGTTTTTTTCTCTTCGTCTATTTTTTTTGACCAGGTCAACCACCTTGCGGGGGCTGGGATATTTGATAACAAGGTTGATTGATGAAGGGAAGAGAACCATTGCTCTTTTTGGACTTGCAAGTGGGGCAGCGAAATATCAGGCTCCAATCTTGATTATGCTGTGTGTCCCACCATACAGCACATCCTGAGATGAGATTTCTCGCAATCGCAGCATCATTTCCTGGCCTACAAAATGCTCGAACTGGAACCAATTCCTCGTGGTCGATGATACCATGACCGTGCCAGCAAGGGGCTCGCAGCGATGTCTCCTTTCGGTGGCCTGGATGGCTACGACATGGAGTAAGGACCCTGAATTCCGGAATTTCCGAACCAAACCCGATAAGCCATGGTGGGTCCTGGATAGACTCTCGAACTTTCAGAGGCACCAGTCGACCTTAGGAGATCGACGGGGTTCCACCCTCACCCCCCCCCTGTACACTACAGTACTGGGTAGAAAGACGACAAGCCATTTCCACCACGGATGACGGTCTCCAAGTTGCGACGACCACACATACATGAATACCTAGGTAGTATCCAATCTCTTTGGCGGTGGACGAGCAAAGAACTCATGGCATTTGACCGCCTTGCTGACCGGTTTTCGTGCTGCAAGAAAAACCCTGACTGATCTGGAGACTCTCTTAAGGATTGCCCGGCATGGGTGACACTGGCGGCAGGGGATCATGTACCATAATCTCTGGACTCGAGGCTCGTGATGGTGGTCATACAGAGACAGGACGGCAAAAGAGGCCGTGATTGCATGGATTCACGAAACAGACTCCATCCTGACGCATATAAAAATGGGTCACTTGTTTTTTCCTTGGAGGTGAGCGAGCAGGGCGTGTCTGGATCGCCCAGAGGGTTGAACGTCGATTCTCTATGTATGAGTGGCCCCCCACAAATGGCCACAAGGAAGCGTGGGTGAAACAATGGCCTAGTTTGAAAACGACAGCAGCAACAGAGCCGTGTTCAACTTGGAAACAGGGCCGATATGCTGCTGGACAGCACCTAGCTGTCAAAGGATGTACAGTATTGCTGTTTATTTATCCACCACCCATCCACCCACCCATCCATTCATCCTGAGAGTTTCTGCGCATATGCGGGAGTGCTGCAACGTACTCAAGTACCTACTAGGTAGGTAGGACCTAGGTAGGACCTGGGCAGTGCAGCACAGCGCAGGTCGGCAGGTCGGCAGGTCGGGTACTGTTTATGCTGCAGCTGATATTGGGTATACTGACGGCTCCCGATTCTCTGGGGATCAAGCCACTACGCCCCCCTCCCCTCCCTCTCGTGAGTATGTGCCCCTGACAGCCAGGGTCTGGAGTTATCTTGAACCTCCCAATATTTTTAGGGGTCTCCACGGGCCGGGCCTTGCAGCTCGAGATGTTGTAATTCGGTGTGCTTGTACACAGTAGGACGGTAAGTTAGCGATCAAGGGGTTTTCCTCTCTTTCTCTCCCTCCATTGAGACCCAAAACCAGTTTTTTTTTTTTGCCTTCACCGGCGATGGCTGATAACAACGAGGAGGTCTGGTCTGGGTTGATTATCGAAGGTGAGGGATGCATTCCAAGGTTGGCACAAAACGTTCGATGCCGACGTTGCGTGACAACCAATCCAAATGTGGCTAGGTGTGTGAGTTGCCAACTCAGATCAGCCATCCATAATGCAGTCCTCGGCGAAAGGGAACATTTGGATTTGCCAGCCAAACCCCTGGTCTGATAGTACCGTGGTGTAGGTACCAGATACAGACAGACAGATGTCGGTGCAGATCACCCGAAGCATACTATGCAGTAATAGTACTAGCCAAAAGATTACCTATATACTCCCCCACCAACCTCGGCCCTGGGGGGACTTGTAATGTGTTTGTGACAAGCCACGACTGCACCGATTGCTCGGACATGGACGATGAAAAGAAGAGAGATATGGTGCCTTCTGAGGAGAATGCCTTCTTTTTCTTATATAAAAAAAGAATAAAATCAATGTCAAGAAGGTTAGTTCAGAGCAGGTTTGTGAAGCCCGGCGAGACCATTCTAGAGTGTCACCATCGTCCGGAGAGCAGTCTCTAGTGTGGTTCGTGGTGTGGTGCGGTGTGGTGCGGGTGGTGCGGGTGGGTTTGATAACGGGGGTTGTCTGAATGGCAGTCCAGGACCCGCAGGACCTCCATGACCCCCCTGACCCCCAGGACCCTAGCAGGTGCCGGGTCATCTTGCACAGACCCCTTCACGATGGTTGCGCGAGACTGTCCCCACTGAACATGGCCTACCCACAGGCACGTCAGGCGGTAGTGTTTTTGTGGCTACCAACAACTGACACCGTGTACATAAATAACTACTGATCCAGTCTTCACCGCAGGAGCCTCCGTCACAGAGAGAATCCTCTATAACATCCATCACACCCTCGAAACAGACAGTCAAGAAGGAGAGAGAAGGAGAGGAAAAAAAGTGATCTTGAACCGTGTCCACTGTCACTAAGAGAATCAGCGATTTGGGGGTCTGCTACCACACTAATTCGTACACTAAAAACTACGACAATGTACCCTATCCTTGCAAGCACGGGCAAGCCCAAGTGCGAAAAGGGAATAGCGGCTGCAAGAGCTGAGGTCCCGGCCACTCAAAGCGACAGGGCGGAACCCACCTGTCCCTGTCCTGTCTGGACTCTGATCTGTGAATCTGCGAATCTGCGAATCTGCGAAGACGCGCGACGATCCAGGGACCAGCACGCACACACAGCGCACACTCTTCCTTCAGGCGTTATTTCATCACTCGGTCTTAACGCCGCCCCAACACCACGTTACCAACACCCTTTTGGTCGCGGCAATAGGCATACGAAACAAAAGGCATGCATGGTTATTACCTACAATTGATTGTGATTCATCTCACCCTTGACAATGGCGTTCATGAAGCGACTGAGTGATGATGACCTGGGGAGCGAGCATCAATCGTCATCATCAATCATCATCACTTGCTTGCAAGGTACCTACTTACTTACCTAAGGTAGGCAGACAGACTTGGCAGGCTATTTTGATGGGCATAGCCTCCGTTTGTCATTCTGGTAGTCCGTTGAAAACCACCTGTGCACCTTGGCAGGCAACATCGGAACCGCCTCACCAGGCTCGCTTGCTCGCCGCTTCTTTCGATCTGCTTGGCTTGCCTGTCCATAGGCAAGGTTGGAAGTAAGCGTAAGCGCTGCGAGCCTCCAGGTTAGACGCCGCCCAGGACGATCCATCAAGAGACGCCAGCCTTCCCCCCCCCCCCGGGCCCTTTGTTATCAGGAAAGTGAAGCCAAGTCGTAATGGTATTCCCCAACACACCTTTGCCATCTATCTGTATGTACTCGTTTCCTTTTTCGGGGCAGCTGCGTGTGCTGTACCGGTAGCAGCCCAAAGTGACCCAGCCTCCTATTGGGGAGGGGATCTGGTACCCAAGTAGTTACCTACCTAGATAGGTATATACCTAGGTACCTAGTACGATTGCATATCTCCCGTTACGGTACTTGCAATCTGGTACTGCACTCCATCCAGGTGTGCCCAGAGCGGCCCAAGATATCATCAAGTCAAAAACTTCTCGATTCATATGGGTAACCCCCATCTTATTTGGTGCCGATCAAGACCACGAGCCGCAAAAATATAGTGTGACTCTCCCAGGCCCCGTGATCATATGGGCGCAAAGCTGCTGCTGCTGAAAAAAAAGAGCAGCAGCATTCTGTCGGGCGCAACACACGCAGATTCGGAGGTGAGGCGTGTGGGTGTCATGGGGCGACCTGAGAGAAGCAGGCATCCCTGTTGCCAGTCCCACTTCTGGGTACTTCAGAGTAACTACGCAGTACTTGCAAGGTTCGTGCTCGGAAGTGCCCAGGTGTCACTCTCCAACTATCTCAAGCCAGGCTCAGCAACTGCCTGCCCGCGGCCCTACTACGACACTCTTGATTCCGAACTTCTTCTGCAAAGCAAAAGAAGCAAATTAACTTCCGATCGATTGAGATGAAATCCCCTGCTAGTTCGATCAGAAACCTGAATTGCGAACAGCATTGCAGCTCGATTTCCAGCAGCGAAACCGCCTGGATGATTCCAGGGCAGGACCAAGGGTACGTCTGCCATCGGGGACGTTGTGACCCACCTGGGCAACCCTGCAAAGCTGAAGCCATGTAGCTGTTGTACACGCCAAGTACACTCGCAGTACCTTGGTACCTCCTCAAGTGCCGCTTCTCATTACGCTAAACTTGCACCAGCGAGGGGCGCCAGGTCTTGTTTCCGCCGCCTCTCTGCCTCTTCCAGTCTCACTCACTCTCTTCAATCGAAACCCACTTTCTTTCCTCTTGCTTTTCTTCCCTGCACACCTTCACCTTCGACACACAGCGGTCAACCGCCGCATTGCTTTCCTCTCGTCGTCTCTCCCACGTCGACAGAGATTGCGTCGTGTGGCCGACAAGAAGTCGCTTCCTTCAGCTTTGCCTCCCTTTGCCTCTGCCTCTCTGCCTAGACCTCTCCACATCTGTCTCTGACTTTGTCTCTCGCTTTACGACTCGAGCCACTGTGCTGAAGCTGCCCGTACTCCACATACGCCGCGACGACTTGGCCGACTTTGGTTCAGCACGTAACCACAACTACGACCACGACCACGCCTGTGCCTCATTACTTGGGCCCTTTTGTTCACTTTCGTGCGACGACGACGGCGACGAACCCTTTCTACGAGAACCGTGCACGACTCGTATCGACGCACGCAGCCTTTTTATATACCGAGTATCTACGATCTTCGATTCCAAGTTCTGTCCTGGCTGCACGCAGCACGTCATTGCTAAAGACACGATCGTCTCTCGAACGCATTCCAAGTCCGGGTTCACTTGGGAAAAAAGAAGAAAAAAAAAGTCTCCTCCTGTAGCTGTGATTCCCGTGGGGACATATTGTATCGACATCTTGAGGAGGAAAAGGTACCCCCAATACTTTCTACTTATATCACCAAGAGCCAGTCGACTTTGAGCACCACGACGACTAGCTCTTCGACTCACCACGACCGTCACTTTCCGACCGATTCGATAGAGATACTGGTAGCCCTTTGGCAGGGGGATACGATTCGAAACGCTTGTCGCCTTTGTCGAGGTTTTTTGGGGAGGACAATCTTTGAAGGCTCGCCTGGAATACTGCAATACTTTGCTGTCGGTGGATAATTCGTTCCTCACGTCCCTTCGCTTTGGCCTGAGAACCTTGCTTGTGATTCTGCTCTGAGATCCCTGAACGTTTCAGTGGTAAGGCGCAACTGTGTCGGCTTGGCTGCTTTGGAAAAGATATTACGGCCCTGAGCCTGGTTTATGAGTCCCCGGATAAGTCACGTTAAGGAGCCTGCAGCACGGTGGCGGCCCCTCACTGCCTTGTCAGCACTCAGACGACGAAGTCACTTGCACTTCAGCCCCCCACCCACGCATCGACTACCGCATCTTTAACGTCTCCGTTCCCCGGTGACAACCCTTTCTAACGGTGGACTGCGAGAGGCATAGCGCATCAGCGTCTTGACTTGGAAGACTCGCTGTGCGAGTACTTCGCAGCACTTTGACTCTGGGCAGTTACTCCAGTTATTCTGGCGGCAATGGCCGCACCTATGCAACAGATGGCCGGTGGCCAACTCATGCCGCAACAGCAGGGCCGCTTTCCCATGGGCGGAGCCCAGGGGATGGATTTTAGCCGCATCGCCTTTCAGTTCATCCAGAGCACACCTTATGTTGGGCCTGGCTGGCAAGCGAGCGTGCAGATCGCAGAACGTGTGGGCAAGGCCCAAGACCTGTGAGTTCCCCTGTTGTGCTATTACACGCCTTCCATTGTCCGTCATCCGATTTTTGGGGCCCTTGCGTACGCCGGGGCAGCGCTACTGAGATGGTTCCTGAAAAGACCTGAATAGCCTGTGCTGTTTTTCTTTTTTCAAATCTAGAAATTTCTCTTTTTCTTGAGAAGTGACTTGAGTGAACTTTTACTGATCAACCTCGACAGTATTACAAGCGCTGTGCTTGCAACTCCACAACCGAACTGGCAAAGAATCGCACAAGTCTGTCTTCAGTTTGAGCAGGAGAACTTCAGGAATTCAGCAAATAAGGTGAGCAACCCAGCAGAGCAGCCGCACTCTTCATTCAGTCGACTCGTACTAAATGATGCAGGCCGAATACGATCAGAAAATGAGGCAGAAGAGTCAAGAAATGCATGCCAGACGCCAGGGCCATGTGCCTCAACTCCAAGAAACGATGAATGCACAGGCGGCCCAGCAACAGATGATGATGATCAGCCAACAACGACAGAATGCGATTATGCAGGCTCAGATGGCAGGTAGGGGTGTCGGCCCTGGCCAGCAGGGGTTCCAACACCTGCAAAACCCCATGCAAGTGTCTCCGCTACCACAACAAGCAGCGCAGATGGGCCTCAACCTGGGCAACGGTATGACACCTCAGGCAAGCCCAGGTCAAGCAGGATTCTCTATGCCCGGTGGTCCCCAGCGTGTACCCGATCAAGCGCAGCTGTCTGATATGGATAAGCAAAGGGCGCATCAAATGGCGGTTCAAATTCTACAAACAACGAGTGAGGCTCAAAAACAGCAAATGCTGCAGAACTTGGCATCTCGGCTACCTCCTCAACGCCTCGCAGCAATGCGCGCCGAAGGCACAGATCTACTACTCTACTTTCTCCAGCAAAAGAATGCCAACCAGATCCTTCAAGCACGGCAGGTACAAATGCAGCAGCAGCAACAAGCACACCAGCAACAGCAGCAGCCAGGAATGCCCCCCAACACGCAAGGTATGCCAATGCAGCCTGGCCAACAGCGTCCGATGAACCCAGTCATGATGAACAACCTAGGTCAACCAGGAGGACAAATGGGCCCCTTCGGTAACATGGAGAGCATCGTCAATGAGCAGAAGCAGGGTTTCATGGCAGAGCAGGCTGGACAGCTTGTTGTGCCAGCAAGCTCTGGCCAAGGCCGCAACGCCACTCAACCCCTTGCGGGTATGCAGCCTCAAAACACCTTCCCCCAGGGCCCAAACCAAGCGCAGCGGCCACAGATGCCAAATGGCCTCGATCCACAGCAACAGGAACGGTTTAGGCAACAGATGCAAGCCTCTCACGCTCACGCACAAGCACAATTAAGGGCACAAGCTGCAGCAAAAGGCCTCCAAGGCCAGCCAGGAGGACTGAGCGGCCCGATGCCTGCATCACAAAGTCCAGGGATGGATACTTTGAATGCTCCTGTCCGGCAACCACCTGTCGCCATGGGCCAGGTGGGTGCCAACCCAGCAGCAACTGGTAACCCTCAATTCGGCCAAGGCCTCGATCCTCGCTTCAACCAGCCAGGCGCCCCAGGCTCCATGCATGGCAACCCCAACGGTCCACTAGATCCCAGCCTCAGAGCCATGCTCGCTCAACTGTCACCGGAGCAGCAACAGAGGTTTCGGCAGCTGCCCCCAGACAAGCTGAACGAGATACTCGTGAAATTGAAGCGAGGCACGATGCAAGGCCGTACCGGTCAGCCTCAGCCTGGAATGCCTATGAACCCAGGAAACCCGGCAAACCCTATGGGCATGCCAATGCAGCAGGGCAACGGGGGCATGAACCCTCAGATGCAGCAGATTATGCTGCAGCAACAGTTGAGGCAACGGGCGGCGGCGAGCAACCCGCTGCAGCACCCACAGGCACAAATGATCATGGAAAATATGGATGTGCCACAACAAGTGGCCCAACGTATAAATGGTATACCGCCAGAGGTCAAGAAGTGGAATCAGTTCAAGGCCTGGATCCAACAGACGAACACAAACATACCTGATCAAATGAAGCAGTCGTTGAAAAACGTTCAGTTGCAGCAATATCGACGATTGATGACGGCACAGGCGGTTGGCGGTAATATGGGTCCCATGCCTGGACCACAACAAGCCGGTGCTCACAGGCCAAATCCACTGGCAAATCTGCCACCCAATGTTCAACTACCCCCCGTCACCCCTCAGGAAGTACAGGCTTTCCGCATGGCTCACGAGAAGTTCAGGGAAGCTCCGGATGAGTCAATCAGATCTATCATTCAAAGGATCAAGTTCCAGAGAATGCAAAGTCAGGGTCCTGCCAACCAAGGTCCCGGGGCTCCACAACACCCCATCCAAACCGCAGTACCCGTGACCACACAACCAGGAGCTCCTCCTGCGACCGGAGGCCCGCAAGGTTTTCCGCAAGGTCACTCAGTTCCGGCCCCCGTCCCCGCGCCCGAGCCCCTTCAAAATGCTTCCGTATTGGCACCGGGACTCAAAGCCAACCGTCCACCTCAGCAGAACATGCCTGCACCTCCTAATCCTTCGCCGGCCACAGCACCGAAAAGCCTCAAACGTCCCAGCAGTGACGATCTTGAAGCGACAACACAGCAAAATGCGAATAGTCAAAGGCCCCAGTCTCAACCCGGCCAGGTTCCCCCAGGCAGACCTATCCCGATCCTTGCCGCCGACCACTTGGCCAAGATGCCTCCTGCGCAGAGGCAGAGATACGAGGCCGCTTTGCGGCAACAGCAACAAGGCCAGCAGGACATCATGCTCTTCAGGGCTATTTATCAGGAGGAAAAGCAAGCTTTCGAAGCACAGAGGTTCCCTGATCTTCCCCTGACTGCAGACAACAAAGCCCAAATCATGCCCGTTATCTCGAAGGCTATCGAAGACTTCAACAAAATTTCGAAGATCCTGAGACAGTGGTTCGGGCGTACTAGAGACGATGGCCGACTCAGGGCATTTATCAAAGCGGTAAGTTTATATTTCTCTTGCTTCCTCATATCGGCAATGAATACTGACGGTAGCAGCGTTTGCGACTTGTAAGCCAGTTCCAGGATGGAGAGCAAGCGCAGGTTCTCAAGGACAAGCTTACGATGACTATATCCGAGGTCTTGCAATCGAGGCAGCTTATCGAGAGCATGGTGAAGGACTTGTCTGCTTCAAACACTGGCCGACCGCCTCATCTTGGAGGAGCTGCTGCGGATCAGGAGCCGCCGCAGCAGAACCAACCAGGGCCCAAACAAGCTCCGACACCCCTCAATGAAGCGAACCTCGCCAAGCAAACTCAAGCTCTGAATAAGATGCATCAGAGATCGAACAGCAGGGGAGGCCAGCCTCCAGCGGCGCCGACATCAACTCAGCCACCGTTTCAATTCGGCGCAGCATCACCCGATGGCAAGCCTATCTGGGCGGCACCGACTCCGTTGACACAAGACAATCTGCAGATCCCTGTAGCACGGAAGAGGGTCAAGACGAATAATCAGACATCTTCGCCTGTGGTCTCGAGCCAGCATGCATCGCCGCAGCCGAAAGTAATGTCTCCGGAGCTCAAGAGGCAAGAAGCCAAGGCAGCGCCCAGCAAGCCAGCATTCATGTGCACAGAACCGGGTTGCGATCTGGCTGGATCGGGATTCCCTACAGAGGATGCACGCAAACAGCACCACCAAGAGGTACATGTCCTGCCTTACCAGAACCCGCAGCAGTTCCTCGAACAGTCCGTGGCGGCAGCTTTCGGGTTAGACGAGCATGGTTTATCGAAGACGCAACCAAGGCCTGAAGCAGAAACGCCCATGTCACGCGAGAACTCGATGAGGGGGCAAGGCAGTGCTCCAGGCGGGCCGGTAACACAAGCTGCCAACGCTGATGACAAGATGGCAACCGGCTCAAAGCCCGCGGACAAGAGCACGCCCGGTCAAGCCGCCACATTGCCGCAGCAGCCTCAGATGACTATCGATCCTCAGGCGAACACGACGATCGACCCTCAGAGTCTGATGGCGCCAGTGCTCAACTTTTTCGATGCTTCGGCAGGTGGGGTGATTTCGGACATGAGCTTGTATCGATCGACGACGCCAAACGAGGACACGCCCAATTCGAGTGCGAGCAAGGAGAGCGGGGTGTCCGAGCCTAACAGCGATATTCCCGAGACGGCAAACCTGGAGATCGACATGAAATGGGCAAACTACGACGGTGCCACGCTTGTGAATGGCATGGCGGCTTTCGGCGTGGACATGGATCTGAACAGTTTTGGAGTCATGGCGGACGACGACATGCACATCACCGAGGACTTGCTAGCCGATATGGACAAGCCATTTACATCGTTGGACTCGTCGCTCTACAGACTGGAGGCCTAGTAATCAGAGGCGGCTAAGAAGGGGTGTTGGATGGCCTGAGTTGTCGGGTTGTTCTCTCTCCCTTTTTTCTTGAAAAATTATATGTCACTTGCGGGATTGGAATTTTCGACGGAGTTGCGGACTGGTGGTATGGGGAATATGTCGAGTACGGGGTAGCAAAATATGGTTTTAAGGGGGGGGGGGCTTCAAGGATGATACCCGCGAGCGGCTTTGTTCATAATGCTTAGTTTCTATGCCTAGTTTCTTCTGTTATTTTTTCCGGCCTATCCAGGTATATAAGGGAATATGGGTCAGCTATCTATTAGGCTCGTTATGAAGAGAGAGAGAAGAAAGAAAAGAAATCGTATATGTCTGGCAGTTGCAGCTGACCGTTTATTAACATTGGTGTTCTATCTGATTGAGGGACCGGCCTGTGGTCTTCAAGGTTATAATGCCAACCAAGTAAATGTCTACTCACCCTAGGTAGGTACCTAGGTAATTACTATAGGTAAGGTATACCTAGGTACTGTAGGTACTGTACTGAACGGCATTTGCTCCAATGACAGGCTGCCTGAGGAAGGTGGAGCGCCCTATGCCCGAAGGGGTAACCAAGTAAATATTCCTATTACAGGGGACAAATTCTAACGCGACCTGTGTCTGCTCTTGACGCCCATGTAACAATTCCATGTCCCGTCCTGGTCCTGGTTCACTGCACCGCACCGCGCCAAACAACAACGCGTATCACGTCGCTCTGCCCACCTTTGCCTTTCTCGCTCTTTCTTGTGTACCATATTTCGCATTTCCCTATATTTCGCTCATTGCAGAAGCAGCCAACACATTTCAGCCCATATTTGCGTCAATCATCAAGCTGCCTGTTTGCTACATCTCAGACTGCAGCGGCACGTTCGTTAGACGCGCCTGCACCTAATATCTGCGCACTGCAACAAACCCCCACCAACGGAACTTGCCCCCCTGCCCGTTCACGCCCACCTGTTCACGGCAGCATCGCATCGCGTTCGAACAGACTCGTCATACAAATTTATTATGAACGTAATGGCGACGCCAACGAAGAGACGCGTTCTCGGATCGCTGGACCTCAACATCCAGATGTCGCCGAGGTCATCCAAGGTGTCTGGCAGCCCGCTGAAGAAGGCTACCAGCCGCCAGGTGACCGCGGGCATCTCCCACCACGCGACTTGTTCCCCACGGAAGCCGACTTTGGTGGAGGAAACCCCCAAGAAGAGGCCTCTGGAAGAAGAGGGCGGCGGTGTGGCGCCAACTCCCAAGAAACTGTGCTCCGAGTCCACGACCGCGACAGCAGAAGTCAGTACCCCGGCCAATGTCGAGCCTACTGAGAGGAACGCGACGGTGCAGGACACGGATGAGGTATGCATATCATCTTGCCGCCCAACTCATCACAACAACATGGATGGCCCTGCCAGTCATGCGACAGAGCGTTGTGCTGACTGCTCAAATACAGGATTCAACTTCTGCCTCCCAGCCTACCGCAGGACAAAGGTCCATATCCCCTGACGCGAGCTCCGTCTTCGATGCCTCAGTGATGAACACATCCCAAGACACGACTATTACCGAGCCTGATACCAACGCGCCCATCACCATCACGACCACCGCCACCGCACCTGTTTCTATACCTTCCTACGTATTAGAGGCATTGTCATCTCTGCCGCCGCCACCACCACCACCGCGTCGGGTGCCGACGCGTGAGGAATTTAGACAAGTACGATTTGCTCCTGGCACATGCTTCCTGTCCCATACCATATCATTCACCAACCTGAATGTTGATACTGACACTGACACGTCACTACAGAAAGCCGAAATCCTCAAGCTTCGTCTCAGCCTTGCGACATACAAGGTCAAGACCGGCCAGGCCGACGTGCCCCTGGAGAAACTGCAGGTCCGCCCCGTGCCCGGTATGGCCCGCCACCGGACACCCTTGCCATCCATGTCGGCGCACACGATCCAGAGGTCCACGCCGGCGCAGCAATGGTACCGCTCGTCGCGCGCCCCACCCGGCGGCAGGGATGTCGTCGCCGCTCCTGGGGAGGGCCGCCCGAGTCATGACAAGGCGGCTGGGGAGCCGTCACCGCCGGTGACGAACGTCCTGACACCTGCCTCGGCATTGACGACACCCCGGAAAGCAAGAAACAAGGAGGAGCAGGAGGAGGAGGAGGCGAGGCTGACTTCGAGCGCGCTGAGGGGTGGGGCTGCAAAAGGGCTGCTGAGCCTCTCGCAGGGGTCACCGCTCTGAGCGGAAGTAATGGCGTCGTCGTTCCCGTAGCGACCTCTAGGCCTTTTGCTTTGTTTTGTGTGTGTGAAGGTGTAACTGGTTTATGAGGGTTAATGTGAGCCGGGTCGATGAGGGTTGAATTAGAGCTCTGCGGGACTTCTTGTGGTGGGCATGCGCTGGGTTGGTGTTTGAGATTTTGCATCTGGCTAGGTAGGAGGTCGCGGGGGGAGTGGGGCATTGTGGGCTTCATACTGGTAACAAAAATACGGTCATGGGATTCATGGCTACTTATAGAGGAATACAGTCGCCTGGAGTTGGTTGAACAGCGCGTCGGTTCTGCCAACCAGTCGGCCAGTGTGTAATATTGCGCGACATGGGATGCTTCGCCGACCCAACCTATTCGGTGCGTTGGCCTCGGTTCTGGCACTGCTCCCTTGACGCCTACGGCTGGGGTAAAATCCGGCATGGGATAGGAGAGGCTGCTTCTGTGCAGTGATAGCGGAAACTTTTCACAATCGGCGTGAACTGGCTTAGAACCGTACAACGCAGACATCCTCCTTGTCAGTCATCATCCTGCAATCCTCAGTACGTTGGCATCTTTCACCGCTCTCCAACATCGAGATTGGGCCAAAGGCGTGTCTCAAGCCTTTTCTTTTTTCTCTCTCTCTCTCCTTCTGAGCTGGAGGCGACCAAGAGTTACAAAAAGGTACTCGGATATAATACGCCGTGTCTCCCCCATGTGTGGTGGGTGGGGGGTTCGAGGAGCATGCATGCAGGGATGTCCCAGATCCCGCCCCGTCCATCTCCACAAACCTAAATTCTATTTTTAAAGGCCGCATGGAAAGCTTTCAAGGGTTGAGATGCACCCAATCGGCAAGGACGCCAAGTTACCCCAACATGCGATCGAAGTGACAAGTTCAGATCTACCGAGGTATACGTAGAAAACACAGTTGCAGATACCAAGTCCTACGATTCATATTACTGTCATAGACGAACCCTTTCTCTGAGGCCAGCTTCGTTTGACCTTAAAACCTCGAACATCAACGTACATCACGGGCCATCAACTCGGCCTGCCCGAGATCCTAGACCGCTCCGCACTGAAATCCTCCAAGTCAACATGGATCCTTAACCCCCTGGCCGTCATCGTGTTGAACACGGCCCCTAGCTCACCCGAGTCCATATCCCGCAGGAGCGTCGTGAAAGCCTCCATGGCAAGCTCCTTGGACCAGGGACAGCTGCCGATGGCCATGTAGTACACCTCCTTGGCCTTGCCCTTCAACTCCTTCCGGTGCTGCTGGCAGAAGCGGATGTAGGTCAGCCACAGGCCCACGTTGCCCCGGCATGCGTCACTGTCGAGGGCGTAGTCAAAGGCCGCGCGGGCGGAGTGGACAGTGCCGGCGTCCATCTCGTGCAGGATGGAGAATATGCGGTTGCCCACACAATCGTGAGGGTCTTTCAGCACCAGCGTGCGGAGAGTCTCGCGGACGGGGTCGTTGATCAGGAGGCTCGTATCTGCCCAGGAAAAGAGGTTGAGAAAGATGGTGTTTGATGGGAAGAGAGTGATGAATTTGTGGAGTTGATCTCGGAGGAATGGCGGTCGAAATGGTCCTCGGCTAGCATATGTGTAGAGAAGATGCGCGGCAAACTGCAGGAGGTCTTCTAGACCAACAGACTTTCCATGGCCGCGGACAACAGCATCGGATGCAAATGTGTCGATGCTGGCCATTGCTGCTGATATATTTCCCTGTCTGTTTGATGTCGGCTCCGTAGAGCCCTCGGCAGACATGTACTCGAATAGTGCCAGTGTCTGGGCGAACTCTGCGGCTTGGGAAAGGTCACCCGAAGAGAGTAGGAAGTCTCGAGTGGTCGAGAGTTTCTGTCGCGCCTTCAAGATCTGGCTTGGGGTGACAATTGCCTCTAGTTGGTCAGACTGGCCGATGCTGCCCAGTTGCTCGACCGAGCAGATGCACCATGCAAGAGCCCTCTTTGTGTCGCCAGCTTCCAGTCCCAGCCATGACAGTGCATTCCAGAGAAGTTGCTTGTTGCCCAGGTTTTGACAAGTGCCTGTCGAAAGTATATTTTGTGTCACATCCCATTTTCCGTTCCGACACTCTGCCAGCGCGTAGGCGTTGTACAATGATGTATTGGATGGATAGCGCTTGAGAAGAGCCTTGGCCGCTTTCTTCACGCCAGTTGGATGCTTCTTCCACGCCAAAGCCAGGCTGTATTCAGCGACGGGTTCAAAGTCGAATTTCAAGGCCAGCTGTGTTGTGGCTTTAAGAACAAAATCGAACACTGGGGATGGGGTTTTGTCGAAATAACTGAACCAGTCTGCTCCTGCGAAAAGCACGTCTGCAGACATGGCTAGACGACCACCCGGACTTGAAAATCTCGGGGGGTTCTTCGCACCCTCCGTATCAGGGTGCTGTGTAGGGTCCATATTCTCCCAGCTTGTGGTATTGCCATATAGAAACGGGTCGTTGCAGGCCTTCTGGATCATGGCACTGGGGTTCTTCGAAGCAGGAGGCAACCGGCAGAAAAGCAGAAAAGCATCAAGAAGTGATCCCCTGTTTACTTCAAGAAGACTTGAGGGAATATGGAACAGCCATTTCTGCACGTCAGAGAACAAGACCACACGGAACGGGTCATCTTCTGCACCTTCATCCAGCGTCCGGGCCGGCAGCTCTGCATTGCTACCTCTATGCTTTTCCACAGCTGCCCAGGCCTTGTAGACATCCCTGGTGTCAGGTACAACAGGAGCTGCTTCCGTTTTCGACTCGGGTAAGTCGGCCATCTGCTCCATCTCAGTGAAACGTCTCCAGCCTTCTGCGCCATCCTCTCCAATGCGTGGGATCTCGCTCTCCCAGAAGTCACTAAATGATGACATCAAGTCTTCAGTGTTTGTATCGCTGTCCTCCTTAGGTCGAGCAAAAGTAAGCTCCAGCATGGCCTGCCAGGCAGCAACAGCAAGCTCCGAGTAGCCAGCATCGTGGATGAATCTTGTAGTTCGCAGAAACACGTAAATAAGTTCGTCGCAGACCGCGGCCACTGAGTCGGAACTTCCGGGGCGCACAGCATCTTCGGTAATCTCGGATAGATGCCGTTGGAGGATGAGTATACGCTCGAGAAAAATCTTTTGGAGTTCGTCGTATTTGAACCCAGTCATGTTGGAAAGCTCGTGATCTACGCGGGCCTTCCATAGGGCGAAACGTGAGTGACTGAGGCTGATATCGGACCAGAGTGAGGCGAGCTTTTTGCTATTCCAGATGCGGGCACCCTCTCGCATGAGTCTCATCTGTAGCCTTTCCCGGCCTTCAACATCTGGGTGGCCCGCCAAGGCTTCCTCGAGGAGTGAAACTCTTATACTTGCTAAAGCTTTGACTTCATTGCTCGTCCTTTCTTGGCGAGTATGTTCGTCCAGCCGCAATAGAGGTTCTTGCAAATTGACGAGTTCCAGCCAGGCGTCGACATCCTCTGGATGGTCCTTTACTCGGCGTGATAACTCGATAGACCTCTGTTTGACTGGTTCTAAGAAGTCGTTGCCCGTTTCAACCTCGGAGTCTGAAGAGTCCGCGGACTCAAGATCGCTTTCAACATAATCACGATCCTTGGCCTTTCCTTGAATGGATCGATAATTAGGCTGGTCTTGATCGGACTTATCCCCAGGGTCATCACTGCGCCTCTCCCGTTTGCGGATTCCTGACAAGGGAATGAAGTCATACCAGTCCTCAACTGGCGGCGTTGATTCCTGAACCTGTACTGGGCGTAGCCGGAAGACGCGTGACTTCTTCCGTGAAGCTTTACTCAAAAGGACCCTGTCGCGGAATGCAGATGGCCCCTCTCCGAACTTGGTTCCGAGACTGAAGAACTCCTTTGGTCCATCGTAAACAAAGCGAAGACGACCTGACGCTCCCATCACCCTACCTGAACCACTCCGGCGATAGATGGGAATCCTAGAGCGTTCATTTGACCCGTAGCTCGCAATCAACGGGTCTCCTCGTTTATCTATGACGAACAAAGGCTCTTCCTTGAGGTTCGAGACTGGTGGCAGCGTCTCAGCACTGCGTGAACGTTGGCGCTCAAGACGGTCATGATGAGAGTGGGATTTGGTATGCCTACTGCGATGGCGGCGGTGGTCTTGGCGTTCACGCTCTTGTCTACCACGCCCCCTACGAGGCTCTCTCTCTGAATGGGGAGCAGGAGAGTTGGATACGTCGTCGGATTTCTGCTTAAAAGACGCGAAGCTTGGGGCAGGTCTACCTTTCCCGGTCTCATCAACATCCTTCGCCGCAGAGGGGGCAGGAGTATTGGACGCTGTTTCCGGGGTTGGCTTGAAGGAGGCGAACTTTGGAGCGACTGGCCTCTTATCCATGGTAGGGCGGCCGCTGGTACGACCGTAGGGTTCGTCACACGGCTATAGACTGATCCACGTAATGCACTGCCATTGAAAGCTTGTTGGGTGTGGGTGAGTTGTTGGAGATACTGCAGGTGGATCGATGTTTTTGCAACAGAGGGGATCGTGGAACGGTACGGTAGTCCCTGATTAGTGCGAAATGTAGAACGGTTGATTATCAAAATCAAACCACTGAGGTTACACTGCAGATATGTATCTAGCACTAGTGGAAGTGTTGGTGTTGGCAGCTGGCAGCATCAGCGTGAGAAATGGATTGTTTGGAAGCTTCTGAGATGCTTCGACTCGGTTCCTTCCCGATCCGCCCACTTGCAGATGGAATTGTTTCGGGGTTGAACATCAGGGTTAGCGGCCCCCCTCCGGCATCGTGCACAACCCAAACCCTGGTCGTTGACCTGTCACTTGCAGGTGGGCATGTGCTGGGCACTGATGACCTGAAGAGCTTATTCCCGTACACTACCTACCTAGTAGGTATACACCTGGGCAGTATCACACCACCACTAGGTACTATCTACTAATAAGTACGTACCTATAATCTTATCCTCGGCGTTTCTCGACTCGGGTACGTGCTTATCAAAGTATTTCCTCCCCCCCCCCCCCTTCACACACATACTTTGCAAAAGGATCGTTTTATTTTTATAACCAGGTGCAGGAGCTCAGGTGGCCTTTCCAGCGGTCAACTCGGCTGATCCTCCGATCTGGGGAATGTTTGGATGGGGCTGGATGGGCTGGCTGGATGGTGACATTTTTAGGGGTCCCATCAGGGCCACTCATGACCTCATCCAGCATGGTGACAGGCTGCCTAGGCTTAGCTGTTGGGCTAATACCCCCAAGTACCTAAGTACTTAGGTACTCCTGGTACCTTAGTTTATGTACAACGCAGTACCGACCGCCTGCCTGCATCAAGATCTTCCATGGTTCCTACCGTCTATCTGGGTACATAGGGGAAATACACCACTGCGTTTTATGTGCTACAATCGTCGTGGGAGTTAAGTGTGCATGGTAGTGTAGTGGTATTTGTCACCTGACACGGCAAGAATTGCGCAATTAGGTTGATTTAAGCCTCATTGTCGACCTTTGAGAGATCCATGGATAACAGTAATCTGGGCTTAGGTAGCAACCAGTTGTATTTTAAATAGCAAGGGAGTCGACAGCTCGACTCCAGTAACACAAAGTTTCAAACTCACGCTCCTCCTTGTTCCTCCTTGAAACGAACTCTTGCAGTTCTCAAGTCTCGTGTGTAAAGGTAGGTACTTCGCTTGGGGGCCACACTTTCTCAGAGTATGAGAACATAGCATACATAGTAGCAAGGCCCATTTAACGAGTCGTTGTCACTGACTGGCTACTCAAGTACCTAGGTACTTAGGTAGAGCTACTGTGTAGTTAGACAACAACGAAAAAAGAGCCAACGCCGCGGTACGCGAGCCTTTAGCCGTCGCAAGTGCTGTCGTCCCGCCAGCCCGCCAGCCCGCCCCGGCCAACAGTGGGCCCAAACCGTCCTCCAGCTCCAAGCTCCAACTCGAAGACTGGATCAGTTGACGCCTTGCTGTATCCTCTTCCCTCTCCCCCCATTTCACTTTCCTCTCCTATCTGCTTCATTGCCATCGTACGCATACCTTCCAACATTCCTTGAGAGAAATTCCAGAGCAATGAACACCGATTTGAGTCGGTGAGACAAGGGAGGGCGCCATACAGTCATGTTCGACAACTGAAGCGGTACATTCTCACCTCGGCTTACACGGACAAAGTCACTAAGCTGCCCACCCTATCAACACATCAATACACCAAGGTTAAGCTCAAGATGGAAGACGATCGGGGCCGCGATGATAGACGTCATTTGACGGCGCCCCACTCGCCTGTTGGTCATCGACGACGTTCGCGCCCATCCTCACGAATGCAAAGCAGGAGGAATTCCATGACCGAGGAACCAAGCGAGAGAACATCACTGCTGGCGGCCACGAGGGCACGCATAAAGATCTCGGATGAAGCGGTTCCTCCACGTGGCCAGCTGTCACGAGGAGACAGCCATCTAGGTTCGCAACCTGTCCTGCTCTTCTTGTGGTCTGGCAATCACGGCTGACCATATCGTCCTACCGTGAACAGGCAGCGACCTACCAACAAGGAACCACAACCGGAAAGGTTCATGGAGCACGAAATTAATCCAGGCAATATCCTACCACGAAGACTCCTTGGCCGATTCCAGGCATTCACTGTTGCAAGACGACCGTGTCTGGTACGACCAGTTTACTTCTACCGACTGGGTCCACGACAGTATCGCCGATGCCCACCGCGCGAAAGCTCTCCGGAGCCGAAAGGACTTTTGGGGCCGTGTATACCTTATTTTCGATGCCGCTCAAGGTTGGATCCTTTCGGCCTTGGTCGGCTTCATTGTTGCCGTCATAGCGTATGTTATCAACGTATCCGAGCAAACCCTGTTTGATTGGAAATACGGCTATTGCTCGAACAAATGGTACCTGAGCGAGAAGCGATGCTGCCCCCTGGGCGACTGTACCGACTGGGTGTCGTGGTCCGAGGTCGCCAACGACCTACCATTTGACGCGAAGTGGAGAGAGTGGGCCATATACATCTTCTGGGTCAACGTGTTCGCCATCGCCGCCTGCCTCCTCACGCTCCTCACCAAGACTGTAGTACCATCTGCATACAGACTGTCCACGCTGGACGAGAATCTGGCAGCCCAGCCCGCTGCCATACCAGATAATGAACCAGAGCATGAAAGCGGCGATGTCAGCCCACAGCAGCGCATCGACAGTCTTCCTGCCGCCCCCTCCTCGCCACCTATGATATACTATTCGGCAGCCGGCAGTGGAGTAGCCGAAGTGCGCGTTATCCTCAGTGGCTTTGTGCTGCACGGCTTCCTGGGCTTCAAGACCCTTGTAATAAAATCAGTCGGCCTTGTGCTCAGCGTGGCATCCGGTATGAGTCTGGGCAAGGAGGGTCCCTATGTGCATATCGCTACCTGCGTGGGCAATATCGCCTGTCGTCTGTTTGAAAAGTACGATCGCAACGACGGAAAAAGACGTGAGGTCTTGTCGGCCGCCGCTGCTGCTGGTGTTGCCGTCGCTTTCGGAGCACCTTTGGGAGGCGTCCTGTTCGGCCTTGAGGAAGTGGCGTACTTCTTCCCTTCGAAGACGCTCTTCAGGACCTTCTTCTGCTGTATCATTGCCGCCTTGACTCTCAAATTCCTCAATCCTTATGGCACCCACAAGATTGTTATGTTTCAAGTTCACTACTCAGTCGACTGGGAATACTTCGAGCTGGTCAGCTTCGTCATCGTGGGAGTATTGGGTGGCTCACTCGGCGCCCTGTTCATCAAGGCTTCAAGGTACTGGGCCAAGTCATTCCGCAAGATTCCCGCCATCAAGAGATTCCCCATCGTGGAGGTGGCGTTAGTGGCTCTTATCAGTGGAATGATGGGATACTGGAACTTATTGACGAAGTTGCCGGTTGCAAAACTGCTCTATAACCTCGCTGCACCTTGTGACCCATCAGACAACACCTTAGATGAGGTCGGTCTCTGTCCGGGTGCGATGGGAGAAATTCCTCCCGTTCTCATGAACCTCTTGGTGGCTTTCCTTATCAAGGGTTTCTTGACTGTCATCACTTTTGGCATTGTAAGTTGATCATGACCCAACCACATTCCCAGCTTTGTTTCTGTCGGGCATATTGCATCAGCATCAGACGGAAGGCTAATTGTATCAACATACAGAAAGTCCCAGCGGGTATCTACGTTCCGTCCATGGTTGTAGGCGGTTTGATGGGCCGTCTGATTGGGCATGTTGTCCAATACCTGGTGATGAGATTCGACACATTCTCCGTCTGGGACAGATGCTCGCGGATAGGAGATACGACTTGCATTCAACCGGGTGTCTACGCCTTGATTGCAGCCGGCTCCACCATGTGTGGCGTGACTCGACTCTCAGTTACATTGGCCGTCATCCTCTTTGAGCTGACAGGCAGTCTCGACTATGTGCTGCCCTTCTCGTTAGCCATTCTTGTGGCGAAGTGGACATCAGACTTCATCGAGCCACTGAGTATATACGTAAGTCGACGCTTAGGGTGGTATTGAGAGCCTTGACTAACTTTATATAGGATCTCTTGACGGAATTGAACTCGTATCCCTTCCTCAACAACAAGCACAAGCCCATCTTCACGGCCGATCTTGCCGATATCGTGCCTAGGGTGCGCCGTGAAAGGGTCATTGACATCACCAACTCCCCGCTCGTGCCGGCTGGAGGGCTGCGCAGGAAACTCGAGCGCCTTCATGCGGCTGGCGAGCTTGACGGTGGGCTTCCTATTCTTAGAGACGGGATCCTCGTGGGGCTCATTCCAGCACCGGATCTGGAATATGCACTAGATCAGCTCACCGATGAGGACTCTGATTTGTGCCTTATGGCGCAAGTGCCTTCCATTGATGACTCGGACGATGGCAGTCCCGACCCCACTGATTTCACTAGATATATCGATCCGGTAAGTGCTTCTACCGCTTGAGTCCTTGTGAAGCATTACTGACAGTGGCGGTAGGCGCCTGTGGCTTTGGATATCCACTCACCCATGGACCTCATCTATGAGTGTTTCGTGAAATTGGGACTAAGGTACATCTGTGTCCTTAGAGATGGTAAATACGCCGGCATGGTAAGTATCGTACCCTCGTCCAACTACAAGTTGCCATATCGACGACACTGACAACAAATTCTAGACACATAAGAAGACATTTGCCAAATACATGAGGCAGATAGAAGAGAAGCAAGGTCATATGTAGGACATTACATTCGAAGAGACCACCGAGTTGTACACGAGATTCTGGTGCAATTTCCGTGGAGGCAGATCACGCAGCGTTTCCATTTTTGTCGTTAGCATTGGGATATGGCGTTAGCATTCTCCTTGTCGAGGAAGGTATAGACCGCATTTGCATGAGCATTTGGAGAGGTGACGGACTTGTACTCTACTGTATCTTCTGCTGCTTAACGTACTCATCAGTTCATGGGTTCTTCCTTCGAACGCTTACGATTCGTTATTTCGTTGCCCTCTACCTTGTTACTCGCATCATGATCAGGGTTGGTCCCATCGTCATTGTTATCCAATGGCCCTTGCACCTTCTCATTTACATGAATGTTGCTTCCCGTTGCTGCAAAAAACCCCTGGTTTACTCACTCTAGGTGCCTTGGAATGTGTCCCCACTGCGGCCCGTTCCGAATGCAGAGATTCAATATGCAATCACAGATCATACGTATAGGAGCAGAAGACTATTGTTTGCAACGTGGTGTTTCTTCTGCCTGAAATAGCAGGATGAGTCGCGAAGCAAATTGTTCTAGTATGCCTTGAGCTGCCTCTATCAAGTCATCACAGGAGTTTCCTCCCGTCTACCCATCAGCCGGCGACTCCGGTTGGTCGGCCCGGATCCCCGTCCCCCTACTGGCAATCCTCAAGTCGAAGCCCATGTTCCACGACAGCCTTCCAAGGCCTCCAGAATCTCTTAGACGGAACGTTCCGTCGGCTGGGTCAGCCGTGGGTGCGAGGAAGTTGAAGCTATTTGACCGAACAGTGCCAGGAAAGGATATACAGGGTGGCACCGTTCTGGGCAGCCAGGCCGTCCATCCTACATGCTCGTCGGCTCGGCTGCGTCCTTGAGGACGCCCTTACTGATATCCAATGTTCTTCGTTTGAAGAACTCTATTCTATGGCTTGTGCTGGCCTCTATGGCTTGTGCTGGCCGTGTTTCGCCCATTCCCTGAGTATGTTCTTCTTGATCTTGCCCGTTGAGGTCTTGGGAAGCTCTGGGATGATCTCGACCTCCCTTGGGACCATGAATTTGGAGATCTGGCTCTGGTGTCTCGCCCAGTCCACGACATCCTTCCCTTCGACCTTTTTTCCCTCTTTGACCGTCACGTAGGCCTTTGGCCTCTCTCCCCAATGAGAATCTGCAACCGCCACCACGCCAGCCTCGAGGATGTTCGGGTGCTCCACCAACATGCTCTCGAGGGCTACCGAGGAGATGTTTTCACCGCCTAACAAAGTCAGTAGTGAGTCCCCCCAAACACGAAGTGACACACCATCGGGATACAACGAATGTCTTACCGGAAATGATTATGTCCTTCGCCCGGTCCAAGATCTGCACGGCACCGTCGGGGTGCCAGACCGCCAAGTCACCCGAGTGCAATGCGCCCCCCGCAAACAACTTATTTGTTGCCTCCGGGTCTTTATAATACCCTTTGGCGCAGAGATTCCCGAATAAGACAATTTCTCCAATCTCGATGCCATCCTTGGCCACGTCCACCAGGACCCCTTCTGGCTGGTCCACCTTGATCACCCTGACAGGGAGGCTCGTCACGAACCCGTGGCCCTGCCGAGCCATCAGGGTGTACTTCTCGCTCGGCTCCAGAGCCTCCCACTCGGGCATGATGTAGCCCTTAGTGATGGGCCCGTATGTTTCAGTCATGCCGTACACGTGCACTGGACGCAAGTTGAGGGCGGTCATCTGCTCGAATAGATGGGGGGTGGGTGGTGATGCTGCCACTGTCACATGACAGGGCTGCTCGAGGCGCTCGGCGTTAGGATCAGCGCAGAGTAGAGTGTTCACTGTGGGCGCCGCGTTGAAGTGTGTAATGTGTTCCTCTTTGAGGAGACGCCACACAAGAGGGTAGTCGATCTTTCGCAGGCAGACGTTTGTCCCTCTGACAGCAACGGTGGCCCACGGGAAGGTCCATCCTATGGCATGGAACCTATCAGATGAGGTAAGCTTATATGGTCAGACGCAGAGAAGGTAAAAGACTTGCATGGGTAGGGTCCAGAGGTATTTGCACCGCCCGTCTTGGACGTTTAGCCCCGTTTCTATCACATTGCCCAGAGTTGCCAGATATGAACCGCGGTGGGTGTAGACGACTCCTTTGGGCTTCGAAGTCGTCCCTGATGTAAAAGGGATGGCGAGCATGTCGTCCTCATTTTCGGCTTGGACATGGAGCCCTTCCCATCCTTTGCTGCCATTCTGCCGGTCATACGTCAAGCCTTCGAGGACGATCTCGTCGAAGGGACCACACAACTCGCCCTCGGTAGCATCGGTATCCGTGTCGACTATCACCTTCACGTCAGGCCTCGACTTCCTGAAAGTCGTCAACAATTCCTCGAGTTCCCAATCCACAAGCACAATCTCGACGTCGGAAAACTCAAAGATGTAGCGCACGTCATCCTCCTTCAGTCTGTAATTCACAGGCACGATGGCCGCACCGCCCGCAACAATCCCGTAGACAGACTCCAGGAATGCAGGCGTGTTTGGCATCAGCACCCCGACCCGCTTGAAGCCGTGCGTCTTGATGTAGTAGGCCAGCCCCCGTGCCCGGTCGGCAAACTCCTGATAGGTACGGCGGAGAGTTGTGCCGTTGACGGTGATGTGGACTATGGCCTCGGCGTGGGGCTCTATTGAGGCAGCCCGGGGAAGGAATATGGTCGGCGAGAGTGTGTGGGTGTTATGAGTGTGCTGGTGCGTTTCTCCGGTGCCAATGGAGGGAGAGGAGGATGACGATGACGGCTGGGTTGAGGGTCGAGATGGGGGCAGGGTTGATGGCAAGATGTGGCCCAGAATACTCCGGAGACGAGATGGAGGGCCGGACATGTTGATCGTGTTTTAATTTTCAATATACTCCTCAGGCAGGGCGGATGTATCTAGAATACAGCATATAAGCAGGGTGAGGTTCGCGACCAAGTTGCCTCGCCGTATCTAGATGAGTACAGTAGAAGTAGAATGGACAACCAGGTTAGATCCCGTAGGCCGGGGAGCAGTTGTGAACATACGCAGCGGCCTCAACAAATGGGTCCTCTGGCCAAGTCACCCCAGAGTTGAGTTGGGGTGCAGATCAAGGCGGAGAAGTTGGAGGTTTCGAAGAGCGGGGGAGCAGCTCTTGACCCCTTCGGTTTGGTATCAATGCAAGTACATCATGTACCTACCTAGGTACCTAGGTAGGTAGGTAGGTATGTCCTCCGCTGCAATTACCCCAACCGAATACCTTCCAAGGTTACTTAGTTACTTCGCCTTGATAGTCGTTTCCTCTTAGCCGAGCTCCAACGTGACGGTTATTCCCCTTCCAGCTCCGTCGTTGGTGAAGCCATCGTCAGCTCAGCTATGCACGTACGCACGCACGCTATCCCTCGGCGAACTATTTGGCTGGCTGCCGACCGCCGAAAGGCAATTCAATCCGTTTCCAATAGAATCAACGGATGGGAATAGTTACTGCGACTCTGTACAAGGCTACACACCCAGTAGCCAAGATATATTCAATTCCTAGCTGCCACTACCACGAAACTCAGCTGACCTGCGAACCTGCCGTGGTTGCCGAGGCCCGAGGATCTGGTAGATATGACAAGTCAGAACCTCGCTTGCTTGCGTGGTAGTCCCTCGTGTAGTGTGCACATACGTACATATATCAATCACTGCTGTATCTCGTTTTTGGCTCAATTTCTTCGCAACTATATTCCTGTGTGACTGAGTGACGTTGGTATATCTCATACATCCGTCTCTTTCTCGTCAGAACATCCTGCAACCATCCGTTGCGGCGGTGGGAATGACGCCGTACTCTGCGGGTGGATGATTGATGGCAGCCCATGGGTGACCGTGGCATAGTTGTCATCGTGAGATGGTCCAGAGTACTAGAAGTTTCCAAGCACTACCTACTTAAGTAGTTACCTAGTTACCTACCTAGGTACGTATTTATGGTAAGTAACAACGTAAGTTACCTGGGAAGAAGATACCCCAGGTACCGAGCTAATGCAGAGAAACATCACGAAGACTCCAGGTCAAGCTAGGGCTGAATGACAGCACAAGTTGCCTGATCTGCCACTGTGGGGTCCAGCCATAGAACCCGGTGGGGGTTCGACCTTGCCTCTGGAGTACACCGCACTACAGTGTACACTGTACCCTACAATTACAGTGCACAATAAGCCCTACGCAGTACTTCCATCATACGTGCATCTGCCCTCAATGAGCAACAAAGCAGCCAACGATTGACCACTTGCCTTTCTAAATACACTTACTCACCTACAAGTCTTCTTATTTCAATTGACTGCCAGTAAACCGTGGTCCTCTCTGTCTGTTTTCACTTTCAAATCCGGCCTTCAACCAAAGACTCTTGGTCGTCAGCAAGACAACACAGCAGCTCTATTGCCTACCCACCCAAAACCAACAACATGAGCCTCCTCTCAAGGCCTCTTCGAGGCTCCTGTGCCTGTCACAGAAACCAGTACTTCATCCGAGCTCCAGAGGGTGCAACTGATGTTGCCCAGGTCCTCTTTGGAACTGATCCCTCACACAGTAAGCCCCAGTTCAGCTTCTGAATTCCCCATGGCTTTGCTATACCTTAGCTTCCATACTAACACACCCTGTAGGAACCGCCCAGGCCAATCCACTTGTAGCACATGTCAGAGTACCCCTGACTTGGTACCACTCTGCAACCTTCGCGTTCTTCCCCGACGAAACGGCCTCCACCATTCGCCGCCTCTATGAGAACCCCTTCGAGGGCCATGCCCGCCGACATTTCTGTGGTTTCTGCGGGACGCCACTGACGTACTGGCACGAGACACCGCGAAGCGAGGCCGACTACATCCAAGTCACCATTGGCAGCCTGTGCCGGGAGGACCTCGGCGATCTGGAGGAGATGGGACTCATCCCAAGCTCTCCGAGCTCCGAGGGCGAGGGGCTCGAGCTGCCGGCGGGAGGAGGGAGGGAGCATGACCAGGCGGCGGGCCAGGGAGACCAAGCCCCTGTGGCGACCCCGGCAGCCCGGCAGCCTGTGGGCCGCGAGACCTTAAGCATCCCCTGGATTGACAGCCTTGTGGAAGGCAGCAGTCTCGGCGGCAGGCTCAAAGGCACCAAGGGAACCCGCCAGAGCGCCGATGGCACGACGAGGATTGAGTGGGAGATCGTGGAATACAATGGCGAGGGAGACGACGACGACGATTCTGGCGGCCCTCCGAGTAGCAACGGGAAGAGGAAGCTGAGTGATCGAGACGACACCGATGATCACCAAATGGCGGGTGTCAGCCAGCAATGACTGCGGCAGACCTGACAGACGGTACACCTTATAGGCCCGTGACCACAGCCATGCTTCACCCATCATTCCAAGCCGATTTCAAAAGATCGATACTCCAGGAGTTCTACAGAGGGTTACATGATCACTTACGATGAATTACGAAAGAAGGAAGCTGATATTTGCTTGAGCGGGTGGCGTTGTTAAAGAAGGACCGACAGGGTGATCCTACCGCTTGATCTGGGGTGGAAAGGTAACTTCTACTCAGAATATCCATGTATATGGAATATCGTTAGGCGTTAGGTGGTCGAGAAACTGTCATCAGAGGACTTTGGCAGCGGCAAAAGCATAATGAGCGGTGTGTAACACTGGAGAGGTAAAAGGGCTATTGCAATGACTTTCAATAAATACATTCTGAGATTACACTGACGCGCACCCGGGACGACTATCCAACGCGATGTGGCGGACTCCTCCCAAACAGCGGCCGAAGTTAAGCCGTCGGCAGAAGAGACGCCGGGGCGACGGCAGGACTTGGGGACGTGATAGACACTCGGAACAGCAGGCCGGATCCGGGACGGGACATGAAGGCTGCCGGGATCAAAGGCAGGGGAACACAACTTCCTGCATGGCCACTACTGTGGGCACAGTGCCATCTCGCGTTATCCCGAAGTTTAGGCAACCCCGAAGAAGCCAAGCGGATGCTCACGGCTTGCCGGGCCGGGGCGCAGTCTCACGGGGATGGGAATACAGGAGGACTACATATATGTGAGTCGCTGATAAACCCCTCTCCATGATCTGCCAAGACCGGAAGCTTTTTCGGACTGGACAACCGAAACTTTGGAAGCCATGATGAGCAAGGCGACTGGTCTGGAAGGTCGATGAAAAGACGGGCAAAAAGCAGACCCTCGAGCCATACATTGTAGTCAAACCCCGCGTTCGAGTGGGGGCAGTAAGATTTACAGGTGATATACACTGCATATGGTTAATAGTCCGAGAAGCAGTAGATCCAACCAAAGCACGCAACTGTCGTTATGGGTGAGACGTTGAGAAAAGGAGGCTATACCTAGCTCTCCTCGGCCGTGACGGTCCGAGAAAAGGCACGATTGGAAAACGACCAAGTACAGCACCGAGCAATCTAAGTCGGACAAACCAACAGTCTTACTAGTAGGTCACGCTCGGTTATGGATGTTCGAATGCGTGCGGGTTACTCTCGGAGCCTCCGTAACTATTGGGTATAAGTATATATAGGTGCAGATAACCCTCCTCTGAAACAGCCTCGTCCAGCATCCCTTTCTCGCATATCCTCTTCTCTGTAATTTAGATACCCTCCACCCTTCTAGATCATTTCCAGAGTTCTACGCTTTCCAAGATATATATTTAAGGCTTGCCACTTCTTTTGAAAGGGCCGCCTTAATCGAACGAACTGTGTGGCCCCCTTCTACCTCTTCACCGTCGTAAAAACCCCCAGGAACAGGCGAGGAGCACCATCATGTCTCTCCCAAGTGATTTCAAGTGGGGATTCGCTACGGCATCGTGAGTTCAGAGTAGTCTATATAGACCTCTTCTTAAACGGAAGCATCGAAAACAGAGTGCTAACTTGTTCCCACAGCTACCAGATCGAGGGCGCTGCTGACGAGGATGGCCGCGGCCCGTCGATCTGGGACACCTTCTGCAAGATCCCCGGCAAGATCGCCGATGGCAGCTCCGGCGCCGTGGCCTGCGACTCGTACCACCGGACAAAGGAGGACATCGACCTGCTGAGGTCCCTCGGCTGCAACTCGTACCGCTTCTCCCTCTCCTGGTCGCGCATCATCCCCCTGGGCGGGCGCGGCGACCCCGTCAACCAGAAGGGCCTCGACCACTACGTCAGGTTCGTCGACGACCTCCTCGACGCGGGCATCGAGCCCTTCATCACGCTGTACCACTGGGACCTGCCGGACGGCCTGGACCGGCGCTACGGCGGGCTCCTGAACCGGGACGAGTTCCCACTCGACTTCGAGCACTACGCGCGCGTGGTCTTCGCGGCCATCCCCCGGTGCAAGCACTGGATCACCTTCAACGAGCCCTGGTGCAGCTCCATCCTGGGCTACTCGACGGGCTACTTCGCCCCCGGCCGCACGTCGGACCGGGCCCGGTCCGCCGCGGGCGACAGCGCGCGCGAGCCCTGGCTCGTGGGCCACAACCTGCTCCTCGCGCACGGCCGCGCCGTCAGGGCCTACCGCGACGGCTTCAAGGCCGCCCAGGGCGGCGAGATCGGCATCACGCTCAACGGCGACGCCGTCTACCCGTGGGACCCCGAGGACCCGGCCGACGTGGAGGCGTGCGAGCGCAAGGTCGAGTTCGCCATCTCGTGGTTCGCCGACCCCATCTACTTCGGCAGGTACCCGGAGTCGATGCGTCGGCAGCTCGGCGCCCGGCTGCCCGAGTGGACCCCCGAGGAGGTCGCGCTCGTCAAGGGGTCCAACGACTTCTACGGCATGAACCACTACACGGCCAACTACATCCGGCACGGGACGGGGACGCCGCCCGAGGGCGATTTCCTGGGAAACCTGGAGACGCTGTTCCACTCCAAGAAGGGCGAGTGCATCGGCCCCGAGACGCAGAGCTTCTGGTTGAGGCCGAACCCGCAGGGGTTCAGGGACTTGATGGTGTGGATCTCGAAGAGGTACGGGTTCCCCAAGATTTATGTCACGGAAAATGGGACGAGTCTCAAGGGCGAGAACGATATGAACCTGGAGCAGATCGTCGAGGATGACTTCCGTGCCGAGTATTTTGATGGCTATGTCAAGGCCATGGCGCTGGCATCCCAGGAGGATGGTGTAAATGTCAAGGGGTACCTGGCCTGGTCGTTGATGGACAACTTCGAGTGGGCGGAGGGTTATGAAACGAGATGTAGGTGGTTTCCCCCCCCCCTCCTTCTTTCTGCCGTTATGGACCTTGACTGACACCAGTTGACCTTACAGTTGGCGTGACCTTTGTGGACTATGAGCATGATCAGAAGCGGTATCCCAAGAAGAGCGCAAAGAGTCTGGAGGCGCTATTCGGTAGCCTCATTGAAAAGGATTAGGCCATCTTCCGTCTTCGGTGCTATCGTCTTCACGACTGGGGGACGCTCAGGAGATGGACACAGCGCGGCTTGCCGTTGATATAATTGGAATATTCCTTTACAACTTAGAAACATACGTGTCTTTCTCGGAAATTGGGGTATCGTCTCGAAAACACCAAGTATATAAGAGACAGCATGGATATGCAGCTCTGTGTCTACATATCAATAAACAGTTGCGTCTCTTGGGCGGTAGTTTCCCGTCCCTGCTCAGGCTCATGAACAACGGCAGGGCAACTGTCTCTCGGGGCCACACATGGCCCCGGCTACTGTCATAGGACGGGTCGGACCGGAGAACACCTGGTGGTGAAGAACAGTGTATCACGATTGCTAAAGCATGAATAAATAAGGACAACTATGGGTATCTCAAGGGTGCTGAAAGAAAAAGGATGTACTTCCATCGTGTCTATAGATAAGATACGTTACCCCGTTAAACCAGTCACATAACCCTTACTCCAGTGAAACAGTAGTACCCTCCCCCGTCCTCTTCCTCAGCTGGTCGTCCGAGGACTTATGCTCCCCCGTCTTCTCATCCGCTCTCTCATCTGCCCTCTCATCCACCCTGTCATCCGCCCCGTCAACCTCATCCACCCCGACAGACACACGCTCCAGGTCCATGCTCTCCTTGCGCGTCTCCCCCCTCTTCAGGTAGTGCCGGAAAGCATACACCAGGACCTGCGCCAGGAACACCTGCTCCATGGTGTACAGCATGACCGGGATCGCCACCGAGGCCCGCGTCAGGTCGTCCTTCTGCGCCCACATGGCCGACACGAGCGGGATGCCGACACTGGTGGTCTTCGCCGCGCCGCAGAAGCACACCGCGATGGTCTGCTCCTTGCTCATCTGCTTGGGCGTGATGATCCTGCGCACGAAGCGGGGGATCCAGGTCGCGCCGGCGAACCGCCTCTCGAAGGCCACGACGAGCCTGTACGGTGGCCGGGCCATGGTGAAGCAGATGACGGTGAATAGACCATAGAGGAAGACGTTCATGATGACGTTGAAAATGATCGAGCCTTTGGGGATCTGGTAGATGGCGCCGGTCTGGAAGGCGTTGGAGAATGTTGACCTGGAGAGCAAGGTTAGCCCGCAATGTCTCTGTTTCAATGTTTGACGCAAGGGGCCGGCTGAGAGAGAATGAGACATACCAAATTAGCGTACACAGGAAGAAGGTCGAGATTTTGCCCAGGTATAACTTCTCCAAGCACCACAATACCTTCTTCTCGAAGAAGACCCTAAGAGTCTGGCCCACCACTATCGGGACAAGCACGCTCAACCCGAGCTGCATGGCCACGTCCTTATACATCTGGGACAAGCCGCTCAGGGAAGACGGCCTCCAAGCGTCGAACTCTGGCCTGTTGGGAATGAAGCCATAGATGAGCATCGGGCACAGGAAGCTCCCAAACACGTTCCCGAGGACCACCTCGATGATGGCCGCCGCATCGTCACCGCCCGCGTTACGGGTCATGACCACGTTGGAAGCGATGGTGGTGGGAAGACAGCTGAGGACGAGCATGCCGAGGAGGATGGGGATGTCAATAACATTGGTGCGGAGGTCGCCGGCTGCGATGATGATCCACATGATGACTATGAGCAGGCATCCGTTAGCTGGACTCTGGTGAAATGGAGAGTTCAACAGGGGAGATATGCGTCGCTTACTTAGCCATATGACCGGTATCACTACGAAACTAATGCCCTGGGTGAGTATGTGCAGCCTCCAGTTGGCGAGGTTTTGACGGAGCTTCTGTGGGGAAAGTTGTAACCCGCTGACGATGAAGATGATGGCCACAGAGCCGTAAAGAATGGAGTACTGGGCCCTGATCACTCCGCCGGTTGAAGCAACATCTTTGTGTGAACACGAGGTGTCAGCTTCCAACTTATCCTTATATACAAAACTAGTTCGGATGAAAGGGGGGATTGTATCCGGGAATAGGACCTACTTGGCCACAGATAACCAAACACACAGGCGAGCGCGAATCCAATAATCAACCATTGATCTAGGATAATCTTCAAGACTTTGAGGATGAGTACAACGCATGGGTTCCTTCGAACTTCCTCGGCCTTGGCCTCTTCATTTGCAGGCCGAGCCAAGGCTTCAGCCGACATCTTGGTAACAACCATCAGGTTTTGGTTTTACGGCGTTGCTGGCAGAGACACCAATGAGCAACAAGGTGAGGTTCGTGATAGTATCGTGTTCATAACAACAATCCCATAATCAGGGGGAAGTAAGCAAAAGAGGGATTCCATCCCACTCCTCGGCCAATGTTTTATTCCCGTGAAAGAAGAAAAAATGGGGTGAGAAGACTTCTAGTGTCTATTGCTAATCGTCACCGCTGAAAGAGTCGTGGAAAATGCAATTGACCCACGTCGTGTTATTGCCGTACATCCGAAAAACCAGTCAACAATCGGCAGCCGCCATCAGAATATCAGGGAAACCGATGGTAAATACTTCATTTCGGGGTGATTTGAGAAGGTCTGGTATGAACAATTCTCAAAATGTGAGGCTGTCTTGAAAAATTGGTGGTGTTCGCAGGAGCCCGGGCAAATGGTGTTTGTGGGTCATTACTTATCTCCGCAGCATATCGACTGATACGGAGGAAGCTATCCTCAGGGAAGTTTACTTGTCGCTGGAATCAGAATCGCCATGCAAACATCACGGGCTTCTCCAAAAGAAAAGGCGGGAGGAACTCTGATGATACTGCTCAGGTATCTTCACTCCTACTCACTGCTGTGCCTAAGTTTCCAGAGACACCGAACAGTAGACAGACGAACACTTGATCTCCTCAATTTAATTGAGTGACAAAAAGGAGGAAAAGGAAGAACGAGAACAATATTCTTTATTCCCTTTTCACTATCCGCCTTCGCCTATCATTCGCATGAGAGACTTTACGAAGTTGACGTTCGCTAGCAGTGAGGTCCAAAACGTGTGGGAAATGGAAAGCCGATTCAAAACGCCATACGCTCATGCGACGTAGTAGTACATATATCCAGAGTAAAAATTTAACATTAGTAGGGAAAGTTTCTGAAACCTCGGGGTATAATCGTAAGTCATTCCTCGCCAATTAGGGTTATTAGAGCAAGTCGGTTGAATGCGTTCAAGGCGTGATCGTGATGGTGGCAGGATTAAGCCGGGCTAGGGCGCTGTGACGGTAGCCGGTGGTTCGGCTGGCATGCCGTCGTTCCCTCGAGAATCTGTCGCTCTCGTGCTTGGCGCAGGAAGGATTTCAGGATCAAAGATTTGGATGTCGAGCTTCAACCATCGTCAGCAATCGTAGTCACACAAGTCGCACATGGGATCACTCACCGTCATGTATGCCGTTTGCCTCAAGGGGACAATCTTGGGCGGCATGATGTTGTCGTCCCCACCGGCCGTCTTCTCCATCTCCTTGTTCCACCTCTCAATCCACCTCTCCAGCTTCGCTAGCCTGGTCTTCGCACCCGTGAGCCCCAAATCCTCCCATAACCATCCCGTTAGCACACCAAAGACGCCATCCATAATATTTCTGGCGCTGTATGGGCTGAATATCGGCACGAGTTCGGAGTTCAGCTTATCAATGACTCGGCGGAACTCGACCTCAGATAAGCCCGCGGGGTCGAGAATTTCGGGATACATGTTCGAAAAGGTCGGTGCCAGATCGCCTTCGACTAGCCAGTCCCTTTTGATCCTGATTATCCGCGTGTTGACGTACTCTGGCGAGTCCATGGGCACGTGCGGGTTCAAGTGTGGGAAGCAAGGGTGTTGAGGCCCCCATTCGTCGTCGTCGGCCTGTCCGTTCGGGTCCCCCATGATGGATGAGTCGCTTGATGATACGGCGGATCCTATCCCGGAGCCCATCGAGTCTCGCCGCTCATGGTCATCTGGTCCTCGCTCGAGATCCCGGTCAAACGACGCTCCGGGTTGTTGCTGTGAGGCATCGTCGGTAGCCGTCATGATTGCCTTGCCCTTTCCTTTGTCCAAGGTTTGTGAACCGTCTTCCGGGCTCATACTCGTAACCACTAATTGCGGGTTGATAACTTCGTCTCGTCGCCTGAGCTTGGGAGTCGACCTGATTTGTGAAGCGCCCGTCTCCTGTACCGCCTGAGGCTGCACTGACGATGGCCCTGCTTCCGGCTCCTCTGGGAAGGTAGGCGATGGAGTAAGAGTCCCCTTGCTCTTGCGCTTCTCGTCGTAGGAATGCCTCAAAGATCTGGGCAGACTCCTCCTGTCTCCGGCGATTTGCAGACTGTTTCGCGGACCAGCGAAGTCAGTGCCGCCTTGTATCTGCTCCGAGTGCGTCAGGAGCGGAGTCTCTCCAGCAAATGCGACTTCAGCTCCAAGATTTACCGACGGGAGTGATACGTCAAGAGCAGGATACGAGATGGGTATCGGTGGCGCAGTGGGGGTCGATGGTCGGCGGCGTCTGGGCGGAGAGTCCAAAACAAATCGCGGTGTCGAGTTGGTTGGATTCCAAAGTCGGGAGGCAGAGGTACGCCAAACGTGCTGCTGGGTGCTGCTACTTGCAGGGTCGCGGATCCGGAAGGGAGACTGCTGCTGCAATTGGCTTTGGCTCTGGAACCTGTGGTGTTGGTGTGGGGGTCGAGATTGCGGCGGAGTGCTAAGGACCGCAGCGCCTAGCGGAGGTGCCGCGGCGGGAGCTGGCGCTGGCGACGAGGGCCCCGGGTAGTTTGGCAGCTCAAAAGTGCGTTGAAGGCGAGGGCTGATGGGGTGGTGTCTTGAAGCATCGGGATCGGTAGGAGTCAGGGCGGTGAGTTCAATTGATCGATGGTTGTCCGTTGGTGCAGCGTGTGAAGCCGTTGGAACAGACCTGTAGCCGTCGAAACGGCCTCGATGCCCTTCGGCCTCGGCTTGAGTGTGATTGGAACTAGAAATGGACCTGTGAGTTCGGGCTCCGGTTCCCGATCCCGTTCCTGTCGTTTATACAGCTGCAGCAAGATGGACCGTTGGGGTTGGGCGTGTGGCTTCTGCAGGTGTGCCTGGTGTGGTCGATGGTGCAGCACCAGTAGTAGGTGTTGATTAGCAGGAGTAACACGCTGGACCGGGTCTAAACTGGCACGGCGGCCTGGGCGGTTGGGTAAGCTCGAGTTTTGCAGTGGAGAAGGGCCAGTAGTGGAAATTAGGTGCCTGCGATTCAGCGCCTGGGCCCGGCAGTAGGGATTCGCCTTTGTAGTAGCGCCTGACCGGTGTTGCCGCCTGACTTTGGCAGGGTCAGTGACGATGACTCGGTCGTGAGATACGACTTTATTATGCTGCTGAAGAAGTCGAGGTCGGGAGTACGAGTACTGCTTCTTCAACGTCGTTGGCTCCCGCGCTGTTTCTGCCACCTGCAGTAGTGGATAAATTAGAAAGGGCTCCTGCTGCAGCAGGCCAAGAAACGGTGCGTTGTTGAAATTGATAAAAGGGTTGCAGTCGAGATGGCAATCGATATCGCAGGGTATTATCGTGCCGCAAATCAGACAAATCAGGGGCGAGGGCGAGTGCGAGGCCAAGCGCAAAAGAGGAAGAAGAATGGTCGCTTCCAAATCCCTTCCCAACCGCACCATAATGCCGCTACCAACTCAAAACGGCCGCCTCCCCCTTTTAGGTAGGGTCAGGCACAGGCACAATGCTCAGAAGTTGGGTTTCAGAGTTGGGCTCAGACTGCGTGTAGAGGTTGACCTGTCGATGGCTGGGAAGAAGGGAGTAGAGACGAGCAGGCAAGATTCCCCAGGAGTCCGACCCTGGGTTTGGCCTCTGTTCTTAAGTACTCGAGTAATGCAAAGATGGACTGACTGGCAAAAGGTGAGACACACAGGATAGTATGTGGGCAGATAGATGGGTAGGTCGATAGAAACGAAGACTATTTAGGGGTCGACATGCAATCCGTACTTTGGCCAGGCTCAAAAAGTAACGTGAACCGAGCGAGCCTTACATACAAAACACATTGTGCCTCTTGGGGGCTGAGACACATGGAGATATCTACACATCTATAAGTACCTAGGTAGCTACTACCTACCATACTATGTATGTATTTCGGCAAAGGCACCATGTCGTCAGTCCTCTCCCTGTGGTGTTTTTAAACTTTCCTGTGTGTATTATTAGCGTCGGCAATTTATTAACCTGGCCCCTTCATTACTGTCTATGTGATGTGGCCTGCTTCCAATGTATGCGGACGTGCCTTGCAGTTGGCTGCTGGGCTGCATTAGATTCTTACGTTACATACGTAGATAGACATCGACGTATCGACGTAAATACGGACCAAACACGTCCTTGCGTCAACTGGTAGGGCTGGGCGGGGCCAGATGGCGCACAGTGCCTTGGTCAATATCCATCTTTCCCTGGTCGAAGATTGATTTCCCCTGCTGTCATCTCGTCAACTCCGAACCAGCCTGATCACCTATATTGTGTACTATATAGTAGCTGACAACATAGAAACCAGCTTTCCGGGTTTGACGTGTACAGATCTGTACCATGCACGGTTCGTCATGCAGCGATAGCACAAATATCCATGTCAACCATGTCTTTCTTTGCCGGAAATCTCGTCATCCGGAGGCATCTATTACAGGAGGTTTCGATCAAGATCGGAAATCTCCACAACAAAGGCCATTTCCGGGGTATCGAGGAACAGTTGCGCGACATTACGAAGTGCTTCTCATCCTCGTCATCATGGCTACTCCTCAAGACTACGTATATTGTTATTGTCCTGCGGACACCCTCTGGCAAGACTCCGTTGGATTGTTGGCTGGCAAGTGTTGCAGAAGTACCTAGGTCGTGATCAGGGACTATCGACAGCTTTTTGCAGAAGCAACTGAGCAAGAGGAAACGCATCCCAAACCTAGGAGAGACTCCCTGTCACTAACTCCCTGTCACTGACTCCCTCTCTAGCACGAACCATTTCGCGCGCCGTACGACCGACCTAAAAGTATGTGGGTGGAAAATTGATGTGTTGTTTTAGTAGTACTTTTGTGACGACAGGGAGTAAGTGACAGGGAGTAAGAATCGCCGCTCTCAGCTCTCCAAACCTACACGTAGCGACCACTACCCTCCTACTTAAAAATATGGGCCGACCCGAGCTGTCAGGACCCACTCTACTGTTTATAAGTCTGGTAAATATGTATTGGAGCTCCTAGTTGCCGCCTCAGCGCTTTGGAGCTGATAGACATCCCAGTATTGTACTCGAAGAGGAGCATGGAAGAGTCTGGTCGAGATGACACTGACAAGCTGGACGATATTTCGGAACGAAGGCTCGTGAGCCGTGATGGTCCTCTTCAACGATGCAACCAAGACAACATGTATGTACCTTTCCACTGAGAGGTACCTAGGTATGTATAAGTCCCGTGGACGTTGTGTACCCAAATGGCAGCATCCTTGGAAGTGTTCCAGTCTGTGCAAGCCACCCAAATCATCCAAGGTGACTGGACATTCATGATTCGGTCGTGTTTGCAAGTCATTCCTTCAGTATTCCGCACACAGTAGAGGCCACGGAAAATGGGGGAAAAGACAAGTGACGTCGCGAATCCCCAAAAATATTCAAGGATCTTCCAGGTGTAAACTTGCCAGCTTGGATCCCCATATCCACATACATCCACATCCACAACATTGAACCACCAGACCTGCAGACCTTACAACGCGCTTTCTCACTTGTCGTGCTGCTTTCTATCTAGCACAAGTACGACACAAAAAGGCGGGACAGAGCTAACGTGTCACCGCTGGTCCACTTCAAGTTCCTCCACCCTCCCTCTTTTCCATATCCTCGGTGCCACTCCTTCCCATCGAGTTTGTCAACTTCGCGCCTTGCCAATGCGTCTCCCCACGAAGCCATGATGGAGAGTGTAACGCCCGAGGCCGCGGCTCCAACGGCTCCAACGGCGGCACCGCCAGCACGGTCCTCTCCTCCGGCTCACCCTGCCTCTCCGCGTAACAGTACCACGACTACTTCCTTCGCCCTCCCCTTCGGGTCCGCTTCGCAGCCGGCGCCGCCGGGCCATGCGTTCCGGCGTTCCGTGACTGTGGACGAGGCCTCGCAGTTCCGTCGCAAACCATCCCTAGTCTCCTTCCCCTCATCCGACTACGCCGAGTCCCCATCCCAGCGCCTGCAGCGACGTAGCTCTACACTATCCGACTTCAGCCTGTCAGAGGCTCGGAGGAATCTGCGAGACAGCACCGACGATATACTGAACCCTAGCGGGGCGAAGCATGCGATGTCCAATGGCAACTCCGGCGCCCTGGCGGCCTTGCCCGTCGCTTTCGCGCTCCTACCTGCGTTGTTTGGAGTACTGTTCGAGGGCGGCAACGCGATCACGACCGACGTGATGCTGCTGGGCCTAGTCTTCGTATTTCTTCGCTATACAATCACACAGCCCTGGCAATGGTATCATGCGGCTCAGGAAGTACGCATGAGGCAAGAGATTGGGCTGGACCCCGTGTTTGAAGATGAGAGCGACACAGACGGTCCGCCAAGGAGGAGTTCGTCCATCGTGACGCTGGATGATGTTCCAGAGGAGACTGAGCAGGATGAGCAGGACACGAGCCATGTCACACGCGCAGAATCAGAGTCGGATAGGAAAGGATCGAGGAGGCATTCCGGGCAGAATCACAACCACACGCGATTGCAAGAAGCAGCCATCAATGAGCTCTACGTCCATGAAGTCCTGGCTCTGATCTCCTGCTTTCTCAGCCCTGTTGTCGGCGCATACCTGCTCCACGCCATCCGCGGCCAGCTGAGCCGCCCCTCCGAGGGCCTGCTCACAGACTTCAACATTACCGTTTTCCTCCTCGCAGCCGAGCTGAAACCGCTATCCCACGCACTGAAACTTCTACAGGCGCGCACGCTTCATCTGCAGAGGACTGTCCAGTCCACGCCCATTCCACGCTCCACCAACACCCAGCTCGAAGAAATGCAGCAACGTCTCGCACAGCTTGAGTACCGTGCCGAGGCGACCGAGGAAGTCACTGCACAGGCATTGGCCAGAGAGACCCAGAAGCAGCATCAGAACGGCGCCACAAACAGCAAACAAGAGGCAGCCATTGTGAGAGATGTACGCAACGCGATCCAGCCTGAGCTGGACGCACTCAACCGCGCGGTGCGTCGCTACGAGAAAAAGGCGACTGTACTTGCCTTGCAGACAGAGTCCAGGCTGGGCTCTGTGGACACCCGGCTCGATGATGCGATAGCTCTGGCTGCGGTAGCGGCGAAGCAGAACAGTCAGGCGCAGGGGAGCTTTTCTTTGTTGATAGGATGGGTCGTGGACTCGCTTGTCTCAATGGTATTGATTCCCTACCACGCAGCGATGTTTGTCATCGTGTGGCCATTCCGTACCCTTGCAAGGCTCTGGTCTCGGAAGGGGTCGCACAAGGAGGGCAATTCGAGCACAAGCGGGACGGCGCGGTCGGGTCGAAACCACGGGGGAAAGGGCACCAAGACCGGCTCGGGCTCCGAGAGGGATCGGTTTAGAGACCGGGTGCCCTCTAGACTTTCGAGACGATATAGTCCATAAGGCTCTTCGCTCTGCTCTCTTTTGTTTCACAACACGGCCGGCGCATTATTGAAAGATGATACCACTGGGCTTCCGACTGGAACATGGATACTAACTACAATGCTAAAGGATGGTGTATCAAGGAATTTTCGAATGTGGAGTTCAGTGCGAAAATAAAAGAAGGGAATGTTCTGGCTCGCGACATTGACCACCCTGTTCTTCGTCCGTCTTCACTGCATCTTCATTGCCCATTACCACTGCTGTCTTCCAAATGAACACGAGCCACAGAGAGGGCGTATTCAATGTGTCAATAAGGGTGTGGGTCCATACGCCTGGCATAATAGTCTAGACTGTTGGGTCTGTCACAAACACCTTTGCCTTCTTGTATCCGGACCGGGAGGTTGTAGTCTAGACGAAAAAATACGTTGCAGAGAAGAAGCCGGGTTGTATTCATACTTCAAATCAAATCACTAAGACCTTGGGCGGAAGTTGAAAGCAAGATTTTCAGATTGTGAAGTACTCTCACAGTTGATAGGTACCTAGGTATATATAGCATGCATACATACAGATACGTCAAGCGGAAACCTCAGTCTTGGAGTGCCTGGATTCAGCCGCAGCAAAACAGACCATCTGAAAAGACGAAATAGTTCGTTCCTGGCCACGACCCCGGCTTTGGTTATGATGAGGGTTGGTGGGAGTATCGGAGAAGGAGCTGGGCCCCATCGGACCAAAACGTCGGGGCGGCCCTGTGGATTCTCGGAGCTTTGATGCTCGGTTGTCCGGATAGTCATGCGTTTGACTCTACACCTTGTTCCCTGTCTGACTGTATCGTCATACGACTTTGCACTCTTCCGACCTTGTCGGTGAACCTTGATAGAACTGAGGAGGGCATGGTCCCCGGAGGATGGACCGAATGCTGAAGTGCTCGAAACCATTTGAGTTCACGGAATACGTGCAAGTTGACGGAAATGTCCCGTCATCGTGCAGCAGCATTCAAGGGGGGCCATGGGGCCATGCAGCTACCTAAAGGACGGTGGAGAAGAGCTGACCGTCGTTTTCGTCTCAACTAAGAGAGTCTAAATATTGCAACTTCTTGCTTGCGACGTCCTTGGCGGAGGATGTCGGCTGAACCTTGTTTTGAGGCTGACTATCCTCATCACCGCTTACTCGGGTAGTGGGCGCCGATCGCTGGAGACAACCCCACGAGAATCGATTTTCGGTTTATCGATTCGATAATCGGAAAGAAAGCCTGCATACAAGCGTGGTCAAGGTCCCATGTGGCTTGTGGAACCGAGATGGGGGGTCCCACACTTGACAAGAAGACGAGAAGACATCTGGAAAGCTCAAAGGCTCGAGAGAAAGAGACGTGTTTCAAGCACAGTGGCCGCGAGTCGGGTCAGTGCTTCGAGATTGTCACCGGGGAAAGTTCCTGAATTACCGTACTCCGAAGCATCCAGGTTGGTGTTTTCCTCTCCTCTCAGCCCGGGAAGAAACTTGAGCCCGGGAAGAACAACAGCCCATCGAAAGTTGTGCTTAGCTGGCAACCTTGGAAGGAGACATCTGGAATACGGCGGTGATACATACCTATGTACCTAGGTAGGTGTGTACATTGGGTATTCAGTTGTACTACAGTACGGTGGACACAAAGACGCGTCCAATAGTGTGATGTCGCGCGACGTGAGAAAAAAGCTTCTCTGCAGGCTTCTGTTGTCCATTACGGTATGGATCTCTTCAACGCTTCAACGCTAGCCATTCACGCTCGTACAAGGTGTGGTGAGCCTGGGAAATACGGACGTACATACTGTCACACTTCCTCAACTGGGGTGTACGTAAGAGGTGTGACCGGACTAGACGACATCACGAGGGACCTGTGATACCCGACTCGTTGCCTCATATTCAACCTCTAACATTGAAACGAGGCTCTCCAGGACTTCATCCACCCTCTCCGTGACAGGGAGCCTGGTGATGATTAATGGTGAGCATCATGTGCGCCGGATATATACGCACATCCGTAATGAACGGCCACCCAGCACCAGTCTCGACTCACTTTGACAAGGTGAGAGATACAGTGGTGAAATTGATTGACTGAGTGACTGACGTGCAGTCGTCGCACCTTGTCACCCGTCCGTCACCTCTCCACCCCGGCTGGACTGATCTCTCCTGCCAGACCGGCTGCACGGTCGCATCCCTGTCAGCGATCTACTACACTATAGTGTAGTAAATTGGTTATCACCAAGTAAGGACTAGTGTTGGTCTCGAATCTCAGGCACCGGCACTCCGCACAGGCCCCAAGTATCTAAGTCAACCTGTTTTTCGAGGAATATCCCAGTATTCCCCGTATGTCAGAACCTTCTTTGGGAACATCAACCCATGCACATTCTCTCCCGATCTAGTTTAATATGGTGCTACAGCAACGATGCAATTTCCCAACTGCAAGATCCGGCCAATCTGAGCCTCACAATATGCAGGGTCGGGGTGAAGAAGGAGGAAAAGGTAGGTTGTGATGACAGAGAAAATGGACATACAGTGCAGAAGAGAGATTTGATCTTTTCTCGTGACTGCAACCGCCAGCAGAGAACAGCCGGTCTCTGCGGCTGCGGCTCACCGGTTGGACGCAGACAGACGCTGACCGCGTTCGTGCTGCATGCTACAACCTCCCACCTTCCCCTCCCTCCGGCCTACCATATGGTAGTTGTTATACGGTCAACTTGTACACTACTGTGGTACTGTCCATGGCACATGCAAGGCACTTGAAGATTGACAGAAGGGGGAGGGGTTTCCCTCGTACCATCATCATGTGTATACAGTACACTAACATCATGGACTGTTCTGCGGACAAGTCGGTCTTTCTCCGCCTGGGATATGCAGACCCGCCCAGTTTCCTGTTTCTTCTCTTTCCTACCCTCAGACCTTGATCACCAATCGAACGACTCTGTCCAAAGCCTGGGCCATCAACTTAGCCGGTTCCGTCGCTCTATACATCGTGCTCCCCCGTCCATTCGTTTGTTCACTGTTACCAGAAGCTTTCGCAGTCTTGAGCCGCCCTCGAGTCCTGCTCGACTTGCAGAGGATATCATCTTACTACAATTACTGGTGTTTGTCGTCCGATGACTACATAGTCTTGTCTGGCTCTAGCTGATATTTCTGCATTGTACTCTACTTACTCGCTGAGTGCCTGTTTTCATCGGCCTATACTTTCCCTTTCCGTCCTCCATGGAGGATGAGTCCACATCTTTCACCCCTTCTCTAGAACTCCCATTCCCCTCTTTCTCTGGAGTCATCACTTGCCGTAATATCTACATTGGCGAGCGTGGAAAGTGAAAGGTCGTTGGGGAGCTCCGGTACCAGGTCTTCTCCTTTGCAAGATGCGGGTCACTCCAACACCAGGAACATGGAGGGCTCTTCTCTGCTTATTGTTGTGCTTCAACATCGTCCTGGCGGGTGTTGCGCGGCCACTCCCGCGACAGGATGACTCCAGTACGACTGCCGCTACGGTCTCACCGTCTGCGACTGAGGATGTGGCCTTGTCATCCGCCTCGGCGCACAGCACGACAGCTTCTGTCACGTCCGGGTCCTCTGTTGCGTCCTCAGTGTCCACGACATCCTCCGGCGTTTCTGCATCCTCGACCGTGACAGGTGGCACCAGCTCTGTCAACACCAGTTCATTCAATGGTAGGTGACACCATATACATATTGCAGGACTATGGGCTGACACGACAGCACAGTCACAATTCCTGCAGGCGAACTGCCTTTGGAGCCTCAGATCACTCCAGGCTTTTGCGTCGCCGGCGTTATCCTCATCCTCACCGGCATTGCCTACACCCTGATAGGTATCAAGACTCGGTGGATCCACTGCTTTTTCTCTGTCTCCTACCTCGCAGCCGTTGGGGTGACGTTGCTTATCATCTATGTCATGAACCCGCCGATCAGCAATGGTATACAGGGCGCCTATGTCGTTGCTGTAGTGGGGACAGGAGCGTTACTCGGCGGCGGAGGCCTAGTCTTCAAAGATATTACAGAGTGCCTGGGCTGTCTGCTGGGAGGCTTTTGCCTGTCTATGTGGCTCCTGACGCTGAAAGAAGGAGGACTGCTTGGCTCAGGGGGCAGCAAGGTCATCGTCTTCATTGCCGTCTTCTCCGCTGCCGGTTTCGTAGGCTACTTCAGCCGGTGGACGAGATCATACTATATGATAGCTTGCATCTCCTTCAGCGGAGCAACGGCGATTGTCATTGGTATTGACTGCTTCACCCGTGCAGGTCTGAAGGAGTACTGGGCATGGATTTGGGATGTGAATGGAAAACTATTCCCTATGGGTGCGAATACGTACCCCTTGACGAGGGGCATCAAGGTTGAGCAAGCTCTAACGGTACTCCTTGCCCTGGTCGGGGTTGTTTCCCAGATAAAGCTTTGGCGCATCATCAAGAAGCACCGGACAAAGAAGGATGAGGAAAAGGTCGAAGCTGAGGCAGCACACCATGAACACGAGGCGAATGTTGGCAGGGATATCGAGATGGCGAACGCGCGTGAGAGGGACCAGTGGGAAGCTGTCTATGGAGATCCAAAAAGCCCAATGAGCGTGCACGTCTCACCTGACTCTGGGATTGGTGACATAGACAGCGAGGAGAAGGGTCGCGACAGCGGGACGACAGTCACAGCTACGACAACACGCTGCTCAGGGAACGAAGAAGGAGACGGTATTGAGATGACCGAAATAACAACCACCGAAGGGACAGAAGGTAGTCGTTGGGAGGCGGTCGAGCTCGATGGGGACGAGCCCGAAGTTTCACCCAAATCGAGCACGGCAGCAGAGAAGGGTCTTGACAAAGATACAGATGGCAAGGGCACTACCAATGTTGCGGTGGACGAACTCGATAACAAATTTTCGACAGGTTCGACCGAAGACAAGAAGATGGTCTGGATTGTTGGCGGGGACGGGGAGGCTCGACTTGTCGCCAGGGATCCGGCAGAGCAGTTGAGGCCGAATTCCGCCACACCGGCGCCGAACCTTGTCCCCTTGCCGTTCAAGGTACCTTACAGCGAGACTGGCGCGAGAGACGACGACGGACGATCATCTGTGGTTGCGATCGCCGACGAAGATGGCGAACTGCTTGAGTCACGGACTATGGGGAGCAAGAGGAGCTCGTTCGCGAAGCGCTTATCTGTAGGATCGGCTGATCTTTTCCGGAGGATGTCCCAACCTTTGGGAAAACAGGTAGAATCTGAAGCCTATGGCAACCGTGAAAGTATGGAGAGGTTCGCGGTCCCATCCAAGGACGACAATGAATCTGTTGTCGCCACTCTTGATGAGAGCTCGGATGGAGGAGACTATATGACTTCGCTCGAAGGGCCTTTCAACATGGAGATAAGAGCCGAGTTGGCTGACAGCGGCACGCAAGACGAGAGTTTGGTAGAGCCAGCGGAGTTGACCCCGGGAAAAGCAATGTCAGATGCTGCTGTGTCGACTGAGCCCAGTTCGGAGGAGCAAATTGAGGAACAAAAGGAGCTGCCGCCTGTCGAAGATGGCAGTGCATCTAAAGCTGGCAAGTCGACGGCAACTGAGACGGAGTCTGGTCCGGCGAGCCTGACAAAGGACCGGCTTCCCCAAGGGCTTTCCAGGGTTGCTCTGACTTACCGTACGAACGAATGGGCCAAGCATCTGAGCCACGCCGAGTTGCCTCCACCAGAAGAGCAACTAATCTCATCTGCACCCGAGGCACAACCGACGGAAACGATGGAAGAGGAAGAAAGGGCGGTACCAGTGGACGTGGAGGAACTTCGCAAGACCGCAGAAAACGCTGCTCCCCCTCCAGCCATGCCCAGGTCAGCCTCTGCGATGTCGACGCGTCCAGCGAATTTGGCAGTGCCAGGCAGTAGAGTCTCGGTCAAGGCGCCTACCAATGGAGGGCCTGCGAAATCGCCTCAGGGCCACCTTTCACGACGAGTCTCTTCGGACCCGAGACGGGCTTCCGGGTGGCCTGTGGAAGCAATCGCCGAAGAAGACGGCGACGAATCCGTCGAGGCAGGTCGAAGAGCTGCTGCTGCCGCGCTGGCGGGCGGAGAGGGCAAGAAATTCTCGCCCAGCCCATCAGATGGCCACGGCAAACAGGCAGCAGCGAGGCCGGTCTCCTCGAAGCCTCCGATCCCCGGCGTCATTTCCTACAACAGCCCACAGACCCTGATGGGAAAGCGGGACATGCTCATGCGGGTGAAGCATGCAAGTCTGCGCCCAGACTCTGTCCAGCCCGGCAAGATGGACAGCCCAAGCTCTAACTCAGCCGAGGCCTCAGATGCCGGCTCTGTGCGCAGCGCCGAGTACGGGACTGTGGCTGCCCTGGGCCCACCTGTCGCGGTCAACACCGGCGCCATAAGCAGCGAACCGAATGATCTTGACGACCTGCCCTTGAGCCAGCGCAAGGCGGTGTTGAGGCGGAACAGCATGGCGTCGATCGGTGGTGGGAACATCAGCAGGGGTAATCCGCGGCGCAGCAGCATCGGCCACAACCCCATCGGCGGCGGTAGCAGTAACTCCCTCGCCGCCCCCGCGGCCGTCACCTCGCACAACCCCCGGAAGGCTCAGCCGGAGACCAGACCCCCGGCCCAGGCGGTACGGGGCTCGCAGCTCGGCAACCCTCGGCAGTCCGTCCAGAAGGACCCCCGCGCCACGCCGGCCGGGCCGCCCGCCGTCAAGAACGCGAACGCGCACGGCGGGGGCTTCTACCTTCAGCCGCAGGGGCCCCTGATCAACTCCGTCTACGGCATCCCGGGGACGTCGTCCAGCAACTCCCTGCCGCCGCACATGGTGCGGCAGAGCCACGACTCCGAGGTGCAGCGCGACATGGACGTGCAGCGGCACTTCCTGATGAGCCAGAGGAGGGCCGAGACCCAGAAGCGCGAGACGCTGAAGAACGAGAGGGAGGTCGCGGGCAGGATGTTCGAGCAGAGGATGAGGACGGACAGCGACCTGATGGAGCTGCACCGCCGGGCCATGAGGAAGATCCAGAGGACTGCCAGCCAGGTGGATCAGCCGCAGCAGTAATGACTTAGACCTTAATGCTTGATAATAATGGGAATGGTATTTATGTGACAAAGGTCGGGGTGGGGGGGGGGGGGGGTAAATGCGGAAAGGATGGTGTTCAAAATAAGAAGATACCCACATTCATTCCTGCTGGTGTATTCGGAGCCATTGGTTTATGACCATACATGTGGAGTAAATCGTCTGTATTTCCTTGACCATGGATTTTTATTCTGTGTCTTATAACAAACTTGTGTGAAAATAGCATCATACAGTAGAACTGTCATCCGCGATATATTCAGGCCGCCCTCTATCAAAATTACCATCAACAACTCAACAGCTAAAACCTCTCTCTCACAGCCCCCAGATTTCCCAGCGCCTTAGTCCCTGGGGAATTTATGGTGTTTCTTCGTTTGCATTGTAAGGTAGACAATTCAATTATACTGGCTACGGTCCACGGGTCTTCCGACCGAGATGTGTTGCTGTAATTACTTTCGCGAACATCCTGGCTCTATCCCGTCCCTTTTGTATATACATTTGTATAGCATTCTAACTTTGCTTCCTATCCAGCTGCATTCTTTATAGATAGAACAAGAGTGGGAAAAACTAATCACGTTGTAGGTACGTCTTGTGCTTAAAGAGCGGTCTTGGGGTGAAGGGCTACAAATAAGAGCAAAAACAAACATAAGGTCCCGGAAGTAGTTGACTGCAAAATCAATGTGAGACCTCCAGAACAAAAAAAGACAAAAAAGAATGTTGGAGTAGCTACAACTGGTTTCGATCCAGCGACCTCCGGGTTATGAGCCCGGCGCCTTGATTTGGTGTTAGTGTCAATTTTGACATGTAGAATATTTATGGGTTGACTCACTCTTCCCCTGAGCTATGTAGCTGTTGGAATGTGGTCTCACTTAAGTTACTATATTACTCGTACCTGGAGACCCACTAATCCTCACTCCACTGCTACCGGTATACATATTTCATGATCGCAGCCAGTTGCCCTCAATCAACGTGTAAGACACCTCCAAACGTTACTCATGGGAATACTTCGGATGGTCCGTTGTTCTCAATATTCTCCCCACGACAAGCTCACAATAATTCGTTCTGTTGGGCAGTCTGCCTAGCGATGATCACCTTCTGGGTTATGGTGTAGTAGGGGCATCACGTCTTTATAGGTACAAGCTCCTTGTTTTGATTGTCATGCGAATCTCTTCCATCCGGTTCCTGGTTTTTTCTTTTCTTCTCTGGCACCAGATCATAGGTCTCCCGAGTCTAGTCCACATCCGAGACTACCATGTAACACTTCAATCTTCTCTGTCTGCTAGGCTTGGGACCGATGATTTCCGCAATGTGCTTCAGCAGACACTGGTATATGATTACTCAACATCTCTATATGTACATACAATGACAGGGAAAATATGGGGTATTCAAAGCCCCGGCAGTATCTTCGCCGGTTAAACAAACGAAACACGCTCGAACAACGCTATCTCTGCATGATCAAACAAATCCGATGACCTTAACTCCTTCTCCATGCAACCTTTCGGTTTCCAAGCCCCGTTGACATACCACCCTTGATCAATACATTCTCTCTGACGAGATTTTCGAGTTTTCCCGGTCGGTCACAGCGCCTCCGTACTTATGCTGGTGTTTCTTCCAGTACCTTCCCTGCCCTCATTCCGAGCAATTCCGGTCTCGCGCCTCCCCCTCATGCCAAAAAGCTCTCCCATCGTATGTGTCAGGCTCCTCGCACGGCTCCTCACGCCGTTGCTGCTCCCATCGACTGCCTCACCTCCATGTGTTTGGGACTCATCTGTCGTCCGACTCCTCTCCATGCCGCTCATCGCCCCAATCGCCTCCGCTCTCTCCTCACCGCGGACGTCTTCCCCCAGCCCAGTATGGGACATGTACAAGCTCTGCCGCAGACTGGGCCTGCTATGCCTCCTCGAGGTCGGTCTTCGTGTCGTGGGTGAGCCGTCCATCAACAGTGTCGCGGGCACCAAGCCGCTAACGGTTGAGTGGAAGGGCGAGGGTGAGAAGAGCGGGCCCGTAAAATGTTGCGAGTGTTGCCGAGTCGCTGATGAGGTTCCTGGCCTTGGTGCTACTGGAGATCCAGGAATGTTGATGGCGGGAATGTCACGGGCCGATGGTGTGCCTGGGTGCGTCGAAGGTTCCGAGTTCATGGGTGTCGCGCTGGATACCGATACTGCTGATTCGTAGGAAATAGCATGCTGGACCCCTGGGTGGACGGCGTGTAAGGGTGGTGGTTCTCGCGATTGAGTCTGTAACAATGGTGCCGATTCGCTCGCCTCTCCTGAGTGTAGTAAGGGTGTCTTCGATGTGGATGTTCTTGTTGTCGGCGCGTTGTACTCCGCCAGAACCGTCAAAGGCTTGTTGACAGCATCCATGAAACTAACGCGGGACGACCGTCTTGAATTCTTCGCCTCAGTACCACGATGCCTCTGCTGCCCAGGTGACTGTGGCTCGTTCGAATCTTGCGCCGCTAAACCGATGGTCTCCTCGACGCCCTCTTCGTCTGACAGCAAATCTTCATCCTCGTCTGCCGGCGGCCTGCCGCTAGTAATGAGAAATACGCCGAAGAAAGTCAGAAGACAGCCACCGACAAACTTGACCGCCTGTTTTGCGGTCGTCCGCTCGAAATCTCTATACAGCACCGCACTGCCTATAATAACACACAGCGTAAAAGACACAAATTGTATAGGAATAACTTGGGTCGAATCAAATCTTTGCAAAGCATTATTCAGGTAGCGAACCTGCATGATAGCCGTGCCTAGTAGGATCACCAAGAGCACGTACGTCACCGGCGTAGTGAAAGCTCCTAACAAGGTAGAAGACAACATAGAAGCTACGCCCTTGGTTGACAGAGCAGTGTATCCGCCTGAGGGTTTTGTTAGCAACCTGGAACTTCTCCAATGCCCATGAACGTGTCCGTCGACATACCAAATAGCCCTACAAGGCTAAGATCAATCAAAATGGTGCGATTTCCGTACTTAGGGCTCAACCACATGAGTAGGATGATCAGACCGCAAGTGACACCCGTGTATATCTCGAATTCCGTGGTGGATATGGCTTCCAGAACAGCGTGCGGGTCAAGCTTCGTCTCCTGCGAACTCGCGCTCAAGACAACAGTCACGGCGCCGAACACTGCAATGACCACACCCCAGAAGTCACGTGAGCGGAACTTCTCCTTGAACACTATCGGCGCAATGATACAGTTCGAAACCAGGGCCACGACGCCCAGCGGCGACACGATCGATGCAGGCGCAAAGCCATATGCCAGGAAGTTGCCCATCTCGCCCACGGTAATCAGGATCTGGCCCAGCCACCAGGACGGCGACTGGAGGTACGTCGAGACGGGCTTGGGCGCATCCTCATCCGAGGTCTCGGACCAGCCCGAGCCGGCGGAGTGTATAGACTGGGTCAGGGGGTCCGTGTCTTGAGCATCGTCCGCCTCGTCATCGCTCCGGGCGTTGCTGCCGTTGCCTGGCTGGTCCACGGCTCCATAGCCACCTTGGGATCCTCCATTTTTTGCGGTTCTCAGTGCCTGTTTCGCCCGCTCACGCACCCGCGCTCTTTCTTTATGCAACTGAATGTGCGCATACCGCTGTACGTTCAAGGCTAGGGCAATCAGGATATTTCCAACGACGGCCGTAATGATTCCGATCAGGCTGGACCAGTTTTCCAGACCTTTCTTGGGGTCGTCCGGTTTACCATTGCCGTTGTCGCCAAGGAGGAAGTTCTGGGAGGTATAGACGGGAAAGTAATCGGTGTTGGATCTCGCTTGTATCGAAGCAGGTGGTATGGGTAGGTACATTTCGGCCGCTTATGGGCAGGCTGCGGTTGCCGGCCAAGGACTGCGAAAACGTCCTGACGAAGTCTGTATCATGGGCGAGGGCGAACTGAATACGGGGATATGGGGGATATATGTCTCGGCGGTTGTAGTTTGTGAGTCTTCTCCTTGGGCGTTCGGACTCGTTCGATAGTCAGTCAATTTTGGAGAGGCGAAGGAGCAGAGTCGCACGGAAGGGTCCAGTTCCAGGTTGGCGGGGCGGGCGGAAGAGGGAATAAGAACAGCAGGAACAAAGTCAAAGTGGCACATGAATAGATAGGTAAGAGCTGGGTCAAGTGGATGGGAGGAAATGAATGCTATTTTGGGATGAGATGCGAAAACCCTCGTATGTAGATATGTATGTAGTATGTATGAACAAGAATAATAGTGTAAGTAGGGGTTTCGAATTATTAACTGCGGAGCATGCTGCCGATAGGCGATATTCAAGTTCGGGATGGTTCGCGTATTAATTAACGTCAGAACGTCATACAGGCGAGACACGGCTGCATGGCAAAACCTGCCGGCCGAGACTGGCCCGGAAGACAGCACTTTAAGTCCGCCTGCTTAGCGGGCAACTACCCAATTAGTGCAGTGGATGTCGCCCTTTCCCCCAACACCGACCGGTATACTACTACGACTATCTTTCCTCAACCCCCGCACGCATTCTGGTGACGACAACAGATTGAAGCAAAAGAACACACCAGTCAGTCCCAGGCGCTTATTCTCTCACTCTCTCACTCTCTCGCTCTATTTCTTGATTCTCTACAGAGATATTACTTCGGCCTCGCGGTCTCGGACTCGCAAACCATCAACGGGTGGAAATTCAACTGGAGTCGACAATCAGCGGGGGCGATCGAGCCTCGACCGTGCGGTGCCTCCGGACTAATAATAAGACATACGAGGAACGACTATGCACGACGACGACGATCAACCTCAGTCTTCCAAGAACCCATTCATCAGATTCAAGAACCACGTTAACGCACGCATTGGCGCTGGAATATCGGCATTCGCTGGAGCCAATACCCATCGCGACGACACCGCAACTACCCCTCAGTCAGAAGATCCTTACGGCCGGCCCTTTAACAGCCGATCCTGCGACTCCGAGCATATCGACCCTTCCTGTCGGGGCCGAAAGATGCATCCCTTCGACCGCACCACTCGCCGCAGGGAGCCTACGGAAGGCTTTCAGTACTGGGATAAATGGGCACAGCTCGATCCTTATTCTCCTTACAACCTCCGCCACCTGCCGCAACCGATACCTAACGACCTTCCACGCGATGTCGATGCCGGCCACTTTGGCTACCACGAGGCCTTTGAGGACCTGATGACTGTGAGCGGGGTAGAGAACGGGCCACTGATGGACCTGAGGGGCCGGGCAGATCTCAAGAAAACCATCCTCAAGACTTTCGCCTCGGGAGAGCCGCCTCTGGTCTGGGTTCGAAGGCTCCATGGGAGGGGTCTGCTCCCGCCGCCGTTCATCTGGGAGAACGCCACGTTCCTAGACGAAGTTCGAGCGCACTCAGAACAGGCCGTGGAGCAAGAGCAAGAGCAGCATCGGCCGGCCTCCATGCGCGAGTGGCTCGACGAGCGGCGGAAGACGATGGAACATACCGGGGACATGGAGCGCAAACACGCCGAGGATATCGAGACTCTCAGGGGGCTCGCGGCCATGATGCTGAAGGAACTTGACGGAAAGGGTATGAATTGGGATGACATGATGACGAGGCTAGATAAGGACATTACCTTCAACTTCGCGGAGATGATCCGTAAGGCCGACCAGGCCGTGAAGGGCCTGGAGAGGGGGATTGAGAAGTACGCCCGCGAGCTCTCTTCACGCAGCGTCCAGACGCGGACGCCCAGCGATGCGAAGCCCGCGTCAGATGATCAACACGGGCAGCCGGACACAGAGCAGGACCTGTTCTCCATGATCAGCTCCGCCGTTGCCGAGGCAGACAGGTCCTTTAACAGCTTTGCCAAATCGGTCACGGAGGTGGCTTCTCCGCCTGCGGACTGGCGGGCAGAACGGGGAAGAACAGAGAAGCTTCCTGGCGGCGAGACCGTGGAATACGACTCTTTCGGTGGCAAGACGGTCACGACGACCTCGGAGCATACTGACACCTTTGGCAACGTCCACTCGCAGACCGAGGTCAGGAGACTGAATGCCGACGGCGAGGAAGTCGGCCGGCAGACGCACTACTCGGTCCATTCCTCTCATCACACCGAGGGTGAACGAGCTGCCCGTCAGGAAGACCACGGGTCTTGGTCTGAACAGTTGGAGGAGTCGGAGCAGCATCGGCGCGAGGACACCAAGTCTGGCAATAAGAATGGCAACTCGTCCGGGTGGTTTTGGCGGTAAGAAGGCCGGATATATTATCCGCGAAGGTAGTAGTGCTGATCCCTCTCCCCTTGAATTACTCATGTGAACAACTCCCCTTACGACTATGAACTTCTAGATTGCAGAGTCTCCTGTTGAATTAGGCAATCTTTATATATGACTATCCTGAATGATGATTTGTTTTAAACGAACTCATCATGCCCATATACCACCAGTGATATCCATGTGCTCAGGCGACAATTTGACTTGGTGCGAGATATCAAGATTATTATCCATGGCTACAATGGACCATTCTGCTATCCATGAGAGCGCTGCAACTTGGATGAAGATACGCATGAACTCGCCACCACAAGATACCTTGATGTATTAAATAGGAACCGCAGCGCAAAATCGTAGACGAATTTCATCATTTCATTTATCATCATCCGACCTCCATGGTATCTGAGCCACGAAATCCCCAGTAATTCGCGAAGAACGCCATCCTTAGAATGAGAAACCACCGCAATGCCAACGATACCATGCTGAGGAGAAACAAAGACTGGCCCCGGAAGATATGAATCATAGCGAGCTCGAAGGATCCCAGCCCTTTTTACCACTGCATGCTCTTCTTCTTCGTAACCTTCTTGCCGTCGTCCTTCATCTTCTGAAAGAAACCGGACACTGCAGCCGCCGGGTTTGTTCCGGACAGGTACGGCCCCTGAGAATGCTTCCGGCCCGGCCTCGATGGGCCGGCCTGTGAGTGCTGTTGCGTCGACGCCTGGGGTGGCGGGGTCCCGCTTGGTCGGCTGAAGAGGTTGTTCAGCGTCGAACTGTGGAACGGTCCCGCCGTTCCCGGGCCGACGCTCACCGGCCTCTGGGGCGGGCCAGCGAACTGGGGTGCTCCCGCCGTCTGCGGGGGTGGTTGCTGAGTGGCCATGGGAGGGGACGGAAGACCTTGGAACTGGGGCCGTTGCGGTAGCGGCGGGCTGTTTGAGTTCTGGTGCTGGGTCGCCGGCGGTCGGCTCGATGGCAGGTCCTGCCCATCGGTACCGTACAGCCTCTTGAGCCGCTCCGTCTCCTTAGCCACCTCGGCATCGCGCAGGCGCTTCTCCTTCTCCTCGTCGTCTATCATCTGCTTGATGCGTTTTGCCTCCTCCATGTCCATCCTCTCGCGCTCCCGGTCCTCCCGCTGCCTCGCGGCCTGCCGCTCCTGCTCTTCCTTTTCGACCATGGCCTTGAGCCGCTCGGTTTCGGCATCGATGTCGTAGGAGCTTGGTCTTGCTGCGGGGTATGACGCCACGTTCGCAGTGGACATTGAAGGTTGGGATTCCTGTGGGGGTGGGCCAAGGGCGCCCGTCATGGCCATCGAAGGGCCCGCCGGTGGAGGGCTCGGCCTGGAGTTCTTGCGCCTGCCGGTGGCGACAGCTCCGGAACGCGTGTTGAACAGGTCTGGTCTCCTCTCAGGCGAGAGGTATAGATCGCGAATGACCTCGGCGCCCAGTACCAGCACGATATCTAGCCCCTTTCGGTCCTCCATGTCGAGGCGCTGTAGGTTGGGTTCGTAGATAGTCACGGCTGTGCCCCGCCCGTGCTTGAAGAGGGCTATAGTGATGTCCGGCTCCTTGCTCTTGTGTTTTCCCAGACTCTTGCCCACGTTGAAGCACGTCATGTCCCTGGTCAGCTTGCCATCCTTCTTCCACCTGAACATGACCCTGGGCCTGAAATCGGCAACGGGCTCCCCGTTCTGGTTTTGGCGGTCGAGCTGCGAGCTGGAGGGCATCTTGAAGCTCTGGGTCAGCATCTCGAACTCCCAGCTGTCGGTCCTTGTGAAGGATCCCGGTATGTATTTGACGGACACGGCCTGGTCTGGATCGTAGAGCTGAATGGTGAAGTTGTCCGGTATCAGAGGCACGGGGGCGAGTTGTGCGCCGCCATTTTGTTGCTGTTGTGCCCTGATCTCAGCGGCTGAGAGAGATGGCTGCGACCACTCTGGTGAGACGACGACCTCGGCGTAGACAACGCCGGGCGCATAGGGGTCAGTCAAGCCGACGGCATACTTGTTGCGCGCTGCCGGGTTGGAGGGGTTGGCGCGTTGCAAGACGTATTCGGGAGCGGGCTCGGAGCCGTTCTGGGTGAAATGTACGACGCTGGAGAGAGGGTTCTCAGGGGTCTGCCTGAACTGAAAGGTGGGTAGGTTTTCGTCGAGCATGATGAGATACGGGACAACACTTCAGTCCATGCGACGAGGTTGATCAGGCTGTTCTATGATACCGAACCAGGTGTTTCTACCAACAGAATGGAGTATAGAACAAACAAAGCCAGGCGAATCTACCCAAGTGTCGAGTCTTGTGCGCATAACCTTGCGAACGAATCCTGTGGGGAGGCTTGAACCTGGAACCTTGGAATGGTGATGGTGGCGGGGTGGAGGAGGGTTTAGAGAGAGAGAGATTACGCGCAAGGGATAACGAAGGTTAGCCGTGAAGATGCTCTATGATTACGAAGTAGCTCTTGGCAAAAGGAAGCCCAGGGGAGGAACCGATACCTATTAGGTACCTAAATAGGTACCTAAATAGGTACCTAGGTAGTCTACAAGAATAAAGTACATACGACGAAAGGCAGAGGCAGAGGCAGAGACAGAGACAGAGAGAGACACAGGAGGAATCGGCGACATATGATAGAGGAGTGTGGATGTCGACAAGTAACTGAGTACTTATTTATGTATCCGGAAAGAACGTTCAATCCAAGCTGAAACAAGCATTTGACGAGACGTCATTCAAGGTCCATCCTAGGCGAACCACAGGTGACAGGCGGTTCTGGAGCACGATTGGCTACAGTGGGCCGCTTCCCTGACAAACCCCCCGAGGCTGTGCCAACGCCCAGCCGTTTTCCTTCCGAAAGCACTTCATGCTGGATGATTATAGAGGGAAAACATATCGACTCTATTTGGCCTCAGCTATCGCTCTATCTATCCAATTACCAATCATAGCCTCTCACAGTCGGAAGAACACAAGCCTCAGAAGGCTGGCGACTGATCGCCAGGCACCATCAGGAAGGGTTCCACGACCGCCACCAAGAGTTCAAGAGTCCAAGAGTCACGAGTCCACGAGCCCACGAGCTCACGAGGTTTGTGTCATGCCTGGGCCTTTCTGAAACCCTGTCACAGCCCGCATCCTGCCGTCCAAGCCCGAGTACAACATCCAGCCACCCTACACACGAGTTGTGCAAGTAGGGCTGACGGATAACGGACCCAGCAATGTCACTCATCCTCATCCTCATCCTCATCCTCAACCTCAACCTCAACCTCCACCGCCCACCCTATGAGAGCGTATAGGTGTTGAAGAAGTCGATGATCAGAGTCGATGCGTTGAACGTGGCTGGACCATGGCCCGATTGCGAGTTATCGCTGTTGGGTTGTGTGTTAGGCCAATCGTGCCCAATATCCTTTATGCAAGCACCCGTCAGCACTTTGTTCTATCCCCGAGGTTGAGTCGCACGGCACCAAGGTCTGTCCGTCCGTCCTTCCGCCATGTCATGTCATGTCATGTCACGTCAATCTACTCACAGATCCATCCATAATATGCGTTACGAGACCCTTTCTTGTCCCGTTTCCAAACTCATACATGACGGCAGTGCTGTCTTCATCCGTCCCGGGGACTGTCGAGGTGTCGTTGTCCAGCCCCAAGCCATCCCTCTCGGCCCAATCCTGAACCCAGTGAGGGATCGTGGGCAGACATCCTCCCTTTCTTGAGCCGCCGTAGTATTTGATGGTAGTGTCTGCCAAGCCATGGAAGTCCAGAATCGGTATGTTGTCACGTCCCGGGCTGCAAGGTATCGTCACTGTCTCGGGCACGCACTTGTCTCCGTAGTCAGAGACGTAAAAAGCACCCGAGACGGGGGAGAACGCTGCTATGCGCGTCGATAGCTCCTCGTCGCACGCCAATACACCCACGAACCCTCCGCCTTGGCTCTTACCCGTGGCGTAGATTCGGTCCGTGTCGATGCAGTATTGTGCTTCGAGGTCGTCAAGGATGGACGAAGTGAAGCCGATATCATCAGTAGTGACATCCGGCACGCCCTCCCACGTTTCCTAGACAGTTATATCAAAATATCAGCTCATGAAGACTGGGAAAGAGGCCAACATGGACCAAAAGACCACTGAAACCTGGGTAGCCAGAACTTTGTGCTCAACAGACGACTTACATCAACCCCGTTCGGATATACTACAACGTAATCCTTGTTGAAGTACGACGTGCTTAGCAGATCCAACGCCTGCTGCCTCTCAGCATCTCGTGACCCGCCACTATTCAACGACTTCAGTAAGCCTCGATTCGAATATTTGATGCGTGTATCTCGGGTGGCATAGCCCTCTGGAACATCTCCAGAAAGATACTCATGGAGAGTTGTGGGCACGGAAAAAACGTACTGGTACGAAAGGATCAAAGGCGCTGGCTCCGTGGGCTCGTAGTTTTCAGGAAACCAAAGGAGATATCGGCGCTCTCCCAAAGTGACGTTATACGTCGTCTGCACGTCAACTTCATTGGAGCTCTGGCACCCGGCCGAGGAGCTGGCTGCGACAACATATCCAATAAAACTGGCGAACAGGGGGTTTATATATCTTGAGACGCCCATCATAAGAAGTACTCTCCGGAGAGTATATATCGAGGGCAAAAGGGTATATACAGCGAGATCTAACTCCTCCCCCAAACATACGAGCTGGGTGTGTATTGCAATTTATAACCCTCCCTGCCTTCATCCTACGCAGGTTCCCCAGCGGCCGCATTAGCCTGTTCTCTTCCTTGCCTCTGTTTACGTTTGGTAAGGAGCTGGGCTGTGCTATCCACTTAGCTGTCTAGCTGAGGGAGCCTTAGAATGCAGGATTTATCCGTCGTCCAACCTCGAGTATGCAAGCTAGTTGAAGTGGGCCCATGTGTCTTTCATGGCCTAGATCGGTGAGTGCTGGTCTCGTCTATAAAAGATGAGAGACAGAACTCCCGAGATCCTGCTGTCTTCACCATCCTCACCAGTCTCGGGGTTTGAGGGCTCCCCGAATTGCAAGATTTATTTCGAAGGCGATGTTCGATGTAGAGGAACTGCTCCTTCACCGGAGACAAAAGAAACGAACTCACCCGCACAATCTCGACTCTCCTATGAAATTCGCCTCTTGTTTTGGTAAAAGAGCTGTGGAGCCCACAGGGTCAATTCCTCGGCCCTCCCTGTGACGATGGCGCTCTGTTTCGAGAATGAACCCCCCCGAGAAGTTTCTGTGGCTTGCATTAGTGCTGGCCACATGACCTGCTTGCCTGATGATGGCCTTGTCTTATCTTCAGCTTTGGAGAAGGCTCTCATAGCAAGATCGTGTTCTGCGGTGGGGCGTCGTGGAAGCTCGGACAGAGGAAGCGGCCGCCCCCGGAGGATTATGGGTCTCCTGGTCTTCCTTCGCGCGCCCGTTGTAGTGTGTGTTCTGTTCTTCATTCACCGGCTTACCCCGGTATATTGCTGCCTAATGCACCAGCTAGTTGAAGGGGTGACCACTCCTGAGTAAATTAGGGGAGGTCTGGTATGTATCTTCATGCTGCATTCACAGTATTATCCTGCTTAGTCTATGGGAAGTCTCGGTACATGTAATTTCCATTCACAGCAGGGCGGTTTCAAGATACTCGTCTGGTAACTACAAGTGTATATTCACATCAGGAACTATTATGGTGGAATAGCTGGTCTCCTTTCCCATATATACCCGGGACTCACCCCTGGATGGTTAAGGTCCTTGGGGTCCTAGAAAGGCACAAGGGTACTCCAGATTCTTCAAGGTGGTCTCATCCGTTCGTCCATGAGCAAACTTATGTACACATGTTTGTTGTGTCTAGCCACACGGACTCCCAAGGACCTAGGAATGGTAGGAAGTTGCCTCTAGATACGCGATCTTCGGAAGACCAAGGAAGGATGGAAGTTGTGTCTAGCTATACGAACTTCTGAAGACCTAGGAATGGTAGAAAGCTGCCTCTGAATAGGCGATTTTCGAAGGACTAGGGAAGGATAAGAAGCTATGTCCAGGGATGGGATTTTTGAAGGACTAAGGATACATGTAGGACAGTGTCTCCAGACAGGCGATTTTCGAAATAGCATGATGTTATGTCCAGGCAGGGGATTTTCGAAGGACTAAGGAAGGATACATGTAGGATACTGTCTCCAAACAGGAGATTTTTGAAAGACTTGGGTAGGATAGGATGTTATATCCGGCGATTTTCAGAGGACTACCCTAGGGTAGGGAAGGAAAGGATGTTATCCCAGCAAGATACTATCAGAGTGACTTGAAGGCTGAACTACTACACCATGTCACTGTGACAGACCATGCTAGCTATTGAGCTGGTGGCTTTCAGGGAGTTCTTCAATTCAACCAAGGGAAATCAAGCTGCCATTTCCTTAGTTCTCTTCTAGAAGGGCTCTCAATGGTGAGCATAGGCATTATACCTGCTCCTTGATCGCAAAGATCCGTCTCCTCCCAGAACGATCAAGGGTTCCAATTGCCAGCACGGCTTGTTGTGGCCTAGCTGTCACCCTTGCCTGTCTTGTCGCCCTTTAGGCAGCCTCGTCCTCAACCTCACGCACAACTTGATCAACGATTTGCTCCATGTAGTCGTTCACGAAGTCGTCCAGATTGCGAGTCTGATCGTCCTGAGGTGGAGCGCTATCGCTGTCGTCCTCAGTCAACTTGTAAGGCTTCGAGATCTTCTTGGTAGCGGACTTCTCAGTGGCGAGATTCGCGTCGGTCTTGTCCGTGGCATTGGACTTGTTGTCATGCTCGGAGGAGTACTTGGCCTTGATTTGGCCATGGATCTTCTCCATCCTGTCCGTGGTACGAGACATCTCCTTCTTTTTCCAAAGGGGGTAGTTGGGCTGGTGCACATGTTAGATTAGCCATCAATACCCAATTCTCCTGATTGAGATGCCGGGGGAAACAAACATCAAAGACATTCATCTTGAACCTTCTTGCAGTGAGGTACTGAGGTTGGCTTTGAGTGGGTTGTTGGTGATGGGAGGTGGGTGGTGCAGTCTGCAAGAAGAGGTCTGAAGCTGTAAACTTTAAAGAAAGAGCTCTAGGTTTGGTTTTAAAGCGGATCCTTTACAGTTGTTACATCTTATCTCAAGAGACAGTGTTTTGACCGCCCCGGTGTGGTTGTGTATGCGTCCCGGTGTGGTTGTGTGCGTATCCCGGTGTGGTTGTGTCCCGGTGTGGTTGTGTCCCGGTGTGGTTGTGTCCTGGTGTGGTTGTGTCCCGGTGTGGTTGTGTCCCGGTGTGGTTGTGTCCCGGTGTGGTTGTGTGTGATCTTTAAAGACGAAAGCCATGCTGGTCTGGCTGTCTGCTTAAGGCGAGAGCTTACCCTCAGTATCTTTCAAGGCGGGAGCCATGCTGGTCTAGCTGTCTGCTTAAGGCGAGAGCTTGGTCCTATTGATTCTTTAAAGCCGGGAGCCGTCCTGATCTGGCTGTCTGGTCTTGAAGGCGAGAGCCATCCTAGTCTAGCTATCTGGTTTTGAAGGCGAGAGCTATTTTGGTCTCTGTCTGGTCTTGAAGGCGGGCGCTCGCCTTGAGGATCTATCTTTGAAGGCGAGAGCCGTCCTGGTCCGGCTGTCTCGTTTTGAAGGCAAGAGCTTGCCCTGATCCGGACATATCAATTTCAAGGCAAGACCAAGTCCTGGTCCGGATATTTTTTCAAAGCGCAGAGCATAGATAGTTCCGTCTCCAGGGAGGAGGTATATGTCCCTTGACGCGAAGGTCCCTTCCTGTACAAAGTGTTTGACCATGATGCTTCATGAGAATAAAGATGCCCATGGGAGATTCACTGCATGTTGCAAAGGTACTTAGGTATATATGTCCACCATCCCTCGACACGAAGGTCCCTTCCTGTACAAAGTGTTTGACCATGATGCTTCATGAGATCAAAGACGCCCTATAGAGAAGTCAACTGCATGTTTGCAAAGGCATATATGTCCGCCACCTCTAGACACGATCATTCCATCCATATGCTATTATCAAAGGTTATACTCATAAGCTATTGTGACGATGCCATGGCCATATGTGCTCCTTCCGGAAGCAGCACACCTAGATTGGTGGTCCATGTCCATCGATAGGGTACTGGTCCATGGCCATATAGTCCAGCAAGTCTATCCCTCCCACGTTAACACCCTCCGCTGACATGGCAACATTGTTCTCCCCAGGTGCCACCATGTTCTGGAAGAACGCAGCTCCGGCTGGGAGGAACCATATGTCGCTCCCGCCACCCCAGTCCGTCCCGTCCGTCCCGAACATATCAGAAGCTAAATTACTGCTGCTCGCCGTCATGCTTGCTGCCAGGCCTGCGGCGTTGTTGTTTGCGGAACCGCTATTATCAGCTGCTACGCCCGAAGCAGCTGGTGTCGCGGGCCCGCCGAAGCCAGGTATGGGGAAGTTGCTGGGCATATCGAACGGCATGGCGGATATGTTAGCCGGGGTGACGGCGCGCTCTGTTGGAAACACGTCAGCAACAGTATCTTCCCCAGTCACGGCAGCTATGGTGTTACCTGGCGCGTTGATCCTGGACCAGCCGACATGATCTTGCCCATTGACAGCCAAATTCATTTGGATCGTCTGACCACCGCCCATTCCAGCCTCAGGTGCAGGACTCCTACCATCCGACGACGCTACGTGCGCACTGCCTGGTTGCGTCGAGGGGTGTGCAACATAGATGAACCGATTCCTGAGCCGCATAGTCAGATTTTCCAAGAGATCAGCGAAACGGATGCCGAGATGAACATCATCGACAACACAGGTACGAAGAGCCTTGACCGTGCTGTCCATCAGACCGATCGAAACCTCCACATCGTGTCTCGTGGCACCTAGTGCAAACGTCTTCAGTAGGAACATGGCACCGCTGATAATCCGGAAGTACGTCCGCACAGGAGCATGCTTCAGATAGTCATCGGGAAGCAGGCCTTCGACGACAGTCCGTAGGAGATTGCGGCTCCCCTCAACCACCTCCCTGATATACACCTGGTCATCCGCACTGACGCCGCCGATGTTTCCAATCGGCATTTTGCCGAAGATATCCTGCGTCTTCGGGCTAAGCTGAAGACCGGACGTCAACGATCCAGTGTTGTCAGGGGCCGTAGCTGAGGTGCCAGAGGCGAAATTGGCGCAGCGCTCCACAACTGCTTGCAGTGACAGCGAGTTCACGTAAATCCGAACATATTCATACTCAATGGTGAGAATGTGGCGGATGTAGGGGGGTAGCCGGAAGCGCTCAAACTGTACCCACCAGCTCTGCAACATAGGCTGGAACTCCTTCAGCAGTTCAATGTATCTTCCACTTTGGATGATGTCGGTCGTGTGCTTGCGAGACCTGAAGAGTTTCTCGTTGCCTGTGTGCATAGCATTGCTGATGCCCGCCCAGCATTGTATGCATTGATCATCCAACTCCAGGTCAGGGATGTAATTGAATGACACAAGCGAGATATTCGTCCCAGGAGTCGTGCCCTCGACCGACGACGGACGATTGAGTGAAGCTTGCTTACGCAGGATCTCAGGGACCATGTTGGTCCAGCCGAGGCGCCCAGCAAGTTGACTTAGGTAAACAAGGACAAGTCGTTTGATGCGATGCGCTCGCAGCCGGTAAGACTCCTCTTCATACTCTGGGCGAGAAATGGCTCCTGTCTCGAGAAGCTCCTCGATGTTATCGAAGACTCCTAACTCATAGCCAAGACCCATCGCAGCCGTCAGCAACATCCAGCACATACGATCGCTTCTCCATGCGGGTTCAAGCCAGCTTTCAACCCTTCTCCCACCCACACCGACGGCGGGGTTGGCGGTTCCGTCTGTTTCATTAGCTGACGGTCCGGAATCATATGCGGGGATCATAAGCTCGTCAACAACTTCTGACGGAGGAAAATGTAACGCCCTAGGATGCCACTCTGTCAAAATCATCAATGATTCTATGGTTCCCAGTGTCCGCAGGCTTCCTTTTCTGAGGCCACGCCAGGGAGCTGTGCTTGAAGACTGGTTCTCGTCGGCGCCTGAACCACAGAAGCCTCCACCGAAGGCTTCCTGACCCCAGATCACTCGTTCAATCATGCCACGTAGGTACGTCCATAATTGTTCGTGGATGGCATTAGCCCGACATAGGCCCCCTGTGCCAGGCAGTTTGCGGTATCGGGAGGCTATGGTCAGAAGAGTAACAGCAAGGATTGGCTCCTCGGTCAAGAGGGTTAAATGAGTGGATGGATCCGTGAAGGTCGGCGGCGATATAGGCGTAAGTGGTGACAGAAATTTGTAGTAACTAAGCAATGTTAGCATGCCATCTCAGCACAATTGATTGGCGCAGGTGGAAGAAGGTTCGGGGGGGGGGGGCGCGGTTAACTGCATACTAATCAATATAGTCAATAGCTTCCTGGGCAGTGAACCATCCAGCTCTGACGAAGCGGAACCTGGCCCATGCTTTGAGGGCATCGTCATGGACCGGCGGCGCGGGATCCGCTTTGGCCGCTGCCTTTGTGAGTTGAGGGTCGATTGGGGCATACGCCTGAGCGCGGTGGCCGGCAGCACTTTGAGCATACATGAACCCATCATTAGCCCGTGGTAGGGTTGCGTTTAGCGAAGGAGGCGGGAGACCAGCAGTCTGCGGGTTCAGAGTATGCGAGTGCCCGACGGCGTCATGCTTGTTATCGGTGGCAGCCTTGTACAACAGATCCAGGGCATCATGTGGGCCGTAGACTTCCTTTCTCATTACCGTTCGAGCCTCGTAGTTCTCGAGAGGCGTGTTGGGTTCATCAGCTGGAAATTCGGTAGCACTCCGGCCTCTAGACGCAGTGATACTGCTTCTCGAGTCTGAGCGGGTATGTTCGCCGGCACCAGGTCGCCGCAGCGGCTGGGTACGGCCTAGAGAACCACCGGGGGTCAAGGGTACGTCTGTGTACAACCCTCGATCCGCCGCCGGCAGTGGCGGCGGGGGCGATGCCTCGGTGTGTGGTCGTTTGCGTCCATTCCGGATGATATACTCATCCTCGACCTCGACGCCATCCTCGGTCTTCCTCTTGCGTCGTGTGGCGCTGAAGAAGCACTCCTTGGACTCACGACGGCAGCGCACGCAAGGCGGGTCATGGGGGTTGTCGACGCTGCCAAGGTCACAGCGGACTTTGCGGCGACGACATGGGATACACGCCTGATAGACCCGCTTATGCTGAGCGTTCTGGGCTTGCTGCGAGGAAGAAGGGTCCGAAATAGAATTGGACCGTTGGCCGGAAGACGAGCCGGCAACGGGTGCGGTCGGCGAAGACTGAGCAGGGTCAGCGCCGCCGTACTGGGCCTGGGCCTGAGCCATCAAATGGCGATGGCCTCAGGGCCACAAAGACCAAGCCACTGAGATAGAAGGTTGGATTCGTTTATCGAAGGGTTCGCGCGGTCAATAGGCGCGGCTTGAAGGGGCTCTCCTCTGGCGCTGGCAAGCGGTCTTCGTCGGCAGCTCGGCTTGCGGCGGTTTGGCGAGGAAGAGCTTCAACGGAGTGGGGGAACGCCTGGGTTATAACAAGCTTTGGCTGCCCCGAGTCTCCAACACCTCTTTCCTCTGGCTGTGGCAGCTAGATCCTGGTCCTGGTCGTGGGCCTGGGGTCTAGCTTCAAATGTTACTTGCTAGTTACCCAGTACTGCGGGGTCGAACGAAAAGCAGATGGGGCGATAGATACACGAGACTTTGTCGTTGCGTAGCCGTCGTCCCCCTTGCCCGTCCAAGGCTGTTACTTGTTATCGGGGCTTTCAATGTTCTTTGGTACAATAAGCGATAGCCGGATGCCAGGTAGCCTTCTCTGGAAACGACTCGACTCAATACGACTTGCGACTCTGAAGATGCTAGACATTTGAATTGTTTCTGATATGATAAGACGGGAGGCAACAGGGACAATGAACCTTGGAAGAGCCCGAGACTTTTAGAGGGGTAATGTAACGATACGAGTGGCTCCCAGTATGCTCGGCCGAGATGACATGTCACTAAAACGACGTCTGCTTGGACCTCGGGACATTGAAGCTGAAGCAGGTACGTACCCTGTCAGGCCTGTTGTACCTTCCTGGTGTAATTGTATGTGCGGAGTACCTTCTCTATCATCCCTGCGGTATAGTACTCGCTCCCCGGATTACTTTGTCTCCCCCCTCCCCCCACCCAAAAAAAACATGCTTACATACTAAGTACGGTACCAGGAATGAGTTACATGTGAGGAAACAATTCGAGCAAGAAGTCCGAGACCCAACACAGCTCAGCTTAGGCCTTTGTTCAAACTAGTCAACGACGATCCACAAGTTCGCTTACACATATGTACAGTATGCACTTATAAACTACAAGACGCCATACCGATCATCACCACCCATCGGCATCTCGGCCTCAACCGAGCGACACCCCTGTTGATAAGACGCAGCAAACTACCGTATAATAACTGGCGAAGTCTCAAAGAAGAAGCTCACCGTTTCTATCTCTGTTACCTGCCTTTTTCTGATACACCACAGCTGCCATATGTCAGGTGGCACGCAAGCTGGGGCCGTCGATATGTACATACGGACGTAAGCTATTGCATTTGTCTTCAGGGTACTTTAGTAAAAAGATGTCAGCAGCCACATACATACATGGTGCATAAGATCGACCAGAGGCTGAAACGGTTGACCAAGCCTCCGCTGGGGCGTTGTAGGACTACCGCTACTAGGGCCACATGAATTACTTCTCTGCGCATTTCGTGGGACGTGAGCTGACAGGTTCCACGATGTCGGTGCAACACTATCTACCGGATCCGGTGGTAGTCTCCGGAACACTCAAGTATATGCATTTATCTTCCAGGATGGGCATGGCTGTTTGGGCCGCCCAGGTGTCTCTGGTGCGGCTTGCCTTATGCTATCGTGATAAGACAAGGAGTGGCCAGGCAGCCAGGCCGACAGATTGCCACACTCGGTGTATGGCGGTCTGGCGTTGGTACATGGGTACTCACGTTACCTAGGTACCTAGGTAGGTACTTATGGTAAGCGATGGCTCACGGTGTTCACAGCCAACCACCTCACGACCTATAGAGGACAAAGCACGTCACGAGTCCAGTGACCGTTCCTCAATATGAGCCATTCCCTTTTCATTTCGCAAGTCCTAATTGCTCATCATACAGGTGCAGTGTTCTTTGCGCAAACGCAGCCAGCAGCCCTTTTGGTTTCCGTGATCAATCATAACCTGCCGTAGCCCCTTGGGTATCAAGTCACACTTATGACCTGTCCACCGCGTCCACTCATAATAAATCTCGTAATCATACAGAACAACGTGTGTTTTGTCAACCCCCTTCCCTCTCAAAGTATTAGTTGCCAACGCATCTTGCCCTGTTTCTCGTGGTTTCGGTGAAGAGCATCGTAAGAGCATCGTAAAAGGCATCCCTGGCCATCCCCAGTAATGCTCAACAGTGGAAACATCGGGCTTCCGGCAAAATACTCGCAAATTCAAAAGTAAAAGCTTGACTGGTCGCGAATGAGAATGAACAGGTCTTGTTTGTGGCCTCTTACGTGACCACCAGAAAGCCGAACCAGTCCTCATGGCATGAAGTCAAGGTACTTTGTATCTTGACTCAAACTCAGGCGAGCGCGAGGTGGGGGGACGAGATTTCCGAATGCGCCACGCGATGCGATGCGATGCGATGTGATGTCGACCAGGAAAGTCCGATGCGTACCAAGGCATCAAAGTATCGAAGCCACTATCCGTCGATGACCCTCTGCTTGATCTGTGTCCAAACTGTCAGAATGCGCCAGACAGGTAGGAGCATCTCCAGGAATCACTTACCAGGTAGTCCCAGATCATCTTTCCGAGGTTATCGGGAAGAGTGAACAGGTCCACAGAGAATTCACCAGCTGCCAATCAAGCGAGTTAGCGATCACCTTCATACGTTTCTTCAGCAAGATCTGGCACGTACCATCGATGTTGTTCTGGATGTAAGTATCATCCGACTTGTGATCATGGATCATCTGAATGACCTGGAGCAAATCGTCCTCCTCCAGACGAGTAAGGGCGTCCGCCATCTTCTCAACATCGAAGGGCTTCTTCTTGTTCTTGCTAAGGCCATCCACCTTGCGCTTGCGATCATCGTCCGAGGGCAGAGGGCCAGTTTCGCGTAGGAGACCCTGGAGGGCTTGACTCGGATTCTTGAAGGAAACCTCGCGAATGGTGTCGTACTTGTTTTGCTGGAAGTTAAGATCGTGCTGAACAATGCATCGGCCGCTCTTGTCGGTGTAGTACATTTCGATCGTCATCTCAAACTCACCCCATCCCTCATTCTCGCAAATGAATGGAGCCTCGGTGAAAGCTGCAAAGCGTTAGCATCCCATGAGGATAAGACGTCGGCACATTAGTGAACTTACTCTGGATGTGGTTGGCAAAAGATGGGTGTAGGGTGTAGACGACCTTCTGGAAGCAGTTCGCAGGGTGCTCCCTTCCCTGTTGATCGACGATGAAAATCTTAACGCTCCATTTGCGCATCGGAAAGCCCTCCTGCATGGCAGGCTTGTCGCTAAGTCACCGTGTCAGCTACAACTTCAAGCAAGCCCATGAAGACTGGACCGACGTAGACGTACATGATGTGTTGCTCGGTAACGAGCTTGATGGAACGCTGCAGCGTTTCGCCTTTAGTAACTCGCCTGGTTTTTGCCATTGTGGGCTTGTGGGTGGTGAAATGCGACAGGTTGAGAAATAGGAAATGGAGGGTAGAAGGTAGAATGCAAGATTTGGAAGGTAGGAGATGGAAACAAAGGCAGTTCTGAGCTGTCTGCAGGTAGAAGAAATAGAGCTGAGAAAGATCGCAGCTCTGCCCTGAAGTGAATCAAAGCAGTACAGCCCTTGCGGCCTGTGCAGCTCTACAGCTACCTCAAGCAGATAGCGCCCCAGCAGACAAACAAACACGAGGGTCGCCCAACCCTACTTCAGAAAGATAAGGTGATCTTGGCATGGCGACGATGCAGCTACATCCAACGCGACAAAACCAAAGGCGATGTGGGAGAAAGGAGGAGCAGGGGGGGGGGTTGGAACGAACCTCCACGATCATCTTTGCGAAGGTATTGTAGAAATATTTCCAAACAATTCAACACGGTTTGCCCGTCCTATTTTCCCGCTACTTCCTCGCAGCGTCCTTCTCTGTTCGTACAATATATCGTCCTTGTTCCACTTCAATAGCAGAATGAAAGCCGACGGCGGGGGCCAGCACCGGGGCGCTTTTGGGCTTTGGTATCGCGGTAGAGAAGGGCCGAACAGGTCGGGCGTGCGCCGTCTTCGCCGTGGTAGTGGTTCCAGACTTCGTAGTAATCCCAATCTTCAGCCTCGTGCCAGTTCTCGTGGTTGTGAACCGTCTCCGTCGTGCGAAAGTCGAATGTGTCCCAGTCCAGCTCGTTCTCGTTGAAGAACGGGTTGACTATTCCTACAACTCTCAAGAAAAGATCCTCCTCGTTCCTGATTCCGAAGCTCCTCTCGGTGAAGACTTCTCCCTCGTAGAACCACCTCGTGAGACCGTACAGGCGAGCGAGCTGAGAGCCGTACCGGATATGAAAGAGGCGACAGAGGGGGTTGAAGACGTTGCCGCGGCGATAGACAAAGGCCGAGTGCGGACCAACGTACCAGCAACTAAGTCCACTGACAGTTGTATATCCCCAAACGAAACGAGGGTTGGATACTTCTGGAAAGTCGTTCCGGCGCAAGATAGGCAGCGAGGCGATCTAGAAGGTGTGGTGTTGTTCTGCGGTTAGAAGGTCTGGTATGGTAAGGAGCATGTGCAGGCTGGACAAACTTACTGCGGTCGTTGGCAGCGAACAGTACGTACCATCCTGGGCATAGAGCCCATGACTGGCCGCCCATTGGGTGGGATGGTGGGTCATGGTGAGTTTGTGGTGGATGTGACTATTTACACGAGGGGTGGCGTATATGCACGAGGTGGTGGTGATATGGGCGGACTTGTAGTGTGGCTCACCTCACTGGCTGAAAGCGAGACCTTTTCTCTTTATTAGGGCTCAACCCAACATCAAAAGTCTTATAATGGTACCCTAAAACGTTGGCTTCAAGCAGTTAATGGGACCAGTAAACAGTATATCATCCCTGTACAAAATCCACATGTAAGTTGTAGCAACATCACCGCCAAAGGAACGCCAACATCTGAATTACTCGTTCTCTCAAGAAGCCAGTCCTTATACTTTTAAAACTATTCTCCGAGCTATAGGAGAGAGATAGAGAGACGCACACAACGTGGTTCAACATATGTTAAGCTAAAGCTGAGGACAAGTCCTCGCAAGCTGGACGTTCCATAACGGACTCGACCAATGACCATACAATTACGGGACTTACGACAATGAAGAAAGAACACACGCAGTTCAGGTCGCCTCCCAAGAATGGCAGAATATTTGGAGTGTTTTCAACGACTAGGTACTGTGTAATTGTGTTGAGTTTTTTGGTGTTTTTTTTGATATCATGGTCGTGTTTCATTAATGCTCTTCTGTCCTTCCTCGCATAGCCCAGTTGCATATACTTGACAGCTCCAGCCTTAAGATGACCGAACTAGTCCAAGTAGAGGAAACGTCACTCGACGAATCCAAGTCCGCAGAGGTACACATGTTGGCACTCGCAGATCAAGCAGGGGTTCCACTCATATTGACTGTGTCTTGGGGGGTTGGGGGAATCTAGTGCTTGGGGTTTGATGGTGCAGTGTGTGGGGGTTTTTTGCGAATGGTGGTGGATTTTGGATGGCCAAGGTGGCCCCAGGGCTTCCGTGAACCTATACACGGCGAGGAGTCCGCTTTCCGTGAAGATGAAAAATAGCTGGCCGAATCCATTTAAGCAGCCTCGGCCTCCTTCACCTCCTCGGGCTTGTCCTCCTTCACCGCCTCCGCGGCAGCGCCAGCGTCGAACAACGCCTCGTTCTCCTTCTGAGCCTTGATGAAGGAATCCTTGAACGCGTTGGCGTCTAGTACCAAGTCAGTATGTGCGCCATAGATAAGCCCCAGGATCTAGGTACGTACTCTCAGGGTTGCCGAAGCGGATAGCAAGGGTCACAGCTTCTGGCTCGCCCTCGCTCACATCTGCGGCAGCGTTCCACACCCAGCTTCGGTCAGAGCCGACGTTGGGGGAAAGCTTCATCTCGGGGACGACTGGTCCGTGTTAGCCTCCGGTTTCTTTTCAGCCTCCCAAGTTTGTTATCAGCATGTACGTACTGTAGTGGTTGGCGCAGACCTTGAGGGTCTTGTCGCGACGCATGACCAGACGAGTCTTGCCGTTCTCCTTGTGCTTCAGCAGGCGGACGTCACCGGTTCCACGCTCCTTCCACTCCTGCGCCTCCTTCTTGAAGACGAAGAGCTTGGCGCGCATCTTGAAAAGCTGCTCCTCGGCCTCCTCGTTCGTCTTGGTCTCGATCTTCTCGGTCAGGCGGATCACGGGCTCGAAGTGGACATCATCGGACTCGGGGGCCTCATCACCCTGCGAAGAAGCCATAATTTAGTCATGGGTAACGACGATGGAGACGCGCTCGAGTGCAGGCAGACACGCCGGAAAGTCTGGACACTTCAAAACTCACCTCCTCACCACCCTCCTTGGCGGCAGCGATAGCATCGCGCTGGGCCTTGTTGCTTCCGGAGTTCTCGCCACGGCCCTCCTCTCCGTCCTTCTTTTCCTTCTTTGCGCCACCGCCGAACATGGAGAAGACGGCCGACTGGGTGACGGGCTGCGTCTCCTACAGACCAAAAGGTTAGCATCAGATCCCGAGATTTCCGTCGCTTCGATGGTCCCAGAGCCCTGGGAATTGTTCTGCCCTTCCCGGCCGCCTCAAGTCAGTCGCTTCCCCTCAGGCCGCAGCAGTCGCAATGCGATGTTCGGTGACGTTTGGCGGCGAGGCAAGACCAGAGTGGGCGGCAAAAGGGCAAGATCTAGCCAGGCGGTCCGACAAGCCAGAGAAAACGGTATCCACAAACCTCCTTCTTGGTCTCCTCGACGGGCTTTTCGGTGTTGTCGGTGGAAGACATGATTGCAGAGCTCGGGTTGATGTTGATAGAGACGGATGGACCTAAACAAAAACAAAGCCCAACTTGTTAGCGGGGTTGTCCAGGGGCTTGGAATTCAATAAATGGAGCTTGCTGAGGCTTGGGTATCGCACAGACAGGGTGTGTGTTATGACATACCTTGTGACAAGAAAACGTAGTGGTAGGCACAAAAAAAAAGGTCCTCAGATATTGCTTGTGATTGTTGTCAAGAGGAAAAGCTCCAAGGTGGAAGTTGGGATGGGGAGGAATGACTGACTTGACTGCCAGGAACTGCCCAAGTGCCCCTCATCAGAACTTGCGGTGGGTCCAGACTGCTGACTGCTACCTTCAACTGGTACGTTGACTCTGCTTAGCAGCACTGGCAGCCCGTCTGGGGGCGACAGCACGGGCCATATCAAGTACCATGACACCTAATTCGGCACCAAGGTACATATCCAGAGCACTTGATGCCCATCAGACCCACTGGAGCTGATCGGACCCTAGCAGGCACCCACCCTCAAAGTAAGGGTGGATTTACATACTACCGTATCAGCGTATGCTGCTGAGTCCCTGAGTCCATTATCTCAAAGGGATGCAGTTGCATGACACCGAAAGAACTCAACTTGTATAGTACCTTTCATGTTGCAGAATTGGTGGTGTAATACTGCCCCTGTCTCCCTCCCAGATCATGGTCTACAATAGGGTCCTCTGCCTTTGCACTAACATCACTACTGTGTACCAAGGGGGAGAAACCCATTATCCCTCACAAAGAAAGCATTGAGCATGCGTGCATGTCTGAGGCGTATGTAAGATCCTGCTCTCTCTGATGTTGCTTGACAACAAACGGTATTCGCCATGGGACAACTCTTGATCGTGTCCTGGCATGTTGGGAGGTGTACCAGTGTGCTCATTCATAGTTGACTACGTCGAGATAACCTCCTGTACTGTACAAACCATCGCAGCCCATGTCCCGTTCGTTCTCGCCTGTTTCGCCAGTCCCTGAAACGTAAACAATCAAAGCATCTTTTCCTCCGCCCTCAGTAGTACCCTGCGCAACAAAGCCTAGTGATAATGCTTGCCGAATCACCGTTGTACATACTCAGATAGAGGACAATAAGGTGCAAGACCGGTGACACAAGACATGCCTACAGCAAAACATAAAGGCAGCGAAAAAACTGTCAAACCGATTACTCCAGTGTTCCGCGTAACGGACACGAACCCTCTGTTGATATGGTGTCCTTCCCTTGTCTTTCCCTCAAAGCTCCAACCGTAAATCCATACCAAGAACCAACGCAAAATGGGAAACGGAAAACAATCAAGGGCGGCGTCCAGCCCACTAGGCCATCCACCGTGCTAGCCCCTTGTTCTTGCAGCGGCAAGGTCTCTCTCCTGTGCGGGGGCACTTCGTCTCTGCGCCAGCCTGCCGCAGCTTCTTGGCCTCGAGGTTTTCATGACGCTTCTTCATGAAAGCCCGAGCCTGGCGCTCATACTCGTCATGTTTCTCCGTCTTTCCTTGGAGCTTGAGCCACCATAGTTTCGACGTAATCTGGGCCTTAAGGATGGCAAGGTCGGCATCATCGCGCAAGACCCCCACAATATGACCATGACGCTCGACAATGTCAGCATGCCGATCGGCGATAATCTGCTGTACGTTCTTGATGTACGAGGCCATGTCCTCTGGCCGAAGTGAGTCTCTAACCTGGTCCCAGGTCTTTCCGGCCGTTTGGTAAGAGTAGTCGTGAGCGGCCTTGCTGGCGTCCTTCGTCGACTCCCACCAGGAGGCAGCCTCGTTAACGAGCTTATGCTCTGTCCAAGCAAAACCGGAGGCACAGTTGTCCTCAAAAGCCTTGACTGCAACATGCGCGGTGTCGGTCAGCTTCTCATACATACCTTCGAAGGTATTCATTGTAGCCTCGAAGGCTCCAGAGAAGAACGAAGTGCCGAAATCCACGGCAAAAGTTTCGTTGATCTTCGGCTTCCGCGTGGTCACGACAGACACATTCAGCACACCGTATGCATCCTTCTGGTTGATCTCGATGAGGATACCTTCGTCGGTGCTTGACAGCTTGGACTTGATAGGATGACTACCACGGAAGACGTCGACGTCAATCGCTCCCCTGGCTAGCCACGAAGTCTTGGTGCCAGATGGTAGCTTGATGAGAATCTCATTACCGCCGTACATCTCAGCAGTGCAGACGCTGTTTTTCTGGTTGGGTTCTGAGCTCACGGTATGAGCGATATCAGAAAGCAGGCCACCGAAAGCGGGTGTCTCCACGGTCGCAAGCCTGACAGTCCTCGTCGAGGTCTGACTGACTGTGATGGTTGCAGTTGATGTCATCATTGCTGGAACTACTGGATGGACTTCCGCCACCGAGTTTCCAGCAGGCACCGGGACTGGGGTGTTGAAGTTTATGAGCCAGGCCGATACCCCCAACAAGATGAGTAGGGCGAAAGAGCCGAGTACCGAGGTATACGGGTAGTCTTCCATGATATGCATGTATGGCTCCAGAAACCTGTTGAGGTACACCTTCCAGTCTTTGGATTTCCTGGCTGGAAGGTATTCCTCACTTCCGGAAAGCGAAATGATATCCTTCATCTTCTCATCAGCGACGGAAGGCGGATCTTGAAGTCCAGTCAAGTAAGCGAGGTTTTGATTCATCTGTCGGTTGTCGATGTTGAGAAAGGACGTCAAATCAATGGGGAACCTCTGTTCAGACCAGGCGGACTCCCGTAACTTGGGCTCCCTGGACTCGAGAGAGAGATGAACAGCATGCTCATTGGTATAGTTGCGCCAGCCTGCTGCAGCAGTGCTCTCGAAAGCTGGGTGATCTGAGATGTAGAGACACGGGATGGCGTGACGTCGACAGAACTCCCACGCTATGCGCTGAATTCTTTGCATTTCGTCGTTATCATCTCCAGAACAGTACACCACAGCCATATGGGGGAAACTCCAGGAAGGTTGGACTCGGGCACCCTCTGGACCACCAGCAGGTACCGATTTGTACTTCTTCCCACCATTTCCGCCGTCGACTGTCAGAGAATAGACAATGTCGCCACGGAAAAACCCACCCTCGATAGGGATCTTTTCGGCGTCGACGCAAGTGTCGACCTTGATCTGAAAACCGGTTGCCTCCATGAGCTCAACGTCTCGGTCGTTGACTGCGCCAAACGTCACAGGCACAATGTTGTAGACCCCTTCAGTATTCCTGCGGAGAGTCTTGTTTTCGTTGTAATCAACCGACGAGGAGCAAGTGATGGCACGGGAGATCTTCAATACTATCTCTCCTTTCAAATCTTCGTCGCCGATATAAAGGATCCGGAATGCCTCATGGGTTGACAGGCACCTCTGAGACATGGTTTGCCGTATCGTTGCGCAGAGGCGTTTGGGTACATCGTCCGAGCCCAGGTTCCCGAACAAGATAGCAGCCTCCTTTTCACTGAATTCCTTGATGGTATGCTTCACCGAGATCTTGTCGATATGTACATCGATATCCTCTGGTTCACTGAATTCGATGGAACTGACAGGAAGAATTGGCCTCGAGTTGGGTGGGAAGAGTTTTGGAATGGAGCCTTGTGTGAAAGAATTCCGCAACATTTCATTTTCATCCTCGTAAGAATTACGAGGTGGATCCTCATGTATGAAGAGGGGGAAGTTCTCGTGGCTGGTCGGCTCCTCATCCTCAGAGGCGCTCCCGCATGTGCTCGCAGCACTTGCACTCTGGCTCATATCGTCCAGGCCGTTGAAAGCCTGCACCTCGTCTGGATGCGGGTACCTCTCGTACTCGGAGAGATACTCGGACATGTCGTCTGTACGATCATCTTGACTCCCCTCCTCGGCTGTGTCACAAGCGACGAACTCGAAGGTAGACTCGGACAGGCCACTGACTTCGTCTTGGGGACTGGGAGAAGCCATTATATCTGGAGAACTGGACGATACCCAGTTCGCAAGTCTTCGGCTGCCGTGGGGTTTTGGGAATCGCAAAGTTGGTATTGATTTCGAGACTGAGCCTTCAGAAGCCGGCTGTGTCGACGTCGGTGCAACAAAGGCGTTGTCTGGACAAGCTTGACGATCGGACTGTTCCATAACGGAGGGGAAGTCTATTAGCCGGGGAAGGTTCACGACGCCACTCGCTGGCAAGAAATAATGACGATTAAGGGAGCGGAACTAGACAGGTAACAAAAGGCGACTTCTGAGACGGTTAGAGTCAGGCTGAAGCTATATGGTAGCTCGGCCGTGCTCTGAGGTGGGAAGTGGTGGTAAGGATGAGGGGCTTAGATCGGAAGGCTGTGGGCGGACTAATAAGAGGCCCCAACACACAACAGCCGAACAGACCGACGAAAGCATGCAAGTGAATCAGACACAAAGACAATGGGTTGAATCAAAGGGGAGACTGGACTGACTGAAAGCTGATTGTGCTATGCTCGCGGTTTGGTCTTGTTGCCTCGAGACTCCCTTGTCGCCTTCTTGATGATGCCTGGTGCGTCTGTGGTTGACGTGAAGCTGCCTTGGGCGTCAGGGTGACAAGGTGGGGAAAGCATCCAGCTCAGCTGGTGCACTTTCAGAGAGGGATGAGGTTGCGTACTTGCGGCCACTCCTGATTCACTAGTTGGCTGGATTTGCCTCGTCAGGCAATAAGGCGGAAGGCGTTGCCTCTGGTTGTTTTATATTTGCAAACTATCACCGACTTTCGGTGCAACGGAGACATTCGTGAGCAGTGTTTCTCATGGAGTGTCGAGAAGGTTGGAGAATGGGGATGGAATGGAAAGAGGGCCTGTTCCTTAGGCAGCCGGGCAGCTAACCACCTGCACTTAGTAACTAAGCTGGGTAGCTACCAAGGTGATACTTCATAGCCCACTGCCGCCGCCTTTAAGTGGTTGCAGGCGCCTTAAGTGACTGCAGGAGCGCAGCTGGGCAGTTCCAGCTGATGGCATGTGCCCCTCGATAAGGCCAAGCGGTACCTACTTCAGTACTAAACTACGGTTCCGTACACACACCTACAGTACGACTCAAGTAGGTTCGTGTACCTACTTTGGAGCTATCAACTCGTATTCGTGTATCTCTCTCCTGTTGTTCAATTATTCACAATAGTCAACTTTCAAGACTGCCACGCTATACTTAAGGCCTAAAAAGGTCGTCATGGCTCAAGGCCGTGCTCGTCGTTGGGTCTGTTAAGGAATGATGTTGCTATGGTGGGGTTTATATGTAAGTATGTAACTTAAGGAGAGGCACCCCAGCATCCCGCAGTTCCACACACAGCATCATTCAACCGCTTGACCCCACGCCTTATCGTCCCCGAGTGGGTTTATTCCGGTCTAAGCGACGGCCCCCCCCCCCCTTTGAATTGGCGGGCCTGGCGGGGCGCGGTCCACATTTCTGGCTTTCGCGAGTCACATGAAAATGCAATGAACTTGCTGCTAGAATTGTACCAGTAATCATGGTCATGAACACCACCATATCACCACCGTCTCTGTTCTCATATTTAATCCGTATTAAGAATGTCAAGAGTATGCTACAAAAATAGTCTTCTTACTTTCTTGAGTATCTCTACCGTTTCCAAACATCCCCTAAACTCAGCTCCTTGTTCGATCCACATAAAACGCCATGGTCGTTCCCACAACAATGCACTCAGCCGCTCGGGCACTCAGGCAAACAGAGTGGTCATTCCCGTATCGACCGTCTCGAGCTCATATCATCCTGTCAAAACTCAACGCGAGCCCCATCGGAAGATTTGTCATAAAGATGTACCACATACTTCATTCTACCTCCCGCCAAGCGAAGCCATCACCAGGCCCCGGCGAACCATGCCATGCAGGGGTCAAGCCGTTTATGCAGGTTCTCGCAGTGAACAACCAATGCAGATAGACGCCGTATTCATGAGATCATCCCGACCATACATACAAGAAAATAGAAATATATACAAGGCGCGTCAGAGATAGTCATTCTAGGGGCTCCGTTCAGTCGTGCCATCGCCTGAATCATCTTCAGATAATATCATGTTTTTCGAAAAGACTCTTCAAGGCGTCGCTGTCGAAATCCTCATCTTCAGGGATCAGGTCGATAATGGCAGTCAGGTTGGCAAAAAGATCCCCTTGGTTCCGGTAGGCCAGTACTGCTGGGACACCGGCTTGGTCGAACTCGATATCCAGGTGGTCAACCTTGACAAATCGGACACCCGGGTTTGTGACCACCAAGGGTATCATAGCGGATTCGATCATTGACGACACTTCCGACTGTAACCCAGAGTTAGCAAATTGGCACACTATTGACAGAGTATGGGAGATAAGGTCGCTTACATTACTGTCGTAGACGAAGACGACAACCGTTGTATCCCGTGACACTTTCTCAATGGCATCAAGGTACCCGAGGGCGTCGACATCCTCGAATCGGCCGTAGGTCCGTATACTGGGACTGGTCCTCCTGTTGCGAACTGTCGATCTGTCCTCGGCCTCCATCTCACGCCGTCTTGATTCACGCCATTGCTGTAGGAAATGGTCCTCGTCCTCGTCCTCCCCGCTTTGCTCCGAGTCACTCTTGTCTGACTTGACAGACGCGAAGCCAATGACGCTCTGCCTCGCGCTCTTCATCCTATCGCTCCACTTGCTCTTCCGGGCGTTCTCGTAGTTCCTAGCATCGGCGATGACACCCTTCACACCGGTCGCTCTCCCGGAATCAAAGGTCGCCGGCGGGAACTTCAGGTCCGCCGTGGAGCGGGAATCATAACTGGGCATGCGCATGGCGGCGTCGACCTTCTCAGCGCGGTAGCGTTCCTCTTCGTCGTCGCTGTTTTCCCTCTCGTGATATTCTCGCTCTCGGGCAACGTCCTCCCTGTCCTCAGGATGGATGTCGTCGTCGGGGCCACCGCTGTTCTTTGCGAGGAAATCGTCGAACTCCTCTTGGGCAGCTGTTTTAGACATATTGGGCAAGAGGAAGCAAAGGCAGTCGTTGAGTGTGCGGTAGGCTGAGCTTAAGTATAAATAGACAGGACAGAGGATAAAGCAAAGCACCAAGATCTCGTTACAATGACAGAAGTGGCGAGTCCCGACAGGGGGGGTTCGCAGGGCTCAGTTTCCAGTCAGGATGGCCCAGGAGCAGCAGTTTTGGGTAAGGGCAGCGGGAGCGGAAACGGATCGAAATCGCAAATGATAACCCACGTTTCTGGTTTGGTCGAGCGGTAAGCACGGCGTCAGGCTCCGAATCAGGACGTGTAACCTGGTTAGTGAATGGGGTGGGCTGGAAGTGGTGCTCGTGTCGTTGCAGGGTATGTTGATCTCCTTTGCATCAGATGGCCAAGCCTGGGCTTGTATGTAGGTAGGGTGTGATGCTTCGGGACTGTTACGGCACAGTACAGTAGTCGGCCAAGCCGTCGGGGTCGTGGTCGGGATCGGGGGTTGTCGTATTGTTGGCTGCTCTGCTGCAGTAGCCTTGTCAGTGCTTGTCGGGTGAGTATTGCAGTGTGTGCGTCTTGTGCGGAGAATTGAGGGCTTCGAGAAGCGGCAAAGCGCTAGGCTGAGTGTATATGAGATGATCGCTGCCCCCTGGCTGCGTCGTGCGTTTCAGCATAGGAAGGAGGGATGTGGCGCATGAGCGGTGACAACGCGTCTACGCCCGTTTTTGGGTGCATAAGCCGCCATCATCACGGGATTCATGTGGAGGATGCACGTACCTGTAATATCTAGGTTCCTTTTAGGTTCCTATTCTCGGGGACCACAAGATGTATGTACTATACTGTATTCCGTGTGCACCGCGGGAGTGATGTTCTTGGTGTGTCTGGGCAAGCAGGGACCTTGACGACAGGTTTGAGTTCAGTACCTACCTAGGTAAGTACTCAGGCAGGCTACGGTGGACTGGTGTATATGCAGATGTTTTATCGTACAGTTGTTGCAAGGAAGTCGAGGCAGGAAGGAGCAGGGAACCAAGATGCGGATTGATCCTCCGAACAATAACACCGTTCGTAAGGCGAAGGAGTGGAAAGCTCAAGAAGCCAAAACCTGTCGACATGAGTTAAAAAAAGGGGCTTTGGTGATCAAGTGTCATAGCGGCGTAGCAGCCAACAAGATCGCGTGGCCGACATGGATGCATTTGGTACCTAAGCATATTAGCCTTGCCTGGAGACACGAACAGGGGTTCACTCTCCCTGCCTTGATGGAACGTGCGCATCGCGGCTGATCCTCTTCCTGCGACACCAAAGCCCGGTAACGCCAGACAGAAGAAGGAGAAGAAACCCCATTCAACAAAAATAGAAGATTCTTATCCATGCGTGTACCACAGTAGATACTGTGTACCTAAGCACTTATACTCAGAATCCCTGCATTGTCAGTATATCTCTGGCGGACCACTAAACCTCGCAAAGGAACCTCAGTGACTCGAGGCAGCAGGTGATTGATGATCAGTCCTCTTTTGCGCAGGTGCATATCTCCTATGACGCCCTCGACCTCATCCGGATCCTAACTTGATCCTGGATCTTTACACTTGTTGGCTCGGGACCGATGGGGGGGAGGGGGGCACCGCCGGACGGATGACGGATCCTGTCGGACACAGTCTTGACTCTTGCGGCCTCGAATGTCGAGCTCTCAACTTAGCTTGCAATAACCAGAACGGCCCCAGACCCCGGAGAATAAGGACTTGGCACCAACAGTTGCGGGTGTGCAACGGCAACCCCCGCGTTCAAGGCTGTGTAGCTGCCAAAGAAAAACGCCCGCTCCATCGTGGCCCGATGCGCGACATCCAAGCAGTGCTACCCAGTGTCAGTGGACACATACACCGGCAATGGAAGGTTGTATCATGGGCCTGGTTACTACATTACACTGGTACCTTGAGCCTGTTTCAGTATTTTCGATTCTTGCCTGGGCATATCTTCCTCTATATGAGACCGGGGATGCCGATGTTGTTGGTTACAGAGCCTGACCATCTGGGCGACCACAGCTTTATGCACAGCAAATAGCGGAAGTTAAGGTTACTGATCCTCTTCAAAGTCTCGTTCCAAGTGGAGGCGAGACAGATTGGTTCGGTTCAATGTCTACTTAGGTATCTTGTGTCGCCTTCAATACATTGGGCTCTCGGTAGGCACAAAAGCGGAAGAAACTTAGTGCTTCTCTATTCCGGCTGTGCTCAACAACCCACTGATAAACGCAAGGAGCCTGGCTCTAGGCCGCCAACACTTAAGGTTTTCGAAGGGAAGCTTACGGACATAGACAAACGCGAGGCTTCAGCCTGCCCACTGCAAACATGAGATGCCGGAATATCCACTTCGGCTCCGAGAAAGCCCATGGGTGATGTCAACCTGATCCCGACGGCCTAAGTATAGGCAAGGGGCCTTTCTGTCTTCGAATTCAAATGAAGAACACCAAAGATGAAGAGGACGAAGGTTCATCCATAAACATCGGGCAAACACCGGCATCAAGACTGATGAACTTGTTGGAAGCTGTCTGCCCATGACCGCGAAAACTCTTCGATGTTGTGTGTGCGTTGGCGATCCTGAGGCCTTCTCGGCTCCATGCCCTCGCTGTACCCGAGCGAGTTGTTGCCTCCTCACCTTCTCTATATGTGCGTGCGTGGGTGTGTCCCAGCCCTGCCACAGCACCACTATCTGTCGTACATCAAACCTGCACAGCATGGCCTTGGAGCTACGTATCTAGCTTATTACAGGCAGGCTCTGCTTCAACCCCCAAACCGTATTACCCGTTTTCTATTATAAGCAAGTACCCCAGAATCTGCCTTACCCCCAGTGCTCACCAAAGTGGTTGGCGTGTGGACGCAACGGAATTGTGCGATATAGCTTCCTGTTGTTAAACTTCCTTTCCGTCCCGGCCGCCATGAGACCTTGTTTGCATGTCTGCGGTGACTCAACCGAGCTCATGCGCGAGCTGTCCATTCTCTCTTTACCCCACCACGGGAGAGAAAGACTTAGAAAGGAAGGTAGGGACCTTGAATGACTGACAAGGAGCTGTCTAGACCACGAATATCGTCAACTCGGCTTGGGCCGCATGCTAAACGATGCAAACGGTGCCAGGCAGATGATGGCAGCGTTTCAGACATGATGTCTCGGGCTGCCCAATACAATGTGGGAGTCTCGCTGGCTACTACGGGATAGGTAGTGGTAGGAAGGAAGCTCTCGGGTATTGCAGTAGCACATCGAGCTCTGCGCCTAGCCGCCTGCCCGCCCGGCCATCCTCCTGCCCTGAAAGCGCAGCCTGGAGATGTGGCCAGTGTCATGTGTGCAGAATAGTATCACTCACCAAGGTTACGCAGAACTACCTCTGCATTGTGGCTAGTTCCTCCGAAGGGCCCTGAAAAATTGCGGCATCACCGGCTGAGAGGCAGGTGATCAGGAAGTAAATTCGACCCTCGGCCGGACGAGGGAAGACATGGAGAATCATGCCGGCACTTAAATGTACTAGTACGGACAGTTATCCTATCAACGATATGTCCTGTCTCCAAGAGCTAAATATAGTATTGTTCACTGCATGGTCCATCATGGCTATAGAAAATCTCTCTGGTCAGATGGCCGCACGAAGAAATCACAGGTAGAACAATCGCAGGTATTCCAGCAAAATGTCATTTTCAAGAAAATTAAGGCTTGGACCTCGGAACTCCTCCATTGACCATAGTCGTGGCCGGTGAACATCTGCATCTCGAAGAGTATTTTTTTTAATAGGGTGTAAGTACCTAGGTAGTCGGATGAGCAAGGAGGTTCGACTTCCCACAAATCTTGACATGGTAAAAGGGAGGAGAGAAGAACACTGTTATATTGCTAGCACTCAAAACTTGGTTTTGGTAATAAAATATTATTTCAAACTCTGGATGCCAGATATAAGTCACTAGCCATCCATATGCTGCCTTCAACCGAAAGCGCCAAGTAAAGGATGTGCCGGATACCTAGGTAGACACTTTTATCATATGACCCACCGGACGGCGAGTATATGTATATATATATATATATATATATATATCTCTTATCTATCTTCTCCATCTAGCGAGCTTGATAGCTTTCCATTCTTACGCGCACAAGGGATACTGGCAGTTGAACATATGAACACAACATGTCAGTTTATAGTACAAAAAGCAGTTGAACAGGCTATGGTTGAGGTATCTCTAGTGGCGTCGCTCCGCCAGCACCGCAAAACTCTCCACCCTCTCCCACACTTTACGTCTCCTTCCGAAACCTCCCCCCTCCAGCCCCGGCGTCACATTATCAGTTTCCCCCCTTCCCCCTCCCTCCTCCTTCCCATATCTACAGCCAAGATAGGAAAGGGAAGAAAACAAGGAACTGGCCGGAGGCTCAAACGAAAAAAAGAAAAAAAAAGGAGGAAATAGGAGACATGCCATAACCCCATCTCCAAGAGTTGGTTCTTTCCAGAGACGAACGCACGCATCCTATAAGGCACATACATAACAAGGGAAACATATGACTCCGACACAATCCTCTGCGTTCCCAGAGCTTTTGCAATATCGACATAGGTAGAGAAATCAGCCCAGCCACCACTACCGGTAGCCCCCCCACCCGTTGGAACATGGACCAATCCTGAGCTCGCGCACCAGATACAAACGAGAATATCATTTGAGCCGCATGAAGCCTTTGCTAGCTGTAACTTTTCTGGCGGGGACCTGAGAAACGAGGTTGTATCAATCTCGTCAGCTTGGTGGTAGAGCCAGCAGCTTCAAGGTGTACGGCTTGTGGGTTCCGCTTGAAATTGAAGTGAATGCCTCTCATTTTTTATCCGAAACCACCGAGGATTCCTCTTGCGCCTCTGGGATTCCGTAGCCGGGCAGTTCATAGCTGGTGAAAACTGCGCTGGGTATTTCGGACCGCGGACCGAAGGACAGGAAGAAGGAATTTCGACGATAAAGTACGGTCGTCGAGAAGTAGGGTAGGAACGTGTTGCAGTTGAAGAACGATCCATTAAGAATTCGGCAATCGGCCGTCGGCGTGAAGAAATCCAGTGATAGTCGACACATCCAGGTCACTATCGCTGGACTGTGGTCGAGTTTCTCTGGCTCGGGAGGTTTAAGATCGGGAAAGTTCGTGACTTCGTCCTTTATGCGCCGGCATCGCGTTCGAATTAAAATGCGTACACATGTGAATTAAGAGAGCCATTAAAGCAAGCGAGAACGCAAAGCGGCGTAAATCGGTTTGTACCCAGAGGACAGTCGTGTAGTCATGAAGCTGTCGTGTTCTAGTAGGCCCAGATTTTGAGCTATGTAGATGGTTAGTACGGGTTCGTACCCCCTTGCTCGGCCAACGACAAGGGCTAAAAAGCACCAGAGGACGTACCAGTGAATCCCAGGAACCCGTGCACAAACTTATTCCGTCGTTGCTGACGCCCAAGCAGCTGACGCGGTTCTCGTGGCCCACGAGAGAGCCGACCTTCTCGCCTCTGGTCACATCCCAAACCTAGGAGACGTTAGTTTTCATCGAAAGCTGCCAAGGTAAAACAGCCAAACGTACCTTGCACTCGAAGTCGTCGTATCCTGCAAAGAGGAGACGGCCGGAGACGGACGTGGCAACGGACGTGATGCCGCAGAGAATGGATTCGGACTGTATATGCCTCGTCAGTAACTAGAAGTGTGTGGGATCCATTTCCTCATTTCCTTGTTCACTTACGCCGTAGACATTGAGCTCCCGATCGGCACGGATGTCGAAAAGACGGCAGGTTGCATCGTCGGAGCCGGTGACAAAGGAGTGACCGTCGGGGAAGAATTGGATGGCGTTGATGTCGGACTCGTGACCCGCAAAAGTCTGCACAGCCTTGCCAGCTCGGATGTCCCAGAGCTTGGCGAAAGCGTCGCAAGCACCGGATATGAAAGTGTTTTGATTTGTTGGGTTGAGGCTGATGCTCATCACGTCGCCCAGGTGATCAGCAAACTCGATTTGCTTCGTGCCGGTCTCGATATCCCACTTCATACAGGTCATGTCGCCGGAAGAGGTCAGAATACTTCGGTCGTTGATGAAACGGCAGCAGGATAGGTAGCCAGCATGGCCGGACAGTTCGCGTGCTACCCGGGTAGGGCCATCCCGGTTCTGGTTGAGGTTGTAGATGGAGCAAATGTTGTCAAGACCACCGCAAGCAACATAGTTACCGCTGGGAGCGTAGGCACAGGTCATGACCCATGAGGACCTCAGGGGGATGGCGTGGACCTTGTTGGTGGTGTATGCGTCCCAGATAATCAGTTTGCCATCCTGCGATGCGGATACCAGGTGTCTCCTGTCGGTGGACCAGTGCATAGCATAGATCTTGGCCAAGTGTCCCTTTAGTGTTCGTTTCGTCTTCATCAGCTGGTTCTTGGGAACCGCTTCGTGTGCTTGCTGTGAAACGATGCGGACTGTACGGAAAGATGATCATGTCAGCAAGAGTAGGGCACTGTGACTCCAATTGCAACAACGCCTTGTTTCAATTGAGATGGATGGCGGGAGGCGCGGGAGTTCTTACGAGTAGTGTCGGCGAGTTCATCCTTCTTCCTCTTGATGCGGTCCTTCAGAGTTTCGGCCTCGCGACGCGCTTGTTGAATCCGCGCCTGCATCGCCTCGGGAGACGCATCGTTCGAAGCCATTGCCGTCGCTTAGCCGCAGAGACGGAGTGCGGCCAATGGATGGATAGAGGTGTTGTGATGGGATGCGATAGTCGATGACCGTGGAGGCGATGGGATGGAGAGCAGGGAGAGAGGGCGGCCGTTGAGGTCTCTCGATTAAGGATTGTTGTTGGCTTGTCAATCAAAATGAGGATGGAGAAGGTGGCCGATTCGGATTGAATGGGGTCAAGCTGGGATGTTGTGGGAGAATTGAAAATGCGCAAGCAACCAAACCGAGTGGTAGCTACCACAGTACCAATTCCAGGGGTCAGACCGCTACCGAAGGCACCTGGGCAGAGCGGACCAGTCAGATTAGGCTAGCTGGGCCCCTTAGGAAGGAGGTATTATCGCTGCTGGCGATGGCTGAAGAGTGGAGAGGCCTGAGAGTGGTGGGAGACGGTCTCAATTTGCTGCAGCGCTTCGACCCCGGTGACGATACAAGAACTTGGATACTTGTCCGAAATGGAGGTTCCTCTGTTTTGAGACTCAAGTTTTAAGTCTTGAGTAATTCTTCTAGATGTCCAGTCGATTGTGGCAATGGAGAGGCAACCCTGGAGAAGGAAACAGGTGTCTCGACGAGTAGTGGGATTTGTATTGGAAGGAACACACGGGCCGGAGCGGTAGTAGCAGTAGCTGGGAACGAGCGGTTGGAAATTGGGAAATTGGAGAGAGAAATGGGGAAACAAAGAGGGACAAGATAGCATAGAGGCACTAAAGGGGGGGGGGGGAGCACCCACAGAAACGGGAATACACCACTTGCTTTTTCGGTACCAGCTATGTAGGAAAACCCAAACTGGGAAAAAGAAGTTTATACAGATCCAATATGAAAGTCGGAGATACGGACAGTCAGACAGATAGATAGGCAACGTTGGGTGTGGCAAGTGAAGGAGAAGTGACCTGAGTTGAAGTTGCTCTTTGCTTGGCTTTGCACTGCACGCACATATTGCTTTGCCCTTTTCCTTGCTTTGCCTTGACTTTCCATGGGCTGCTTTGTTCCTGTGCCAGAGTTGATTGGATTTTCAGGGCGGACAGGGGCAGACAGGGGAAATCCAAATTACACAGTATAGACCTCGGGAGTTATGCTGATTTGCTGAGCCGGGGAGGGGTCCCTTCCCCTCTGTGTCCTGACCCAGCTGCTCCTAACAATAAAAAGTGGTGCTTGCTGCTGGACAGTGGGCACTTGCGGCCAGGCACAACCAGGCACGCCAGTAACAGCGCAGCTCACTCAGGCTTTGTGGGCTGCTGGGCTTGGTGGCCGCTAGCGGCTTCGCTGCTGGACGAAGACGGCCGAGATTGGGCTTGGGTTTTGACCGTTGCACAGGGCAGGAGAAGCTTTAGCAACAAGAAGATTGCGACTCCAGCCAATGCCCCAGGTGCCCAGAATTGTCTTTCTCAACTCAGCTGCTTTGCCGAAAGGCCCGGCCGGAGTGGAAGGCCAAGGGGGCCCACTCTGCAGCCGGGTTCCAAGCTTGGCCAATTAATTGATACGTGATTGGCGTCCACCTACGAGTTCGGTCTCAATTTACACACGCGTATACCTAAGTACATAGATGGTATTTAGTGCTCCGAGAGGGGGGTTTGAGGTTTGTGAGGGATGAACGTGAGGATGCCTTTACTTTTGACAAGATCGTGGATGCGCAACGAATATCGAATACCATGTATAGTCCAGGCACGAATGCATTTAATGAAGATCTTACTGTGCAGTCGTGCATTTCAGGGAAAAAAATTGTGGTCTCAGCACTTGGTGAAGCTTGCATCCATTTGATGCAGGGAACATTGGACGGCCCACGGGTTTGATTTGGAGGCGCAACCCAACAGTGGTGGCCAGGGCGCAGGTACTCCATCCACTATTTCTCGCCTGTTTGAGACTTCGGCCGGGCTTGAAATTGCTAACGCTCTTCCCCGTCCCCACCCCCACTTTCACCCGTGACCCGGGGGCTAAATTTGACTTGGTGAGCAGCGATCCAGGCGATACGTCCATGTCCTTCGGCCGGCCCACTGGTTCATCAAAAGAAGCCGCCTGCAAGCCTGGAAGTTCGTCTTGCAGCTCCTTAGGTTGCTAATCTTGTGCCAATCCCAATCCCAATCCCACCCATTTGTAAGTGAGGTGTCGCCGACATTACGGTATCTCTTGATTTGACATGATTTGAAATCCTGTCCCTCGATGACTTGCTTACCTGTAAGCTACCCGGGTAGCCAGGTAGCCTGACAGTCCGATTTGCTCTTGCGTGCTTGTGTGCTCCTCCCTCATCGCATCCCGCACGCATCCCGCTTCCGCATCCGCACCGCACCGCATCGCGCATCACATCACCCGGGTGTTTGGGTCTCCCACCTACGGCATGATCATCAACCCTGCTCGGGCCCAGGGGATATCAAGTGGTGCCTCATCCTGCCATCTTTCCGCCACCACCTTTTTCTGTCCATGATGTTGCAAAATTGAGACGTTTGGGGGATCATATCTACGTACCTCTCGAAACCTGCCGAGGGAACACCTTTCTCTCAAGATGGATAGATGATCGATCGCATGTGTGATGATGTGTCTCCCGTATTCCAAGGTTGGGTGAGACCCGTTGACAACTTCGTGCCTGCGGGTGTCCCGTCTTCTATCAGTTCAGGTGTGGAGAGCAAGAAACTATCAATGCGCTAAGGTGGTCAGCGATGTTCCCGCCATGACCAGTTTGATCCGGAGCGGGCACTGTTGCTGACTGCGTAGCACTGACCAGCACACGTCCTTCAGCTGCATTTCGGGTTACCTCACAAGCAAGTTAAATATATGTGCAGTCTGGTCCGTGCTGTGTTCAGCACAAGACTGAGTGTTTTGACTTGGTGGCCATACCGTCTGTACTTGATACGGCGACATGTCATGTCGAAAAGGCGTCCCCGATCGGCTTTGCCTGCATCAAATTCAATTTGCCCTTGCAGATTTCTTAAGTTCTTTGCGGCTTCTATGCCGGGGTGCAGTGGCCTGCCCGGCTGTCCGTGCCCCACGCCCCCGTTCTCCATCCCATGTCTTTGCCGTCCTGCCCGGCCAGGGGAACAAAGCGGGTCATTTGCTGACGGACATTTGACTGGCGCTGCTCCCGCAAGAAATACCTAGGTAGCAGCTAATATGGTTATGCAACACGAAGTCATGCATCGTCATATCGCATCGGAACCCAGTCGTGCTATTCCATAATTTGAGGTGAGCGACGTCAAGTGGTGTTGAATGTTTGGTTCCTGTCAAATTGACTGGAAATTATTACCGCAGCTTAACCGTGAGGACACTGTTTGGTCTCCTTAATCGCCGCGGATTCCCTATGCGTATGGATCATAGTCCAGATATCCAGCCCTCTGCCGAACCGGGCAGTCGAATTCTAGCATAATCCAGCTAGTTTGATACTTGGTATTGTTCCCTACCACCAACGCCGTGCAATGCCAGAGTTACCCCTCCTGTCACTTCCAGATCAAAAACCAACCAGCCCTAGATGAACCACGAATGGGAAACAAGAATGTGTAAATGCAGACTAAATACGTCCGCGCCTCCGTGATCATGCTATTCGATCCAGAATCCTCCATCTCGCGAATCGGGAGTCAGGATATCATACAAAGGATGGTGGATATGCCGAGCCATTTCGGTACTGCAATCTCTTGGAGGGAGGTTGTGGGGGATCGTCTTCATCTGAGAGCGTCAGGTCGATAACCTCTGCATGGGACCGCTTGTTGTTGGCCGATCTCGGCATGGAGGAGCCTTCGCGAGGTGTAGCGGCACCTGGCGTCGGAGTGTTTGGAGTGGGAGCCAGGGTATTCGGGGTGTTGGTTCCACGATTGCCAACGAAGTTGACCTCGACCAAGTCATCGTCATCAAGGTCCAAGGCCTCGTGATGAGACTCCGGTTTCACGTCATCCTCGACTTCACCATGGGCTTTCCATTGGCCATCAGGTTCAATATCAACCTTTTCCACAGATCGGGAGGTGTTGTCAAGAATATCCTTGACGTACCTAGGGCTTGTTAGCGAGACACCTCATATTATACAGCCAAATTTCAAGTCTTACTCATCAATCGCAAGCCTCTCAAACGGTGCTGGCTTGCTGCAGACAGGGCACAGCCATTGGGGGCCCTGTTGCTGCAGTTGAAGGTATGAGCATGCGTCGAAGCACTGCACGTGAGTGCAAGTAGTTGCACGACAAGGGGTGTCTAGTCTCATATACGAGAGAGGACACTTCAGAGAAAGGACCTGGGAGGACATTTCGATCTCCGCGTCATGCGCCTTCCTAGTAACTAAAAAGGTGTGAGAAGCCGAGCCAGCAAATCGGGTGCAGCATAGTACTACTACTCACGTTCGAGCAAGACTGAGGGTTTCGAAATCTTCTTGGCGCAGATGGTTTGTACCAAGTTATCGACAGGTACCGTCTTGCAGATGTACACGACAAGGTAGTATTTCTAGAATTTTGTAGCTGGATTGTTAGCCTTTGCCTCTGGAACCTCGACGCCGGGCGCCAAGCAGGGCGAGGAAGGGGCTCGCCTGACTTGACCGTTCGACTGAGAGACCTTGTAACCTGCCTTGTTCGTCAATGCGTAGGTGAACTCGATGGTGTTGGAGTAATTAGGGATCTTGAGCCGGAGCAGATCCGTGATGTCAACGGGCCTCGTAGAACCTGGCTTATTCTTCAAGCCTCTCAGGTTGGCCTTGACATCTCCTCCGTTCACCTTCAGTTCAGACTGATGTGGGAACGCAATGTCTTGAACACCAGTATTCTCCATAGCACAAAACACCATGACTCTCATGGACTTGTCTGTGATACACTGTGCGAGTTGTTGGTTATCTTGGGCTCGGATCTGGACATTGACGCAGTTCCTGTGGTTTTGCATGACTGGGCTCTCTGTTAATTAATAGACGTGTTAGGAGACATGCCCGGAAAGAACGTTACCTTCACACGTATGGACACTTCCTATTCGGCTGGTGACATGGTAGAATGGACTACCACGAAATGTAAAACCTTGGCCGCTCAGTATACAATCTTGCTGTTCAAGCATGCAAGGCCCAGAGGAGGACGTACCCTGTGAAGGAAACTGTTGCGACCGCTGACTTCCAAAGTCAGAATAACCATTCTGATAGCCGTAGCTATTCATATTGGCCGCCGCCGCCTGTTGCGCGTGGTTTGTAGGGGCGGGGAGAGTCGAGGAGAGGGAATCATTCGGTGCGGTGTAGATGCCCTTCTCGCGGTTGACGCTCTGCTCGATTTCACGGTAAGCACGAGTATCGCCGTCGCGGTAGGCCTTGTCGAGTGCTGTCCGAGCGGCCGAGTTAGCTCTCATCTTGGAAGATCGCGTCCCCATGTCGACTTCAAAGTGCGTGCGAGATGTGGAATGGCAATCAGTCGGGCGCACTGCCGAAGGAGGGGCGAGGGAGGGGGACGCAGGGATGGTCAAAAGCCAAAGCTAGGAGTGAAGCTGAAGTGGAAGACACCACCGTTTGGAAACTAGCTGTGTGGGACGAACTCACCGTCGAGGATGCGCCTCTGCAATTCGGCTTTGACTCCTGAAGTTCGCAGACCGTTGACCTGACAGATATGTTGCAGTTGCTTGTTCAAAAGGTAGTTGCTGCTCGAAAGCCGTTTCACGAGTGCACGGTATTGATCTGGCGGAGGTAACGAGGCCATGTTGATGTTTGTGCTGGTAGCAACGCGAGATCCTCGGAAAGTCTCGAGTTGTAGGAGTCCTTCCGAGTTCTCCAAAAGGAAAGAGCTGCAAGGTAGCCCCTTCCCAACGAGTTGAATGAAAATTGGAGGGCGCGGTGCCGACGCCGGTCTTTCGGAAATCAGGCAGTTGCGGCTGCGGTTGCGGTTGCGGTGCCAGTTTCAGTTGCACTTTGGGCTATCGATCACCAATTTGGGGGCAGCAGCGACAGAAAAGAGAAGAGGGCCAGTGGACTGCCATCACCAAGGTAAGTTATCTCGAGGTGAAAGGATAGAGACAGCTTCGTCTGATAAATAGATTCTACTGTGTATTGCCGAACCTCAACTACAACCAGAGCGACACCCAATTGTGATCCGCTTTTGCCTCAATTAAAAGCAGACGTTGGGACGAGGTCATCGACCATTCAAATTAGGCAGGCGGTAAGAGGCAAAAAGACTTATCGATAAGTTCCCGTCCGATAATGAAAGGGTTTGGCAGCGGCATCTGGAATTTCTTTGACCTGCAACATTTGCCAGAGCCTTCTGAGACTACCCACTACCCTATCCTCGACTACGACTACTTTTACTTTGATCTTGGTGTCTTACTTTCCAAGGACTATCCGTCGCATCTGATCCAACCATCGGCACTCGAATCAATAATTTCGACGGTTTATAAACGAATACGAAATGGCAAAATCATCCCGAGCAAGTTCGAAGAAGGCCAACCACGTGCGCCTCAAGAAGGGTGTATTCGGTCCAGTCGAAGCGGCGAGAAACGAGCGTCTGTCGGCAAAGCTGCTTGAGATCGCTTCGCAGCCCAAGCCCGTTTCAGAGCAGAAGATGGATGATGTGTCCGAGAAAGGTGTGTACAATCATTGCGCTTCGGGACAAGGCAGAGTCTAACAACCGCAACAATAGAAGCCGAGGAAACAAAGACCGTTGGTGAGGAGAAAACAGCAGAAGACAGTAAGCATCGGGACATATTTACGCTTGACATGATAGTGCGGTGGCTGACAACATCTGTTCTAGCGTCCATGGATGTCGACGAGACCGCGAAACCAACCAAGTCCAAATTGAAGGGCAGGATCGTCAAGAGACGGGGCAGGAAATCCGGCATCGTCTTTCCCAAATTCGGGGACCGGAACAAGGTCAGCAAGAGGAAATGAATGGTCGACGGCATCGCGTAAATGTTTCACTCGAGGATATCAAAATCCCCTGCCAAGGAAGATTGCAGACGCTTCCGAAGACGGGCCACCGTCTTTGTGGGTTCTTGGTAACTGCATCCAGGCAGGCAGGCAGGTAGGCAGGCGGCGGAAATAGGTGGACGATGGGACGGTGGAAATTTTGGCAGGGAGGGAATCAACCTGGGCACCATGCCATGTTTGCATGTCAAGAATTGGCATGGCGGTTTTCCAGTGGAGTTTAGAGGCGTTCGGATAAGAATAGTGATAGCGATGTCAGGGGTCCAGCCGTGTCCACCCCCACAATTGACAGGGGGGCCGAGGCACCTAAAGAGCTGGTGCCCGCAGGATGCAAGGCTGATGGAAGTTGGGAGGATCGCCAATTTCTCGAAAATTGTCTAGCTGGCCTTCTGAAGCTGTAAATCATCGAAGTATTCAAAGTGTCTACAACAGCTCACAGCGATCAGTGAGCATAAACAATCTAATTGATAACGTTGCGCGCAATCCTCTTCATTCCTTTTCCTTATTCCTCATTTGCCATGGAGCGCCATTCTATACATCCTTAGAACCGTATCTCTGTTTTCACGCGTTTCACCCTTGATCTCTCTGGGGCCAAACTTTACTGCGCTTGAAATGAAGGGCCCTCAACATGGCGCGACCGCTCTCTCGACGACGTTGCTTGTCGCAGCGAACCTGCTGATCCCGGTAGCCATCCTCGTCTTCGCGACAGGATTCTTTCCCTACAAGCCGTTGCTTCCTGGGCTCGCCACGTACGGCGACTCCAAATATGGGCCACCGCCAGCTGCGCCATTCGACCGCGTGGTTTTCATGGTTGTAGACGCACTGCGGAGTGACTTTGTCTACTCATACAACTCCGGCTTTGAGTATACCCAATCCTTAATCCGCGATGGCTATGCTATCCCTTTCACGGCGCATGCGACGTCGCCGACTGTAACCATGCCAAGGATCAAGGCCATCACTACGGGCTCGATCCCCTCTTTTCTGGACGTCATACTCAACATTGACGAGGGGGATGAGTCTTCCTCGCTGGCTTCCCAGGATACATGGCTTGCGCAGATGAAGGCCAAGGATTCTGGCAAGCTGATTATGTATGGCGACGATACCTGGTTGAAGCTGTTCCCTGGATTCTTCGACCGTGCTGACGGGACGTCGAGCTTCTTTGTCGCAGACTTCACCGAGGTGGACAACAATGTTACGAGACACATTTCAGACGAGCTGAGGAACGATGATTGGAATGCTATGGTCCTGCATTACCTCGGTCTGGATCATATTGGTCATAAAGGTGGACCACGAAGCTCCAACATGCTCCCGAAACAGGCCGAGATGGACGGTATAGTTAAGGAAATCTACACAGCCATTGAAACGCAGTCGCATCTCCAGTCAACGCTATTCGTGCTGCTAGGGGATCATGGCATGAATGACGCTGGGAATCATGGCGGCTCAGCTCCTGGCGAAACTTCCCCAGCGCTCGTTTTCTTGTCTCCCAAGATGAAGTCGCTGCAGAGGACCTTTGACGCTCCAATGGACCACCAGGAAAACTTCAGGTATTACTCCATGGTTGAGCAGTCAGATCTGGCTCCAACGTTGGGTGCTCTACTTGGATTTCCGATCCCGAAGAATAACCTTGGGGCTTTCATTGTGGACTTTTTACCGTTCTGGTCGCGCAAAGATGACCAAATACAGATTCTGTTGCGCAATGCAGAGCAGATCATGGATATTGTCACTGCCAGTTTTGGCAATGAACTGTTCGACTTTAGCAACGAGATCGACCCTTGCCTTCTTCAGGAGACTGACGTTCAAAAACTGGCATGTGCCTGGCGGCGAGTCTTTGACAATGCAAAGTTGATAAAGGGCAAGGGAGATATGGACGAAGGATGGATCTCAGCCATGTCACAATGGCTCAAAGATGCTCAGGGTCTCCTGAGTAGCATGGCGAGCAATTACGACATGCCTCGGCTCACACTCGGTCAAGCAACTTCCCTGGCAGCAACTCTGTTGGCGACGTATGTGGTGTACCTACATACAGGGAGGCTGTCCTCGGGAGCTATACCATTCACCCTTATCACCACCGCCTACGGCGTAATGATGTTTGCCAGCAGTTATGTGGAAGAAGAACACCACTTCTGGTACTATACGACGACAGCCTGGCTCGCATACATCAGCTGTAAGGGCTTCCACGGGACATCCAAGACAGGACTCGGCCACACCGTGGCGGTCCTCACCGTCCTCGTAGTAACGCGAATCATCCGCGGCTGGAACCAGACCGGCCAGAAATTCGCCGGCGAGCCCGACATCGTCAAGAGCTTCATCGTCACCGAGCCCGTGCGTCTCTGGGCCATGGTGAGCATGACGTACCTCTGGATCCACCGCGCCCTCCTCCAGGGCTTCGACGGCCTTCCCACCTCGCTCGACATCACGGGCAGCACCGGCCTCGTGCTGGCAGGCTTCACTTTCAAGCTCGCATTCACGAACGAAGACGCCCCCGAGCTCGTGGCGGGCTTCGCCCGGTCCCTGGTGGCTCTCACGCACGGCGCTTCGCTGGTCGCGCGGGCGCAGGCCGTCTTCGTCGGGATCGGGCTGGGCGCCGCTTGCGTCGTGTACTTCATCGCGACCAAGAGCAGGGTCTCGAAACGCATCTCCGCCCTCGAGACGCTGCACCACTTATACACGCTGCTCGCCATAACGCAGTCCCGTGCGACGAACATCCCGCTCTTCCTGCTCTTCGACATCCAGTACAAGTTCCTCGCGGCGCAGGACCTCTCCCTCACCGAGCTCACGACCACTTCCCTCCTGCTCCAGTACACCTCCTTCTTCGCCCTCGGCGGGACCAACGCCATCTCGTCCGTCGACCTGTCATCCGCGTACAACGGCGTGCGGGACTTCGACGTGTTCACTGTCGGCGTGCTGACTTTTATAAGTAACTGGGCCGGGCCGATATACTGGGCCTCGGCTACTAATGTGCTACTCGTGAGAAAGAGGAAGGCCGGTGTGGAGAGGACTGTGTACAGACGCCACATAACGCTTTTGACCGTATTTACGGCCGCGAGTGTAGCATTTGTCATGGCGGCTTGTACGGCCCTGCGGACGCACCTGTTCGTTTGGACGGTGTTCTCGCCCAAGTATCTGTATTGCATGGCCTGGAGCTTAGGGCAACATCTGATTGTCAATGTTGGGCTTGGTGGTTCGTTGTTTTGGCTGGGCTCGCTACAATAGAAGGTAGTCTCGAGAGATTGTTGCAATGTAAGTTAGATGGATAGATAAGTATGATGGGGCCGACATCAGACAAGCATGGAGCAATATGTCACTGGAACTTCAGATATCCAGGCATTGAAGTGTGAGACAAGTTTTTGAAATTCAATGCAAGTTTTCTCCTGAAAACAACCAAAAAGCCGTCCGCCCCGAACCATCCGTGGTTTCAGTCCCGTTTCCCATCAATCATACACAGGTAATACGTAACCTCCAAAGGAAATACAAGAGAGGCTGTAGCTTTGGTTACATTCCCTCATCGTCACCTTACTGCATCACCGTGTCGCCATCATCATCCAGCAAGTCGTCTACTAAGGAATCATTTTCCGTCGCCGCACCCTCATTCTTCGTCCGCACCACCGTATTGTCACTGTCATTACCCTCGTCCTCCTCTTCTTCCTCGTCTTCCTCTTTGATATCCGGTTCCGGAACAACTGCCCTTTCTGCAGCGGCAGCAGTCCTGTTAACGACCTCGTCTGGTGCCAGCGAACCGCTACGACTTGGCGTAGAGCGCCGTTGGCCAGCTTCTTGTTGCTGGTCAAGGCCATTGACAATCTTGCCGAGGCTGACGTGTATTTTGTACAGTGCATTGCGACCAGTGGTATCCGAGATGAGGTTGTTCTCGACGGCCTCCGAGACCTCGGCATATAGCTCGCGGAGTTTGTCTTCAGTAGAGGCAGGCGAGATATACAGCTTGCCAAGGAGGGCGGCAACAACTTTCTTCTCATCCTCTATGAGGTTGTTAGTAACAAGCTTGCAAGCCAGGGATATAGCTAAAAAGGTGTAACTTACTGCTGCAGCTGGAATCCAGCCTCTCCAGGATATTGCTCGCAAACTCAAGATGCACATCCCCATTCACATTCGTCTTCTTCTCCGCGTCCAGCCCAACATCAGGAGAGTAGCATTTCCTTGGATCTGTCCAATCGATCAGACACGCGCCGATGGTTGATAAGCTGACCATCTCATCGTCGACATCAGCGTCATCATCCTCCAGCCCCTCGCGGACGTTGTACAGCGCGTGCAGCGCCTCGAGAGCCACGCCGCGCATCAGGTCTTGGTGCTCGGGGCGCGAGTAGCAGAACACGGGAAGGAAGTAGTTGAGTGCCTGTCGGACGCTCTGGTTCTGTGAGGAAGCGGGCTCGAAGTAGGCAATAACCAGTGTCTTGAGCAGCTCAGAGGACGCCTCCAAGTCTGTGACGACACGGCCAAGGAGGAGCTTTGACGCTGCGATAGTGGCGACGGCTTGCACCTCGGGAGATTTGGCACCTGATCTCAGGGCCTTCACAAATACTTTCATGAGGGTTGGATTATTGGCCATAAGCTGAGAACCGTGAACATTCAGGATATCCGTGAGAATGTGCACTGCGGTGATCTGAAGAGCAGTGTGGCCCTTGCTGAAGAAATGCATGAAGAGCGTCAAATTCTCCTCGGCCAAAGACCTGTCCAACAAGGAGCAAAGACCCAGGCACAATAGGCCACGCTCACGTACAGGCGCCTCATGACTGCGAACGGCTGGCACAACCAGATTGTTGAGCATGGATACCAGGTGATCGTTTTCTTGCAGACTGCCGGAGACATTGGTCAACATGCACTGCACGATGTGCAGGCACTTCATGTTGATAACAATCTCCTTTACCGCCTTGGCATGGGCTTCTTCCTCAGTCAAGTCTTCCTTGTCTGATTTGCCACTCTTGCCAGATTCTTCGTCTTCATCGATGTCAGACTTGGCGGAGTGGAAGCTCTCGTCGTCGTTGGGCTCGTCCACGATCGTATCGTGGACATCGGCCACGGCCTCGAGAACAATGCTGCAGAATTCACGCTCGCCAGCGTTGTCTGGAGCACAAATGTCTCGAAGAACGCCCACCGTTAGCTTCGTGACCTCATCTGGTAGCTCAGGAATAGAAAGAGTCTGTCTGAGCAGGGAGAACATTTTCCTGCGTCCGACTTCGTCGGAATAGTCAAGAGTCAAAGCAATGTGCAGAAGCTGCTCAACGATAAACTCCTGCTCCACAGTATCCTCCTCATCTTCATCATCCTCGATATCAACCCTTGACTCGATCCTTTTCAAAGCCTCCGTGAGGACCCTGACGTAACGTTCCAGATAGAACGCCAGCTTGGTGACCTCGGGCAGTTTCTCTTCTACTAGTGCTTCATATTTCCCATTGCCTTCATTTCTGCAGAAGTCATTGAAGCTGCGGGCCACGAAGACAGCCTCGGCTGTCAAAGTCTCCCAGAAGTTGTCATCAAAGGTGAGTGACTCTCTGTAGTCCGGTCGACCCTCCCAAAAGCCTTTCATTGCCTCGAGGGCCACGCCATTCTCAACACCCGAATTGACAATATCTATACGCTCAAGGAGTTCGAGGAGACCGTCAAGGCTAGGCGCTGGCAACTCAGCAGGCTGCCCATCTTCATTCAATGGAGGTGCTCCGGCACAGTCCTCGATCCACCGTTCGCGGAAGAGTTTGCCGGCCGCTTTGCGGACAGTGTCATCTCTGTCTCGTAGGCCCCACCGCAGGAGTTTCTCTCTCATAGAAAGCGAAAGATGGCGGAAATCTCCAAGGGCTGGAAGAAGCCGGGAGTAGACTGCCCTCCGCGTCATAGCATCTTGATCTCGTGCCCTCTCGAGCAAGAATGGTAGCGTATTGGGCAATATGGGCAGATTTACTAAAAGAGACCTCCGTACATCTGCGCTGGGGTCATTCTGGAGAACTTCAAGTAGCTTTTCGAGCAGCCCGCTTGCCTCATCCTCATCACTGTCGTCCGAGTTGGCTTCAGCATCGATCTGGTTTGCGGCCAATCGGCCTAGACCAAGCACGGCCTGGGCACGAACCATGGCCTCCTTGTCGCGAATCCTCTTGAGCAGCCCGTAACGCAATTTTTGGAATAGGTCGTCGTCAATCGCTTCGAGAGAGTTGACGATATGCGAGATGAGTTGTGTGGATCGGTATCTGACGAATTTGTCCTTGGCCATCATCAGGGGCAAGACGGCCTCCATAAGCCGGGCGGTGAGTCTCGTGCTCGGCGTCTCAGGCATCGTGCTGGCATCCTCATCGATCTCCCCCGCAAGCTCGTTGTCCTTGTCGATAGAGTGTTTCATAAACACACCAACGAATCGAATCGTCCTCTCGCCCACGGCCTCGCTCTTCTTGACCGGCATGACGCGCAGCACACACCGGACGAATTCCTTGTTAAAGTCATTTTCGTCGAAATCGGACGCGGCGGTCTTCTTGGTGCTCGTGGGTTCGTAGCAGCAAGCCTCCTGGAGTTTTCGTAGCGTGACGGCCGATTTCCTGTGTGTCGCGGTGTTTCTCTGTGCTTCGCGGAAGACGGCAGCGACTTGTGCGCGCAGCTCGTTGTCTGTGTCTTCTTCTGGGACATCGACGGCGGCGGAGGACGCGCGCGATGCGGTAGATGCGCGTGCGTTCGCGGTCGAGGTTCTCGTCGAGGTCCTCGTGGACGCGCGCGCCGACCTTGTCGATGTTCGGGCGGGCATGGCTTTTGTTGTCTGGGTCGAGGAAGACCCCAATCGATACTAAATCGATGCAAGCAGTGAATATGCTGACTGCTATCCTGGCTAGTGGAGTGTCGTAAGTCGTCAAATACTGTAGATGTTAGGTAGTGACTACATTGGCAAAGCTATCGCGGTCTGCAGAGTGTTGCTCTTGTTTTGTCAACAACAAATGAGAACCCCACCCCGGCAGGGTGGGCGGGCGTGGGCGATAAGCGCTAGCTTGTGGCTTATCGGTGGAAGTGGGCCCGAAAAGTTTCTGGGAGATTTTGCTTCGAATTCAGATGTCCAAGTTCGAACTTCAACAACTATCACCTCTTTCCGCCCATTCCTTCTTCACGCCACATACAGCCGATTTCAATATGGCGAAATCAAATGGCCAGAAAAGGCGCAGGGAAGCAGAGGCCGACCTGGAGCACCAGACTGCTACAGCAAACGGCACCCAAGATGGCCCGCCGAACAAGAAGAGCCGAGTCGAGGAACGTCGATCCCTCTTCGTGAGGTCCCTCCCAGCATCTGCCACCAACGAGTCCGTCACCGACTTCTTCTCGCAACACTACCCTGTCAAGCATGCCACAGTCGTCATCGACCCCAAGACCAAGGAATCCCGTGGATTCGGTTTCGTTACCTTCACCGACGCCGACGATGCTGTCGAGGCCAAGGCCAAGCTCAACAATGAGCTGTTCATGGGACGCCGATTGAAGCTGGAGGTTGCAGAGCCGCGACACCGTGCAGGTGGCCCAGGTGTTGTCAAGTCCCGCATCGCCGACGAGAAGAAGAAGCGGGAGGGTGACCTGGCTGAGGCTAAGAAGGTCCCCAAGCTCATCATCCGAAACCTGCCCTGGAGCATCAAGAGCGACGATCAACTGAGCAAGGTCTTCTCCAAGTTTGGAAAGATCAGGTTTGCGGATCTGCCAAACGAGCACGGCAAGCTCAAGGGCTTTGGCTTCCTTACTTTCCGGACCAAGAAGCATGCCGAAAAGGCTATGGAGGAGATGAACGGCAAGGACATCGATGGAAGGACCATCGCTGTGGATTGGGCTGTTTCCAAAGAGCAGTGGCAACAGCAACAAGGCATTGACGAGGAGAAGCCAGCTAAGCCAGAGTCCAAGAAGAAGTCAAAGACAAAGGAGCAAGACGAGGAAGACGAGGAAGAGAAGATGAAGGGCATGAGCCAGGAGGAACGAGATGTGGCCATGTTTATGAAGAAAATGGAAGACCTTGATTCTGAGGACGAGGATAACGACGAGAATGAGGACGACGACGAGGAGGACGACGATGAGGATGATGATGAAGAAGGTGGTGGTGAGCTTGACGGCAGCGAGGATGAAGAGGATGACGAAGATGATGATCTGGAAGCCGACATCAAAAAGCCCAAGGAAGAAGCAAAGCCCAAGTTCATTACGGACAACTCCATCACTGTATTTGTTCGCAACTTGCCGTTCACAGCTACGAACGAGAGCGTGAAGGAGCACTTCGAGAAATTCGGACCAGTCAGGTACGCTAGGATTGTCATGGACAAGATGACAGACAGACCCGCTGGTACCTGTTTCGTTTGCTTCTTCAAAGAGGAGGACTTCAGGGCTTGCGTCAAGAACTGCCCACGCCCGCGGCTGCAGGTGAAGAACGCAAAGACTTCAGTTCTCCAAGACGACAGCATCGATACCGACGGCCGCTATACACTCGACGGCCGTGTACTTTCGGTAGCCCATGCTGTCAGCAAGGAGGAAGCAAGCCGCCTTGCCGAAGCAGGCCCAGGAGCCAAAGCGGCCGAGGAAAAGGACAAGCGACGCCTTTTCCTCCTCCCAGAGGGCACGATCCCCACGAACTCGCCACTGTACAAGCTCCTTACACCTACCGAAGTCAAGCTCCGCGAACAGAGCGCCCAGCAGCGAAAGAAGCAGGTCCAGGGCAACCCCAGTCTCCACATCAGTCTGACCCGTCTTGCAATCCGCAACATGCCGCGTAACATGGACTCCAAGGAGTTCAAGCAACTTGCTCGCCAGGCCGTCGTCGGGTTTGCCAGCGACGTCCGGGAAGGAAAGCGACAGCCTCTGTCCAAGGAGGAGCTCGCCCGTGGCGGTGCCGAGGACAGGGAAGCCGAGCGCCGCCGCAAGGAGAAGGGTGTCGGCGTCGTCAAGCAGGCGAAGATTGTCTACGAGGCCAAGGACGGCAAGAAGGTTGATGAGAAGTCCGGCGCGGGCAAGAGCAGAGGTTACGGTTTCATCGAGTACTCTAGCCACCGTTGGGCTCTGATGGGTCTCCGTTGGCTCAACGGTCACCCGCTCAAGAACGAGGCGGGCAGGACGGTGCGGCTGATTGTGGAGTTCGCCATCGAGAACGCGCAGGTCATCAGCCGGAGGAGGGCGAACGAGTCGAGGGCAAGGCAGAAGAGGTCTGAGGTGGTGCAGAATGGCGGAAACCCGGCGGCCAGGAAGGGCAACTTCCCTGCCAAGGGCAAAAACGCCCCGGTTAAGGAAGAGAAGGTGGTAAAAGAGACCGAGGAGGAGTCACGCAAAAAGAAGGACGCTGCGGAAAAGCTGGCAAACAGGCAACGGATTATTGGACGCAAAAGGATGTCCCGAAAGAATAAGTCTGGTCGCTAAGAGGGTACTAAGCCGGCTAGATAATGTCGATATCGATTCGCTGTATTTCTGCTTTGCTCCTAAGGATACCTTAAAAAGTTCATACTATTATTTCCAACACTCTGTCTTGTCCCATCCCGAATCACAATTCGAAGCTTTCTTGCCTTTAGTACTGTCGTGCCTATTACCTTCATTGCCCTGCTCCTTAACGTTGGATCTGGTAATCGATGCGCGGGGTACATATCTGTCCCGTGGACGAGAAAACTACGGGTGCCCCTTTCCACTGACATTGTTCTCAGGTTCCATCAGGTGTATAAGGTCCCCGGTCTGCCATACCAGGAACTCGAGCTCCTACCGCCGGGATGGAAGGCTTAGCTGCAATGTGAGACACAAGCTGGACTGTAGCAGCATCAGCGTCATCTGAGATTTTATGTTTAAGCAAGGGGTATCTTTTGTGAAATTTTGAACCATGTATGACCAACGCCGTCCCAGTGTGTCCCAAGTCCGAGTGCCAGTGTCTCGTAGAAGCCTTCAAAGCACAGCAACAGCATCAGGTCTTGCCCGCCATCCTGACCCGCCTCGCCTCCTCGTCCCTCCGCGCCTCGCTCCGCGCGAGGAAGTCTTGCCGGTCCACGAAGCTCCCCTTTGCCTTGCCCGCCAGCGCCAGCTCGTCCTTGATGCCCTCCTTGTCCACGAAGCCCGCCCAGTCCATGCGCGACTTCTCCACGACGTTGACCTTCTTCGCCTTCTCCTGCCTCGCCTGCAGGCGCACCGCCATGCCCAGGTTCAGGTCCTTCCGCTGGCCGTGCTCCGCCGTGACGACGGCGGGCTCGAAGACCGAGCGGAACGCCTTGCGCGGCATGCGCTTGTCGGGCTGGTCGGGCTGGTCCGGCCCGGGCTTCTCGCCGCTCGAGGCCTGCGAGGCGAGGTATAGTCGTGCCTCGGCCGATTCGCGCGGCACCAGCTTTTCCTCCGTGTGCACTTTTCCTGCGAAGTTGTACGTGCGCTTGATCTTGATCATCTCGTCGGGCTCGTTCTCCTTGCCAGCCTCCACCTGCTCCTTGTCCTGGCCCAGATCTTGTGACGCCGCTGTGTTCTTGTCTGTATTCTCCGCCGGATCGGCTTCTTTGGCCGGGACGACCGGCGCAGCCGCCATGGAGGCCCATAGGGCGTCGACGTCGACGGTCACCGGTCCGCTGACTACGTGTGTTTTACGCTCTGCTTTTCTACACAGCGGGTCTGGTTAGTCGCCTCTCCCATTGTTCAGTGCAAGGACGCGTGGGAACCAGCACCACTCACTCAACAGCGCGCATGCTCCGCGTCTTGATCAGTCCGCCCTCGCCGCCCTCATCATCAAGCTGCCGGGCCTGCGGGCCCTTCTTCCGCTTCTTCTTGCCCTTTTCTATGATCGCCTCATCGCCAGAGTTCTCGAACCCCGTGTCCTCTACAGCATCGCCATCGCCGGCCTGCTTTGGCCGTTTTCGCTTGGCGGCGGGTGCTGGTTTTGCGGCGGCGGCGGCGTTTGCGTCGCCTTCTCCATCGCCCTCGGATTCTGACGACTGGCCATCGCCCTGGTCGGGGGCGTCGTCTGGCGCAAAGTCCGAGTCCTCAGACGATGCGTAGTCTTCTTCGTCGATCACAGGTTCGGGCGGCATTTCGAACTTCGGATTGGGTCGAAGGGGTGTCAATGTTGGAGAGATGTTTGCAGATTGGGTAAAGCCGGAATGATGCGCGTCGCAGTTCCTGGGCCGTAGTGCCTGCCGCACCCTAACCCCCTCATACCCCCCTAGAGGGGCATCAACATAACCCTGATTTTCGAACCTCGCATGTACGATCCGGCCCTTCCTAAATAGGAAATCATTGCTCGGCAGTGAGGAATGCAATTGGCTCTCCAGCGGAACGGGACGCGGGCTTAGCGTTGGAGCTTGTTATGCAGCCTAGCATCAACCCTTGATCTACATATCATATGATCAACTCGGTGAGACTTTTGTGAAACTGTGCAAGTGCAGTATGTACTAAGTACCTAGGTATTTGAGGCCTAGCTAGGTAGAAGTTGACTTCTTAAAAAACGTTGAGTTTCTGGGGAAGTCCGGGACCCGGCACGGAGATCTTGACGGTGACCTCATGAGTCCATTGTCCCAACATGGATGGAATGAATGGATGGAAGTACCTAGTCCTCTGGATACGTTGCATGGTCGAGTGGGTTGACGAAAGAGAAGCCAATATAATATCTCCTTCTCAACCAGCACTTCAACAGCCAGCAGCCAAAAGACTCTTGCAAATACCGCATGAGCCTGTAAACAAAAGGGATCTTGATGGTGATGACTTGTGTATGTTTAGTCCGGTGCTTCTCGTCTTCCAATGGAACCGCTATGGGTATGTCGACTAAATCAAAATGAAAGGGGCACCATGAGAGATCCATTTGACTGATCAACGCGATATGGTGCCGACACATTTCCTATATGAGCAAAATAAAATATGCAACAGCCAGGATTCGCTGGTCGTCACCGACCCAACTACTAATTGGCCTCTCACAAGCTTGACTAAGGGAGAGCGGACGGGATCCCGTATTTTCTTATGGATATGGTCGCATATCCTAGCCTTAGCGCGACCGACCATTATATCCCTGGTTTCGAAGTCTTGAAGACCCATGATACTTGAGATCTTATAGGGTACGGCTTCTTGGGACCTTGCATACCGTTTATGCTGGCGTCGGATTTGTCGGGGCCGAAGATTCGAATTATATGTTTGTCCTCTTCGAAATCAGGTCCGGTGAACTGCGCTACCTGACTCTTTAATTTGTCTCGTTTCGCTATTCTTGACTTTGAACATGGACAATTGCAGCCAGGGTCACTTCACCATGGAAGCAAACCAAGCCCATCGTGTTGCAGATGTAACAGCTTTCCGTCTGAAACCACGGTAGTACATATGGCTATGGAACTTCGTACAGACCAATAGGAGAAGACACAATAACATGTCATCAGGCATAGTCAGAGAATCTCAACTCTTCGAACTTGGGTACAATCTCAAGTCCTGCGGGAGCTCCTACGGGATTGCTGCGCATGGAGGATCGGTTTCATATCGGACTTCGACATTATGCAACTACCGCGTATACCTAACCAAGAAATATGAACCACAATATGCTAGGCCCTGCTAATCACAAACGAGAGTCCCGGGTACCCCAGATGACTGAATCCAACCCCTAAGTTCCCAGCCTAATGCCATGCCTATGACCTCCTTTGGTATCAATGTTGAACAAAACAAAAGAAAGAAAAAAAGAGGAAACTCCGAAAACCGAATGTAAATGAAAGGCAGGGTTGATATCAGCAGAGATCAGCCCTTCAGGGTGACAACGCCTCCCGAAATGCTCATGTCCAGGGTGTGCATACACCGAAGCCCGTCGGCCGGGCTAGTGCAGTCCGCGTGGAAGACGAGCACGTCTCCCTGGGGGGTGGCCGTGGCCCCGCCGGGGCTCTTGAGGCCGTAGCTGCCGGTGACGAGGAGCTCGCCCTTCCTCGTGTAGGGCCCGGTGACGCTCTTGGCCGTGGCGTACTTGACGTCGTACTTCGGGTCCGTGAAGCAGTGGCTGCTGTAGAAGAGGATGTAGTGGCCGTCCGCGGTGCCGATGATGTTGGGGGCCTCGATCAGAGGGCCGTCGTCGTTGCTGCGGTCCAAGATCTGCACTGGGCCCCCGACGGGAGTGGTCCAGTCGTCGGCGTCCATCTCTTGCAGCATGACGGGCGTAGCGTGGATGGGAGCGATCCCGTTGTTGCAGTCTCCACCATTGCCAACGCTGTTGCCGTCCCTATGAATATACATGTTAGCCTACCAATTTTATATTACATATAGGCTATGCGGAGGACTCACTCCTTATAGACGATATAGCGCTTGTTATTTACCGAATCATAGAACGATGAGGAGTCAATAGCACCTCCCGTGCTACTGATGTCGGGACAGATCGCAGGGCTGTTTTGCGGCTTGTAGGGGCCCTCGATCCTTTTCGAAGTTGCAATACCAACACAGTGGTGAGCAGAATTGCTTGCGAGTGCCCCGGAGTAGGTCATGATGTACAGGTTCCCTTTACTAGTAGACAACCGCTTGACATCCGGCGCCCAGTTGTCCGATCCCGTTGTCCAGGAGCCGCTGTTGGGCAGGGCGTCATGGTTGATGACAGACCATGGGCCATCCGGCGCGTTTGCTACGGCCACTTGGATTTGGTAGCCGTTTCCCGTAGTTGCAAAGGCGTACCACTTGCCACCATCAGATGCGAAAGCCTTTGCACTTAGGTTAGCCGGTGCGCTTCGTCCCCCACCACCCCTGGGTGGTGCTCTTGGCAGACGTTGGAACTCACTTGTTCTATGGAGGGATCCGGGAAGTCATAAGTCGCGCCGTTGAACGCTGAGGTCAATGCCCTCTTGCTGTGGAACCGACCGCCGGGGAGGACAGGAGACGAAGAGACATGCTGCGTAAGTGAAGTCAACAGGCCGAGCGCCACCAGACGCCAGTATGTTTTCATCATAGTTGCGGGAGGGTGCTTCTTAGCCGGGACTATAGCATATGTATGACGACAAGTGATGAGACGTTAGGAAAACGGGTGTCGCAGAAAGTAGACTTGTACGAGATGGACCGTATCGAGTCAAATGAAGTTCTGGTTTGGCTTCTCTGTAGTCCGGGCTCTTCAACGTGTATGCCGGATGAAGAGGACGACACAGCGCCTTAAGTAGTAGTACAGACATCTTTTTTCATATCACTCCGCCGGACCTGTCCTCGTGAGTCTAGAATGCGCCTTTAGTGACGGCACTCACGGGCACGCATCATTGCCGACCCAACACATGGCAGGTTACCCTGCAAGAGGTGGTATCGAGGGCAGCGCCTCTTCCATCACCATCATGGACCGCCGGTCCAACACTCCATGTTCACCTGCATGTCAGCGTGTAGATTGGTGAGACTGCAGTCCACAAGGGAAAGCAGTAAGGCGACGGGGCCAATAAGGCCACCGTAGGATTTACACCCCCGACCGGTGCGTGTGCAGAGCGGTCGTGCCAGGTGACGGCCCTTGTCCAAGGGACCTGGCTTGCTGCCACCGGTCAGGTAGGTGCCGTGTGGTCGGAATTGGTCCGTGGGGGAATTCTTGAAAAATCGTGTGGCAGTTGGCTGCTAGTCCCGTGGCGCGTTGGTCCATGAGCGTAAAATTCGTAAGGCTGTGAGATTTTGGTTGGTGTATACCCAGATACTTTGCGCCCCAATGTACGGATCCATACCCAATACTATCTTCTACATCCTGGCAAGAATCTGGCCATCATAACTGACCTTACTAAGGTGAAGGAAAATCACCTCTATGACGGCCACTATCCGAACCAAAACCGCATCCGGAGCATGTTTCTTTATACCTGACAGAAATCCAATAATGACATGACAGGAATGCACAGCACAAGTGCATTTTTCACGAATGGCCAGCAAGGCAGATGGCGGGCCATGACTTGTCGACCGCTATTCGGTATCCCAAACAATGACACAGTACATATCCTATGTGCCGTGCATGCATAAACTTGGCCTGCACCTAAAGGCGAGTACAATGCAGCTGGAGTGCAGATACGACGCTGGGGATACAAGTGATAGTATCGTTGTTTCCGTGGGTCACCGCGATGACCTACGCCAAGATTGCCGAACCTTAAATGCCCGATGGATTTACCCTGCCGGTATTCGATGGACCTGAGTGGTCTTCTAGAAAAGACGCCAGGTGGTGTTTCACTTGAATCCCAGTTGCATTAGCCGTTCATCAGGATGATGCGCATGCCCGTTTCCTCTGTCCAGGGACGGACCTCGCCCTTGGCTTGAGTCTTCAACCACAATGAGATAAAGGGGTCATGTCCAAGGTATGTCTTGCAGATGCAATAAACGAACGACTAATTCGCAAGGACGATGTTGAAGAAAGAACCATGTCTCGCCTCGAATCTGGATCTCGGATCTGGGTCCCGGATCGATGCCCCTCCTCTCCGATATAGACACTCCTTACAGAGGCTGGCCGCCTCTTCTGTCCAACAATTCCCCTGGTCCATATGTAAGTTGTTGATCGCTGACCCGAGGGAAGGGTTGCCCCGCCTCGGATCCAACGGGTCGATCAGTTGAAAACAAGGCAACGTGATGAGGTCCGGCAGTAATTAAGCGTATGCAGTACCTAGGTAGCCTTCGAAATCATGAGTTTCCTCCGGGCCAGTCAGCTTCAGAAGAAACGCATGCTGCAAAATCCCGGATTTTACCTAGTCAGGGCTCGGTACTGTGCGACCTATTTCTGACCGGCGTGGAGAAGTAGCGAAGGGGGAACGAAACTGCCGCGTGCCCTCCATATTCGCGGTTTCTAGCCAGCCATTCGACACCAGATCCAGCCTTTCCTTTCCAGTACTCCCAATCAGAGATTGACAGGTTGAAGATTGATGACCTCAGATCATGACGGTCGATCACCCCCCTAGTTTTGCGCAATTGGTTGGGCGGCAACATGGAGAGACACTGGTTCGGCCCTTTTTGAATTGGTCACTTGTGCAGCCAACTATACCACATGTAAGCGGATGAGCACGGCCATTCGGAGTGCGTTGGAGGGTGGCACATTGACGCGTGCTGTATCTGAACCACTCGCGAAGCTCAACTGCTACGGTTGGGTTAAGCCATTGGTGGATGGAGGATTGGTAGTGGGAGCTGAGTCTGGCAACTGTAACAACGAAGGCCAAAGTAGAGAAGCGTGACCGTACGAGTGGGCGAGATCATGAGCTGAGCCTCGGAGCTGGAAGCTCCGCCAGAATGTCGCTTGACATATAAAACATCGAATAATGACCTCCCAGCCCCAGAAACGGATCTATAATTGAGTCTTCTGAGTGTCCGGTTTTGATCAGCATGAAGGCAACGTTGCGCTAGGTCGGCAATCAAGGGAGGTAGGTAATCGGCACAGTCGTCCGTCAGTCATCTGGCGACTTGAAGATCCATGTTATGGCTGGTCAACTGGTGTTACCAAACTGCTTGATGAGATGGAAGGAGCCAAGATCCTCGTTGAAAGTACCAGCAGCCTTGTTTGCCCAAAGGTAGGTGGTCAAGGAAACAGTTTGCGGGCACACTTTTTTCAATCTGCAAACGAGCAGGAGGGCTGACTGGTGTCCCGACAATCAGGTCTAATTTCGGAGCGAGGCCAGTACAGAGGAGAAATTAAATCAAAATCTTGAAGGGCGAGGGTCAAACCAGAGAGGGGAAGGTCAAAGATACGTTGGGAGGCAAGCTCGTGGTAAGGAAGGGTGTGAAGGTTGAATCTTGGATTTTGGATTGGAGTGGAGGTCAGACAGAAGATGGTGAGCTGGGTTCTAATCTCAAGTGCCAGGATGCCCTGTTATTCAGGGTTCCATGGTTCCAGGGTTCCAGGTTCTCAAGGTTCCAAGGTTGTTTCCAGGGTCCCTTCCTCACTTTCACCAAGCCTCGCTCTTGACGACGTGTAAGTCATTGTTTTATTTACGGTATTTCTATACCCACCCAGTATAGAAAATGAGTGTGCTATAAGGGTAGGTCAAACATATATACAGAAGTGAAGAGCTTATACAAAAAAGAAACAGGTGTCGCCGCGGAATGGTCATTGGTCATCTGCAAAGCCATCCAAAGCCACAGTCCAACCTAACAAGCCAGAAGTGGCGTTGGCAGCATCAGCAGCATCAGCAGCACCAACGGCTTGGCCTCCGACGACCTCGACCACGCTGGCAGCACCAATACCATCATGTCTCCCAACCGCCGGCACAGCCAAATAAAGCAACACCCACAAATATAGCCACTGCCACCCTCTAAACGAGCGCGCGGAGGGGGCATGCTCAAAAACACCCTGATAAGCCCGAAAACAAACTCGACCACCGGCTTCGTTTTCGCGTAGTCGGACGGAGAAACCCCGGGGAGCTCCCTGGCGGGCGTGATGTTGTCGGCCCCGGCGGGGGCCTCAAGGTGGTCAACGGGCTGATTTTGACAGAAGATGATGAGGACAACGTTTCACAAACCACCAGTCCGTTGCTTTTCTTTGTGGGGGGGATAGGAGGGTGCTCTTTTTCACCAGACCCGAGAAGTGAATCTTGCTTACCTTGGATGCCCTGGCCCTCCTCCGCGCCCGCCGCCGCGCCCGACTTGCCGCCGCCCGACTCGCCAGGCGCCGGGCCCGACGGGCCGGCGAGCGTCTTCTTCTCGCCCTCGGCGGGTGTCCCGCCCGGGGCTCTGCGCTCCAGCTGGTGCTGCGCATGCCCGTGGCCGGCATGTGGCGCCTTCGCCGCCGCGCTCGACGGGCCGCCGACCGTGACGGTCAGCAGCTGCGGGCTGGAGTCGAACAGGCTCCCGCTCTGGTCCGCGCCGTTCGACGGGGCCACGTCGTCATAGGGAAATGCGTACCCCTTGCCGTCGAGGTTCGTCGCGTGGAGGATGCGCGCGTAGTGGTTCGTGATGCTGTTCGTGTAGTAAGTAGAAACCACTTCGTTATCCGGCTGGAGGGAGTCGACCAGCAGAGTCGACCGGTTGAAGGCTGCGGACACGCGCGCGGCGATGTTGGCCAGCTCCGAGGTGCCCACTGCGAACGGCCCAGTGCTGCAGGAGAAGATGTCCCCCGCTGAGGGCTGGGCGAAGGATCCAGCGTCGCCGAAGGTCAGCTTGTTGGTCGACGTGTCCACGCTCCCCGAGACAGTGCCCCACTCGGCCTGTGTGTCGACCTGGAGCTTGTTGCCGTTGTACTTGTTCCAGACCTGTTGGACATAAGGCTGGTAATAGCCGTTGAACAGGGCGCTGTTCATAACGATACCCGAGTTGGGGCTAAGCGCACGAAGATTGGCAGCAGTGGACGGGGCCTTCACGATCAAGGAGCTCCAGCCAGCACCGTCGGTGGACGTCTGGGCAGTCAGCTTGGAGCAGACGGTGTCCAGACCATTGGACGGCAGTCCTTGGACGGTAGTGACGACGCCGGAAGTGTTCTTCAGCTGCAGTGCAATGGGGAGGCTGATGAAGTCCACGTAAGAGACGTTGATAAATAATTCAAATGTGTTGAAAGTAAACTCGCAGAAGTCCCAGTAGATATTGTAATTAGGATCACTGGTGTTCGTTACCGAAGGCTCAACTAGGGCGGGTCCCGGGTTAAGCAAGAAGGTCAGGGTTGCGTCCCTGCTGAACCAGATGCGACCTCCTGCAGTTCGTGGGATAGTCACTGTCCTGGTGCTCCCTGGTGCACCCAACTTGATGCCACAGTCCTGCGACAGAGCTGTGCCTGTGCTGGACGGTGACGTTGGATAGTAGACAGTGGAACCATCACTACAAGGCGCCGGATGTTAACTTAAAGATATTCCATTCACAAGGAATATTCTCACCTCTGCAACAGGAACACAGCATTATTGTTATCTGAAGCAAGCCCATTCACGTAGGCATAGACGTTGGAGGAGCTTGTGTTGTTCACAAGAGCAATGGTGAGAGTCGAGTTCGTCTGTGTTGACAATGACACAGTCTTCCTCAACTTCGACGCCACTTTTGATGTCGTTGGAGCCTGAAGGACGTTCGAGTCCTTCCGGGCCTGCAAAGCATCGTTGACGGTCGACATTTGGGAGAACCGTCGCAGTACGTGTTTGTGATCTCTCTTTTCCGGAGGCGTTGCAAAGGAGTGCTGCTTCGAAGAGGATTGTAGGTAAGGACTGGATGCACGGTATTCGCAAGTCAGGAAGGTAATAAAGACCGGACGAGAAGCTCATCTATATAGACAAACCCTCTGGCCATATTCAAAGGAGTGACAACCGAAGAGTATGCTGTATTGCTGCTGGTGAGGGGACCTGCTCACAATACTGATAGGAGCATGTGGCACTGACATGTCAAGAGACTTGCCTCATGACCACATCCGTAACGGCCACTCCAATGAATAATTTAATTGCCACCAAGCCTATGACAGACAATTGGCATAAATTCACATGAGGCTCCAGGCGCCACACAGATCCCTCTCTTCTCACACGACACCGTCACTTAGAAGCCGCCTCCATCCCATAATGTGATAGCGACATGGAAGGGCAGCCGAGTCAAGGCCGAAGGTGCGCCTCGAAAAGGCAAGAGGCTATGGACTGCTGCGATCCCGGTCGATATGCGGGCTTTGGTGTCTTGCCTCGTCTCCCATACTCGTGGGACGATGTTGGACGATCTATAGTTAGATATAATCCGTCCTTTTCAGGTCTCGTTCTGCAAACCAGGGCCTCCGGGTTGGATCATGTTCGTGATGACAAGCTTCTCGACAAGATAGAGCAGGGAAGTACGAGTACGCGCGCAATTGCGCACTTGCGCCCTTGCTCCAGGCAACGGGATACGTGGATGGCATGAAACAGACGTAAAAGTGAATCAAGTTCTGGGGAGAAAAGAAAAGACAGGAAATGTTCAGGGAGAGTGTTGGCTTTCTAGACCAATTACGAACCAAGAACCGTAATGTGTAAGCCTAGTCAGCGACGGGAGGCGTGCCGAGCCTCGACTGCCTTTTGGTATGTAATATCCATAGCTAGTTGATTCAGACAGAGGCGTGTTTCGCAAGGTTGACCTGGCCACCTCGCTGATGTTGATGTTTTTCGATCAGCTGCATGAGCTAAAGAGTGAGATCTGATAGATGTGTTGCGCGCATATGACCTGACACCATCTTATGATATCGTAGTGTCTGCTTAGGGCTGGTCGACCGTGAGGTCTCAGCTGTAGCTTCAGGTATCGAGGTAAATCCTTCAGATGACGGCGGACAAGGACAGCAACTTGAGAGTGAAAGACACGATGACGGGTGGTCCAGCAAGCCGGATAGCCGGCCTGTCCTGGTGGAGGAGAGAGTACGGCGGACGAGCCGAGCTTGAGTGTTTCCCACCCGTCATCATGTCTCTGAAGCGTCTATTAGATCCGAGAACACCACCGTCATCGCCCAGTCGTAAAGTGAAATCCGTCGGTCTTCAATGGTTATCTAGGTTTTCAAAGGCAAGCCAACGGTCCGTTAGCTGGGCCCGACAGATCGGGGCTGCGGCGTGAACCAGAAGGCCAAACATGGCGCCTTAAGGTGTCGGTCGTCTGCTCTCTTGTCCGCTTGTCTTGTGAAGGTGCGGGAAGTTGAATCTCAATGGTCGTTGGAGGAATTGAGGTTCCGGTCAGATAACCATTTGGTCTCTTGCTTGGGACTCCCAGCCAGTCAGCATCTTCAGCCTTTGACAATCTGACAACCTGAACTCAGCTGGTCAGCGCTTCTGCTTCTCAATTGTGGAGAAAAGGGAAAGGGGAAAAGTAAAGGGGGAAAGGGGTTGCGAGCAGGATGAATCAGTGATCACAAGCATTACGAATACACCCTGGCCACTCACCTTGTCCCGGTGTCAGATGGCAATCTTGGCTATGAGATACTTTCACTCCAGATTGCCAAATGTCCATCATGGATGGCTAGGTGGCCAGGCGTCAGGATTACCAACCTTGGAACATATTATCCTTCCTATCAAAGAGGATACAGGGGTTGTAGGGCAGCCATCATATGAGCGCCATGGAACGTTTCAGGACAGTACAGGCGAGCCACCCCTGAAGCAGTTCAACCCACACGCAGCAATCCATTGGCAGCTGCCTGATCACATGCTGCTTCTCTGCATCTGCCACGACCAGAGGCTCCGATTTGATGCCAGAGACAAGTTCCTGCACTCCGAATGTTTTCCTGATGCGGTGCCAACGGTATGGCATGGCACCAATGTCCACTTGCTTCTTTCAGCCCCTGGCCTATCCGGCCTGTCTAAGATCACTGGCCTGGAGAACTAATACGGATAGCCTCACAAATATTTGGATGATACTCTGGACGGATCTAAGAGTATCTTGAACTCTGTACTCCCATGATTTCCTGGGAAAGTGCGGCAAGAGTGCCAGGGTTTCCAGAGGACTGTATCGTGGAGGGGGTATCATAAGGCAGAGTCGCGTCTCTTTTCCCAAGGAAACAAACAATAATCGAGGATAGAATCGACACCGGGCCGTCGCTATCAAGAACTTGCCAGCGACGACAGGTTAGAACGATGGTGCAGCTCAATATCGAAGGAGCTTGGCCAAACTTGGATCTCCCTTCCGACCACGAGTACGATCTTCCGAATGCCAGTACTGAAGTTTACACACCTGTCAAGAACTATGTGCTATCCCTGAGGAACCTGGTGGCATGGTCAGCAATCTGAGGTCGCCGGTAAGGGGTTTTGAGACGTCATGCGAGTTATGTGAACCATGATGCGTATAAAACTGGAAGAAGAATCAATCAGCCTCAGCCTCACCAGTAAATGGCCAAGGTTGTAGTCCGCATTCGTCGTGTAACCTTCCTGGTATTATGATGGGTCTTGTCTCGTAATGTCGTCCGTCCTCCGACCCAACCGGGCGGTAAGACCTCGCCGCCGCCACCAAGCGCCCAAAGCCTCGAATGCAACCGATGACTTACCCTTCTCCAACCCTGCAATATTATGTGGCCCAGTGAATCCAGTGAAACAATATCCTACAGTCCAAGCCTATATCCAGCTGCGGCGAATAGTGCCCAGAACAGCAGCAAAAACGGAAAACAGGCCTCCTTGGAAGCCCCTCCATTCTCCTCGCTCCCGCTCACTCCGCTGTCCGAGGATACAGTCTGGTTGTCTGTCATGTTCTTCTGCCCAGAAAAAAAGAAAGCCGCCGCAGTGCCGTTGTCCGAAGTCACAGCCGGTATGGCACAGATAGCCCCGGCCGCCGTGGGGTCCCTACACCGCGCTGCAAATTCATCCCGCCTGGCCCCCTCCGAGCTGTTGAAATATGCCTTGACGTACCTGACGTCCATGACGGCGTCCGTCGTCGGGGGGCCTCCCGACCACGATGGGTTGCCGTTGCTCCACTGGCTCAGCGCGAGGTGACCGGCCGAGGAGGGCACCCCGTCGGGGCTGTCCATGACCGCCAGGACTACGCCGTCGGCGTAGAAAACGACACGGCTGGGGGTGAAGTCCATCCTGTACTCGTGGAAGTCGGCCGAGGGGTTGAATGGGAGGTATGCCACCTTGAAGTTGTCGGTCTTGCTGGCGTCGTAACCTGCGGCCGCGGACGCTCTGGACTGGAGGACGAGGTTGACGGGGTAGCTCGAGTTTTCCGTGTGGAAATCTTTTGAGAGAAACTCCATGTCGATTTCCTGCGTGTCGTTGAAGTACTAATGCGATATGTTAGTAGGGATGCCTCCACAGGACAGGCTATCATCGTCCCATGGTCACGCAAGAAGGATGCGATACTTACCCAAAAGAAAGCCGACACAGTCCCACTGACATCCGTTAACTTCACACTGCTCCTGAATGTTCCGTAGAACAAATCCAGCCGAGTCGAGTCGATCTCCCCTCCACTCAGCAGCCCCTCGACCTCACCACTCCTGACAGTAATCTGCAGGCCGTTGCCGTTCTTCTCATCCTGGGTTTCGACGTTATCCACGGCGAACATCTCGCCGTATGTGCCCCTCGCTGCTTCCGCCGTCGTATTGAAAGCCTGCCGCGCCCAGTCCGCGTTCTTGGAGATGTCCGATATGTTGGCGAAATTGGTCTCTATCAGGTCGGTGAAGACATATTGCTGCGAGGTGTCCTCGCTGGAGCTGAAGCTAACCGTTGTTGAGTAGCCGCATTCGCAGTCGGCGAGGGTGCGTTGTAAGAGGGGCATTGCGCATGCGAGTAGAATGAGCCTGCCACCTCCTCCCCTGCCGTTAATGGTGCGTTTTAGTTGCCTCATATTGCTCGTCTCAGGAATACCATGTATATGTCTGTTGTGTTCAGTTGTATCGTTGTCGCCGTTGCCGCCGCCGTCGCCGTCGCAAATGACTGCCAATGTCCCGCTATCTCAATTAGGGTGCTCGCAGCTGTTTGCTTTTGCAAAGCTCGGTGTTACAGGCAATCTGCGCAATAGAGAGAGTGTGTAACACGACGCAAGAACACGAGGTAAAAGCATATGCGCCCTGGTCGTTAGTCACCGCCTTGAAACTCACCGGATCGGGTGACTGAAATGGAAATTGTTAGGTGCCTTCCTGCTACGGGCGCCCATGTACAATCGCATTTCTCCGCCACCATCAAAAGGCCATTGTTAATTGGCGGTGATATGAGACAGGGAGCCCTGCGATCATGCAAGGGGATGTGTATCGAAAAGAGCTGGCGGATAAGGAAAAACGAACTACCAGACCGGGTGCAGCACGCAGAAACCCGGTGCGATTTCCATCAGGTCAAATAATGATGCTGACGTTGCGTGTCTAGATGATAAACACTTACATAGTCTCTCAGCCTCCGAGCTGTCATCGTAACGCAGACCGGGCATGTTGCCGTCCCCGGCGGTGATATACATAAGTACTTATATCTCTAGTCAATGAGCTGGGAGCGGTCACGCATCACCAGAAGAAGGGAACTGCTATCCGGTGTAGCTGACTTGAAAGAGAAGCGATTTTGCTTGAACGCTACACTGGGGAGGGCTGCCTGCTTCTATAAACTTCACAATTATAGACGCCGAAACGTCCCATCATTAAAGCAGTTTCACCGCGAACTTCGTCCTTATATTGGTCTGGCTGGCCCTGACTCAATCCCGCCCCAACCTCCTCCCAACCAGGTCATCAACATCCCATGTCCATCTCTAGTACACCGTAAAGAACAATAACGAAAAGCTGGAAACATCGCAAAGCATCAGGAAGAGCAGAAACATCGCGGATGAGTATCGAACAAGGTATCAGGAGAAGAGGAAGACAAACAAAACAAGCAAGCAGAACAACAAATAAAGAGACAACAGAGGGCATAGGGGAGGATTAAAGTATCCGGTAGAGGTGCCGTAGCTAATAGACAAGGAGAAAAATAATCCTCCCATTGGGACCAGCCAACGACCCATTCGTATGTGCAGAAGCAGTATTACCTGGGCAGGTCTCGCGCCCGAGGGTATGTGAGCCCTCACCTTTCCCGCCACCTTGAAAGGACCAGGACCAAACGCATGACCGGGCTTTTCGCCAACCTGCCCCCCTCCCTAATTATTGCCATTGACCATTCTCAAAGACGCAGACGCGGAGGCAAATGCAAGAGAGTAAAGAAAATAAAAACCGGAAACCGAAGACGGCGACCCCTTGCCCCACGCCAGAACCAGACCATGAAATCAAGCAACCGGAGGCGCAAGGTATATGCTAAGGAAATGCCCAATAACAGAAATAGAAAAGCAGGCATCATTACTCATCGCCGTGATCAATACACACTGTCTTCGTCACCACCTTGTGACATCGAGGGAGTCGAGACGTTGTCCGACATTTCAATGTCATCGACGTAGCCGACCAGCGCTTGAGAATGGAGGCGGAAGGATTCACCCATCAGTCGGGTCACTCTGTGGTCCTTGTTAGCTAGCTGTATGTGTGAATGGGATGATAACATATTGCCAGGACTTACCCCCACACAACCACCTCGTCGAGCATTGAACCCCAAAGACGAGCCACAACCGAGCCAAGCTGCGATATGTACGCCTGGTCCAAGTCCTTCTCGAACAGCAGTCGAATCTTGTTGTACATGGCCGTCTCTTCCTCGTTTGCAGGCTCCTCATCATGTTCCAGACGGTAGAGCCAGAGGCTGAGAATTATCATAAGATCCATCCCGCACAGAGGGTGTTCGATACTCCAGTTGGTTGGCGACGTGCGCGCGACCCAACGCACACCCTGAGTCACGGCCGTCTCAATGCAGTTGTAGCACTCTTGGATCACCTTGATCATTTCGGTGGAGCGCTTGACACGGTCCCGCGCGTTTGACATCGCCGCAGCGACTTCGTACGGGTCATGGTAACGAAGAGCTTCCTGGACGGTCTTGAGGTCGACTTCGAGTCGAGCTCGCGCATTGCGGAACATAGCCATAGCATTGAATATCAATGGGTGGCCCTGGTGAGGGGAAATGACGGGCACCGTGGCGGCCTCGAGCTCGCAGAGGTCAAGAGATTTCTCCCACGTCTCCAGAGCGAGCCTGAGCTTGTACTCGGTGACCACATCTTGCAGGGCCTCCGGGCTGCGCTTGTGGTACCAAACCTCAAGGAAAAGTGCATTGATCATGACACGAGTAGCAAATGCACTGTACCTGAGCGTCTCGCCCTGAAATAGCTTAGAGTGAGCATCCATGAACGTGACTCCCACAGAAGCTGCAAGCTGTTCTTGCCATGTCACCTCATCGATCACATGGAGGTTCCAAAGAGCTTCAGTAGACGGGAGTAGTAGGTCCTCAAACTCGTTGAAGCCGATAGCGGGCGTATGGTTGTACGAGAGGGTGAGGAGGCCGAAGAAGATGTACACTGCGTAGTAGGTGCGTCGGCATTCCTCATCCTCTACCCACTCAGCTCGGGTTGGTGGTCGACCCCCGCGAGCTTCTTGTCTCAGCTTTAGCTCGTAACGATTGCCAGCCACCATGTTTGCCAGGAGACTTTTGATAGAGCAAGCCCACTCGAGCCCCTTAGGGTCACCACTCCAAGTGGCAAACACCATATTCACAAGGGAACTCTGCATAGCCCACAATGGGCACTTGCGAGAACTGAAGTTCTCCTTGTTCTGCAGAAACTCATTGATAAGCACCTTGCTTCCAACGTGGAGCATAAACGCCTGTTCCTGGTCAAAGGCGTAAAGGGCACCGACAGAGAGGACAGCCAAAAGCAACGGAGCAGACACCTTGGTGGGCTCGAAGGATGACGGATGCAGAAAGGGCAGGTGGTGGTGGAACATGCCGAAGTAAGTTGAGAGGTATCGGTTCAGGCGCTCAAGATTGGGCATCTTGAATCCACTCGGAATGGCACGCTCGGTATCGCTGTGATGTACGTTGTCCAAGATCATGTTGCGCTCTACATCGTTGGCCACTTGAGGCGGCTTGAAGCCGGCCGAATTTTGGTGAGCTTCGGCATGGTTCTGCGTGCTGTGCGAAGGGTAGGGCGATTGGGAAGTAGGTGTGCTCGTAGCAGATGTCTGGTAGGAGTGGGTCGCAGACTGTGATGGTGTGGAATCAAGGCCACTGTCATGGCGAGCAGGTACCATGTTGGACTGTGGCTGGACGGTGCTGGAGCTGGCGAATGACTGCTGAGAAACAAACGAGCCAGGGCCTGAAGAGGAAGAGACCGAGTGATTTTGTGGCTCGCTGTGAACAAACTGGTCCCATTGAGGAAGGCCGATTGTGCCGTTGGGGTAGGTCACGGTGGGGGGGTCCATGATAGCGTTGCCGTTTTTCGCGAAAGGTATGGGTTGGCTTGGTTCGAACGGACTGCTATTCGATTGCATCACAGCAGTAGCTTTGTGGTGAAGGTCAGCAACAAGCATGGCCGCAGTTTCAACATCGAAAATACCCTCGCCGCTGGCTTCAAGCTGCTCCAGTGCTGGACTATCGAGGGCAAGCGAAGGCTTCGCAGGACCTGCGACAGCCTTGGGCTTAGGACCACCTCGACGCTTCCCATCGCTGTGGAGTGGAACACCGCCGTCTTTTGCGTGAACGGTTCGGTCGTGTCTCAGGAGCAAATCGCGTCGGACGAAGGTGCTGCGACACTTCATGCACTTGAAAGGTCGCTCCTTGGTATCTGCAAACAATACCGTCAGCACACAAGCCTACTCGGGACGAAAGATTTGCGCTTTCAACATGTGTAACACCAGAAAGTCACCAGCATAAAGTAGTGGGGAAGTGGATTTTGCAGGGCGCCGGGACAACAGTAACCCAGGGATGCACATACGTGATCGTTCATGTCTGCTTCGGTGTTCGCTTCTGCTGAAAGCTCTGGCGCAAAATTGGCATTTGTACTTCCTCTCTGGTGCGAGTGAGGTCTTTCGCGAGGCCGGCGTCGTAGACGCGTTGGCTGGCGCGGGCACAGCTGCAACGCTTGCACCTGGCATCGTGGAAGTTGGTCTGTCGCGTGGATGTTGTCGAACAGGTTTTGCGGAAGCAGGAAGTTACTTCCAGCAACGGCAAGAACAGCGACGACGAAGTAATTTGAAAGCGACGGTTGGCAACGACGGTCGGGGCACTCGGAAATCGGATTGACACCCTCCTAGAACGATAGTTGAAATCGTTCCTAACTCCTCGCTCGCTCGCACGCGCTCCCGTGGGATTTAAAGTGTGTCGACTTGACTTTGAGGGGCGATGTAGTTCATTTGGGTCGATATACGGGTCATGGAAGAGACTGATGGAACGAATGGGGGTAAGATGGCTGCAGGAGCCAAATCGGATTTCAAAGACTGGAAAAGGGTCTTGCGTTGATGCAAGATGTGGTCGCCGACTCGAAAGGACAATGATGTTGGTAGTAACGAAAATGGTTGTGTAAAGTGGGAGGAGAGGAGGGGTGAATTACAAACGGAGGGAGATCAAGAGGAAAAGGAGGAGCCCTTGCTGAGGGGGCACCAGCCAGCAAAACAGCGTAAACCTAGAGGGGCTAGCGGGGGACTGGGACTGTGAGATTGCTGCAGCGGGGTTGGTACCTGCTGCAGTAGAGTAGTACCTGGAGCTTGACAGGAAATATAAGCCAACACAGACGTACTATAGTAGTATCTCCCAGTTGCTTTCCATCCCACCTGCAAAAAGAGTGGGGTCCCCCGAGCTTAGAGGGGCTATAAAGGGCTTAAAGACACTAGGGGTACGTAGTGAGTTTATATAGTATGTACATGTTCTCGATTGATGCTGCCCCTCCGACTTCCAAGGTTTTCAATGCACCACCCACATGAACGTACTGAAGGGCAGGTACACGGGCCAGGTATACAAATCTATAAACTTACTTAAGTACTTAAGTATGAGACAAGCCTTGGCTCCAAAGTCGCGGTGCGTATCCTGGCCACGCTCCCCAGCAGCCCCAGGGTCAGGTATGTAGCCTAGTGCGTTTACACAGTAGGACGGGGTGTTCTCTCAGGTGAGCAAGTGAACACGAGGACAAGTCGGACGAGCACAGTGTTAGAGTTTTAGCTACTATGGAAGGAGCAGCACCCAAACCAGCCCCTCCATGGTCCATGGTCCATGATCCATGGTTGCCCCCTCCAACCCTACTGTGCTTGAAGCCTTGGGTACCGTTCATCATCCCGCCAGCCCGCCCTGCCAGCTCCGGCTTCCCTTTTCCAAGGTTTCTCTCGCTGTTTTGGAAGATCTCGCTGTTTAGGAAGATCTTCGGGCCCCGAGCCATTACCTGCTGCTGCTGAACCTGTACATTCTAGTACTGTAGAGCCGATATCGATCACTGTCCGTCCTGCCAAGCTGCCCCGATCTTGTCGCTCTATTGATGAATTTTCTCACGTTGTGCGCTTCATTGATGAGCTGTCTCGCGACGCAACTGCATTCCACCTCTGGGCTGGCATTCAAAAAGTGGATAGAACATCCTTGGATACCGTCACCAAAATTTGAAGGCGGTCAACTGTCCTTTTTCTTACATTACTGGTCCACCACCACCGTCGTCGTCGTCGACAGCTGCGAACCTCGTGATACGTGAGCACCTGGGCATGAATAGGAGAACGAGCCACGTTGCACACCTACTGTTGCCATCAAGATCAAAATGGTTTCTCCCCCGTCAGCCACATCGTACACGACTTGCTTGTGGTATAGGTACATGGTATGTACCCAAGTACACAGCAGTACCTGCCTGCTTCCAGGCCAATACCAGCTACAAGTCTGTGAGGGTGGTGCCGGTGTGTAAGTCACTCCACTCTCTGGTACTTACTACCGACTGGTGAAAAATTCGCCCTCGCGTCCTCAAGAGTGTCCCGAAATAGCGGCCTAGTGGACACACCAGCGGATATGAAGCGAGGGGATATTGCTGGCTGACCTGCATGTTCATCTGCAGAGTCAATCGCTACTGCATCTCAAAGTGAGGCTGGTACCAAACCGCATTTCAGCCGTCTTTGTCCAATTATCGACGGCCATCGGTATGCACCCCACGGCCTCCAATCCAACATCATCAACCTCTCCTTCCTGGGTTTCCCCCTTTCCAATTTGCGAAGCTCCATCAGCCGTCCTTTGGCTGCTTAACTACCGGCAATGATTCCCTCTGTTTCCCCGCATCTTCAACAACGCTGGCTTGAGAAACACACTTCCCGACAGCGACATTAAGACGGGCAGAATTGAAGTCGGTCAGTCAGCCTGACGGTCTAGCGATGATTGACTGCGGGGCAAAGCCAGCCTTGGAAAGCACTTCAGCAAAAATGAGGGGTTCCGGTAGCATGGATCTGGACACCGCCGGCCGTTGCACCATTGATGAAATTAGCTAGTAGCCGGTTCCTTCGACATCCAGCAATTACACGTGTGCGTCTGCCGTCCGCGCCGCGGGGCACCTGGCAGGCCTGGGAGCTCCTAGAGATCCACCTGACCTCACCGAAGCTAAAAACGGCCTTCCAAGTTTGTTCTTCTGGGGATTGACTTCTGGGGACTCAAAAGCCTTGTGGAGTCCAGCACAAGAGGCATCACGAAAGAAACTCGGATCACTCGCTTATGACCGATTGTGACGGTCAGCACGGCATGAGAGTGGGTTTGAATGAACCAACGTCATCGACTTGTCTCTGCTCCTTGTTGCTTGCAACGGATTGACGGCTTCTAGAACAGCAGGCGGACAATCAGGAAACCCCATGTGCCAGGCTTCAGGGATGGGGGCCTCTGCCTCTCTGTCAGACCTTGGTCAAACTTGGATGACTTATCGTTTAGCACAGATCCCCTGCAAGGTACCGCATAATCAACCTTGGAAGACCATGGCTGCCCTGCCGACAGTCCTCATATCGAATCTTAGGTGTCGGTTGAGCAAACACAACTGCTTACGAAAACTCTCCCTCTCCCTCTGTCCGTCTCTGCCCAGCCGTGGGAGACGGGTTTCCTGCATTGATCTCACATCTTGGCGTGCGTCTGTCTTCTGTATGTAGTGTACATACGGAAAGTACATGACTGCTGGGAGCTAGGCACCCCGTTAAATTACGGTCTCGGAAGGCCCGCCAAATTGCAGGCAGCTTTGCCCCATCGGGTTCGTTTTTGGCACGGCAGTCACGGGTGTCGTTCTTGGGGGGGTGGAGACATCGGACGCGGAAGCTGAGGACTTGAGGAGCCCGCGATTGGAAATGGCAGAAATCGTCTGGCGGGGTGCCTCATCATGGCGGTGATGTCTGACGAGTATATGAGAACTTCTATGGCTACGAATGCCGCGTCGTCGCATCGAGCATATATCGGGCACTCCTGCATACTAGCCATACGAATTACGAACAGAGCGACAAGATGCCAACTCATGGTTGCTACACACCGGCTATGAGGGTTCCCTAATCGGGGCCCATTCATCGCTATTCGTACAAAACGATGTCCCTTACAGACAGACCTGGAAGGGCTCTTTCTTCTCTCAATTATGTCCAAACTTTGGCGTTCGACCAACTGGTTCTGCGGTTTGGTCCCGATGATTGGTGCTGAATCTCAGTTCTCAAGCTGCTGTTTGGACCTTACGCCGTCCCGAACCGTTCACGGAAACCCCCTTTTCAAACCTCGAGATCTTCGTTTCAGGTACGATGCTATACTATAGCAGCAGCAAGATAATCGGCCGTGCTCTCGGATGTACATGCAGAGCTAGACCCTCCAATCTGGACGACTCTCTATGTATATTCCTGTACAGCCGTACCAACAGTGAGACAGCGAGAAAACTTACGATAAAGGCGGTCTGCTTATCAGCGTGTTCACCGATGCGCGTTGATGAGTCCCGGCACGCGTCGGAGTGGAGCCTGGATGTATTTGCTGTAATAAATCCGTACAGTGCATTTACAGCAGTGTTATCCTTGAAGCCCGGGGCACATGGGGGTTCCCAAACTTACTGCCCCGCGCGAAGCTAGGACCAGTGGCCCGCGGCAGGACTTCCGTTTTTGATTGACCCACGCTTCCGGGCCCGTTCCCCGGTCTTGAAATTTGACACATGGCCGCTGAAAATGACCCTTGTCATCATTTCAATAATCGGCTGCAAGCAAGCACACAAAAGGGTGGGTGGGTTGTCTTTGAACCCTGTTTGTGGATCGGGAATTGCGATCAAACGACACGAAGGTCCAGACCGTCTCTTGAGCCTCGAAACGGCAAAGAGTGAGAAGATGCTGAATTGGCGATGGGTATGGCATTTGCAATTCAAGGGTGATGGGTCGAATCACTGACTGATTGCATCGAGGCTGCGAGAGTACTCAGGCTGCGAGGCCAGCGTCTGCTTTGCCTGACCATGCAAGCTCCCCTGACGATCACGACATCCTGGCGGCGTCGCATTTTCATTTCAGCCTCGTCTTCCTTGATCAACCGGGTCATCGGTGTAAAACCTGTACATTTGCACCCACAGAATACGTCAATTGGTCGCCCACGCAAACCCGCCTATGACGGATCTACTGCGTACAATGAGGCACACAGTCGACGCACCAAGCCTCTTCGAGACAGAATATTGCACGGTTGGGGAGCCGGAAGGGAGGGACGGTCGATGGTCCCCCTGAAACGGCCTCGGGATGACTGCTCTACTCCGGTCCCCGGTACGACTGAGTCGGCGTTGGGCCCATCTCCTTCAGACATTCACCGGCGGCCTCGGAGAGAGACAAGCACTTTTTGTAATTCCGCAACACCGCATGTTGTGGGCATTTATAGCCCTCGTGGCTTGCACCGCGCTCAATCACGCTGTCTCGAGGTATTGAGTTGAGTTGAGAAGATTGCAGGAAAATGGCCAAACAGGAAGAAAAATAGGGGAAAGTGAAGCCAGGTGGAAGAGACCAGGCCTCCCCGCCGTCCCAAAGTTCTTTCAGTGTGACGCCGACTCGCCCTTCTGATCTGTCAAGCGACCGATCAGGGGGGAATCCAAGGCCGATACATGTTGAATCGTCAGTGACAGGACTCAATGCTATTCACTTCCATCGGAAGTTCTGTTGCTGTCTTTGCCACGCGTGCTGATTCAGTTCAGCTCGCCGGACGCCCAGGACGCCACAGGTCGATCACAACAACGGGCAACTGTGGCCGTCTTCTCATTTCCGTGGCAAGTATTTGCTATCGCTGGGCCACCTCTGCCCCTGACTATCGGAAACATTGGATCAGATCTCATGTCAGCCCACCTATCAGTAGGTCGAGAACAAGGTTCTGGGGCGGCGCTCCCCCAACGTGTTGGTGAAGGAGTAGATCAAGTGCCCGTCATCATTCAGCATAAGAAATCGCTGGAAACCTTCTGTCCAGTCGAAGTAGCGGGCAGGGGCTGGCCCTGTGGGACCGGTTCCTCTTAGGGCAAGGTTCTCTGTACGATTGCCTCCTGCATCGACCAGGTAACACCCGTCAAAGAAAATTTCATACATCAAGCAGCCGTCCAAACTCAGACCCCTACGGGTGACGCCGCTGTCCCTCCTTACGACGCCAAGCTTCACGAGACGAAACTCTCACAATTTCATCCGCTCTCAACTGACCATTTTGTTCGAGAACATCTGATTGGGCATATGAGAGTGTATGAGTGCAGAGAAGCCGCCAGTCGCGGCAGAGATACAGGAAGCTCCACGGACAGAAGGTCGTGAACGACTATCCCAGGGTGTCTGGGATTCCAGGAGAAGACGAACAGCCCGGCACGGCTACTGCTATATTCGATGCAGAATCAACACAGACCACATTGGCTGGGGGCTTGATCACAAATTTCTGACCAGCTGTGATAGGTGGCACAGCAGCGACGGTCCGCTGTACAGCAACCAAACCCGACCTTACCTCGCCGGTGTTTGGATCCCTCGCGTTGTGCGAGCATGTAGTACAAGGCCGCAGGTAGCTCCCGTGATCCAGCAGCATTTCGACGATTGTACGGTCGATCAAATAACTAACCCTTTCCGCAGGTCTCGAGAGCAACTTCGAAAGGACAGCGGGTTGGTAATGGTAGTACATTATCGGTGTGCAAATCTCTATTAGCGGTAGGTCCTGTCACGGAGTGGTCCGTCCGGTTCCAGTAAGTTTCCCCTGCCGCGTTTTGTGATACTGTCTTTCTGTCCTTAGTCTGTCTACCCTGGGTTGACTCATCACTTGTTCCTACCCAGTTCGGGTCCGCTCTTCCAGTTCATGGATTGGGCCTGTCATCGGAAGCTGTATGGAACGGTAAGAGGCGCTCACTGGTATCAATTGTGCAGTCGCGCATGGAAAGCACAGCAGGGCCACCTCATCAGTAGCCCTGTACAGTCGTCTGGCTATGGAACCCAATGCGCAGGTCAAGGATACGAAGGATCATGTCGGTAAGAGTTTCAGTGAAAGGGAGAAAGGGTGGATGGTGGGGGCGAGAGGAAAATTAAAGCAAAACGCGTATCTGGAGGAGTCACTTTATCCCGGAGCGGGATATCTTCAGGGCAAAATTCATAGTCAACCGATCAGATTTGTCCGAGACTTTTGGTCATTGCACTTTCGCACAGACGCCGGACCTGCAGACCGGGCACTGATGTGTACAGCAGGATTATCACTGACTGGGGTGAAATACAAGCTATCGCCCAGGTTGCACTACATGGTGTATACAATCTATTACTACGAGTAGGATGAGCCTAAGACATTTCTCGGAGATGACTGCATACTCAAGCTACGCTAAATAAAGTTACCGCAAGGTGACAGAGTACTAAGCAGAGGCCGGGAAGTACTTCTGTGCAGGAAGGAGAATCGTCCGAGTGATTGGGGTTGTAGTAGGATGCATTGGCAGGAAGGAGGAAGGGACTTTCGTTTTCTCAACCCTCGATGAATAAACTGGACCGAACCCCTTGGAACCCTTGAGCAGTCAGCACCATCGGTTCTCCAAAAAGTGTTCAGGGGCGCCTCGAAACCAGAATTACCGTACGGAGGGTATTATGTCATGAGAGCTGCCGAGAACCAGTGTTGGTGCTGGTCCCAGCTTTTACGTCGCCGGCGTCGACAGTAAGGTCGGCGACATCTGGATCTGACTTCAATACTGGATTGACAAAGCTTGAGGAATGGAGGCGTTCGTTCATTCGAATGGAACAAACCCCAATAGACCCCACACCGGTGAACCAGAGAGGCAATCCACCGGCGTGCCTTATCTTACTGATGCGTGGGTGGCAGGGGCGTTTTATTTATCAGATTCGCACCCATGTCGCGCTGTGTCTATGGAGTTCCACTCCAGGTACGACGCTGGCACATACCATCAATCACGCCTGCTTTGCTAGGATCAGAGCTTCTTCGAGACCTTCGATGGCTTCGGTGGCTTGGAGGGACTGTTTTCTTGGGGAGGGGGGAGGTCCCTACGCTTGGCTAGCCAAGTCGTATGCTGGCGTGATATATATAAATGTTCCAGTATGATCCAGGATGGCTCATGGTCTGGTTGGTATTTGGGGACTATAACAGAAACACGCATCTTAGCAAGGTTCTGACGAGCGTCGGGACAAAGCGAATGTGCGCCATAGTCGACCAGGATTTGTTTGAGAGCCTGATCGCGACATGGTTCTCGATCTGTCCCAACCAGGCTGCCGCGAGGCTGAGCACATGTAAAACCCGAAGTATAACTGTTAGCGGAAGGCTTTGGCCGAGCTTCAAGATGGCCAGGCGGGCCTTTAGGGCTTCACGTCACCCGGATTGCCGGTACGAGGGTATATGCCGACAACACATGCTCTTGATAGGGGGGGGGGGCTCAGAGAGTAATTGGTGAGGCACGTGTGAGGAGGCTTTTGGTCTTGATGCTTGATCAACCCTGGACGCATACTCGACACATGGATGGGGGTGAGTTATGTGGGGTGGAGGGGATATAGCTATCCTATCAATCTGTCATTGTCTATACTCCCTCCGTATCGACATCCCTATTTGGGCAGTTCAGGGTCCTCGGGGTTATAAAGATGGAGGGACCATGGTCATCAACGGGCGACAGGTTTGGCAAGTCCGTTTGAGATTAAAGCGAAGAAGCAGATAATGGTAGTTCGTGAATAGATTAGATTTGACGATTGGAGAGATGGTGGTTGCCGCCGAAACAAGTGACTGACAATAAACCTCTTCGAATAGATTGTCGTCGGTCGTTATTTGTTGCAGGCAGATCCCTCCTATCCTAGAATCCTCGTCGGGGATCTTCCATCTTACCAGGGAACATTGATGAATAGACTCCCGGCCTGCCGGCACGGTACGGAGTATAGTACGGGGTGGAGATCTGCTGTGAGTCTGGATATATCTTTTGATGTGTGGTGTTCCCAGATTGTCAATCCATGTTGCATAGATATGAAGATTAACAAGGAGCAGTAGTATCCAAACCTTGAAAAAGGAAGCTTGGAAACTCTTCCATCTTGGATTCTGGTCAACGGGTCATAAATTCTGGCCAAGTCGACAGGTACCTAAATACCTAGCTAGAAACCTAGACTGCTAGATAGGTTCCAAGGTTATTATCGGGAGGCATCCCCACACCAGCAACAGCGGTGCGGATGTACTAACCCTTAACAATATTAGCTCTGTCCAGACGCCCAGAAACTCAGAAAGGGTCCTTCTGCGCCCCACTCCACACAAAGCTCGAGGCCATCCCTGGCCCTTTCCTTCATGTGGCCAGACGTCCCCTGAAAGCAAATTCCATCGAAGTTGCAAGCGACCAAGCGATCAAGCGACCAACCAACCCAACCCAACTCAGGGACCAATCACCCAACCAACCGTCCTCCCGTTCCGCTGGGTGGTCGAGCACGGTACCGTCGAGCACAGGGCGATTTGACACGAGAGGAGACTGACTGAAACCAACCTTGGAAGCCATACTCAGTCTAGGTACCTGCCCAGGTGTCTACTTGTCTACCGAGTACGGTTTACAACACCAGCACCACAATACCAGCACCAGTATTTACCGCCACCAACATCAGCGACAGCACCGCCTCGGACCAGAACTGAAGAAGAAACCACTTCGTTGCCAAACACGGAAGACGTTCCAATCAGTCCCGGGGGCCCCCAACGGTCTTGTCCTGTCCTGTCCTGTCTTGTCGTTCTCCACTTCTTCTGGCTCCCGTCTGACCCTACACGGAGTACCGTAGCATCTGTCTACCTATCTATTCATTCTCTACAATTAACTGAGGCTCCAAACAAGCTGGAACCAAAACGTTGGACCCTTTCTCTTTCTCATTCCGCCGACCCATCCAGCATTACCCAGCTACCTAGAAGACGCTAGGCAGTACCTAGGTAGATACATAACATAATCGTCCGTAATCCGTACGGACCCGAAGATCGCCCAGCGAATTGCACGAGGCGCTGGCCCATCGCCCACTTGCCTACCCGCCTGTCCGCCTGCTGAACAAAGCTCCGACCACTCACAACCACCTGTCGCGAATCGACTGCTCACCCTCAATCACCGAGTGCCCGGCGACACTGTCGACTTCGAAAAAGGAGAGGCCAAAAATCATCCGAGTTGTTGGTCCAACACAAGCCGGCCTTCCTCGCGATACCATCGACGAGCCAACCCCTACCTTTCGTCCCTGGCCTATTAATCCCCACAATCATCCCTCCAGGACAGCGTCTCCGCTCGACCCCCCTTGTGCTCTACCAATCCACGACCTGACCACGACCTGACTACAACCAGAAGCCAGATACAACACTCGAGACTGGATGGCTCCAAAATAGGCTCTCTCGGGTTCCTCCACTATACAGTAGACGGGGCAACGACACCATGCTTATGACACAGACTGCAGTCCCACCACTTGCGCAGATCCAGCAGAAGAACAACTCTTACTCACGCGGTCAGCACGCGACCAACTCCTCTATCTTTTCAAACGACCAGGCATCGCCTGCCGCAGCATCTCCTACCAACGAGAGCCCTTACCAATCCTACTCTATGAACGGCATGGTCGGAACGGCACCTCCAGGTGCCATGTACGTCCGTGCATTGTACGATTACGAAGCCGATGACAGGACGAGCTTGAGCTTCCACGAAGGCGACATTATTCAAGTCATCACCCAGTTGGAGAGTGGATGGTGGGATGGTGTCATAAATGGCGTCCGAGGCTGGTTTCCCAGCAACTATTGCCAAATCATCACTGGTCCTGACGACGCGGTCGAATCCGATCTACAAGATAATGGCATTGGCGAGCACGTCGAGGAAGACCCCGAGGAGGATTCATACGACGATAATGATGACGCCGACATGTCAGAGCTGGAAGAGCTACCTTCCGAAGGCGCCCAAACCCGTGACAGGTCCAAGGCAGACTATTGGATTCCCCAGGCCACTCCCGATGGACGCCTGTTCTACTATAATACTATGACTGGGGAGAGCAGCTCAGAGTTACCTCTGGAGTCGCCATCCTCCATGACCGAGTCTGGCCCACGAGACCGAATGAACGTGACCATGCCTGACAGGACTAGGCCTCCTCCAGAAATGATGGCGAGGGGCCTTACACAAGACGAGGATGAGGATTCTGAGGCGACATCCGCATCAGAACTAGAAGGCGAAAACCTCATGTTTGGTCGAATGGTGAGGCAATCTTTCACGGCGCCGCTTGTTGCCCCATTGATGATTGTGAAGTAGTCCACTGATCATATTCCTTCTTTTTCAGGCTCGGAATCGACGGTCCCTCAGCAAGGACGGTATATCTCCCGCCCCATCCCTGGACTCAATCAATGGCCAATACTCCTCCGGGAGGGGTCACGGTAGTATAGCTGCGTCGCGTTTGACTGATATAGCACCGACCTTCACTGCTGGTGCTACATTCAACCTCCCTCAAGCTGCGACGATTCCCCGCTCCTTCTTTGATGATGGAACAACACCGCCCCTCACTTGGAGTCGCCTAGTGTCCAACATGAAGAAAGCAATCGATCGGTATCGTGAGGCTATAAATGAAGGCAGAAAATCGGAGTACGTAGCTCGTGCAGAAGACATCTCGGACCACTTGCGGCTTCTGCTGGCAGCTGGCTCAGGGACAACAGACAACCACTCAGGCCAGCCCTCCATTATCTCCACAAACAAGGCCCTTTATCCTCACTTCAGGGACATGATGTCCAAGTTCTCCAAGCTTGTCGTCTCGTCCCACATTGCTGCTGCAGACTTTCCGGCTCCTGAGTCAGGTCCTAAGTGTCTACAAGAAGCTGATGGGGTTCTGCTTGGTGTATTCTCCTACGTCGAGGTTGCAAGACAGCAAAGGGGAGAAGATATACCCCGGCTGTTCCCTGGATTTGTTATTGGCAGCACGACGGGAGGCAGCTGGCAAAACAATGGGCTTGGTCCCCGCGATCCCATCACATCAAATTTCCTAGAGGACGAGGAAGGTGTCGTAGAGCCAACAGCTCTCCTGGACGGCAAGCTTCTGGAACGACTGGACGAATTAAAGCGGATGTTGGTCTCTGGCATTCGTGAGCTGGACAAGCAACTTGTCTGCTCGGACAAGATTGTTACGCCATTCAAACACGAGATCATTGGCAACAACGTTTGCTCCGCCGGAGGAAAAGTGATTGAGACCTTCAAGCCTTGGGTGGCCATGATCGAGTCCATCGACCTCTCTTCACTCGAAAATAGTTTCCAGACACCTCAGTTAACCGACTTCAGCATCAACAAACAAAGCCTTTATGACAACATCTCGGATTTGATCCTCGGGTGCCAGGCTGTTGCAGGCCCCCTTGCAGATGAATGGTCAGAAGTTCGTGGGGAGGCATTAGAGAACAGGCTCGAATACGTCAGACAATGTGCACGAGCTCTGGAGACAAACTCATCTCACATCGGCTTTTCACTGCAGCTCTTGTCGGAGCAAGTCCAAATAAACCTCCAACAGCAAGCAGAGGCCCGCGCGAGGGACGGACAGTCGCAGAGACAACAACTGACTCGGGGCGAGACTATGCCGTACGGAGCGCAGCATGACCGGAAAGAGTCCCGGGCAGTGACGCGGCCACCCCTGATAACTTCTCAATCGTACACTGAAGGCGATGGCATGGGCATCGGCAGGGGTGGAGGAACTTACTCCAAGGTCAAGAAGATCTTCGGTGAGGATCCTACTCCACAACAACCAGTGGTGGACGAGACGCCTGAGTACTTGCGTCTGGACTACCAACATGAGCTGGCGTGGGACCACAAATTGTCGCCGCCTACCATCAGAGGAGGCTCACTCATGGCCCTGGCGGAGCAGCTGACTCGGCACGACAAGCTCGACTCCAACTTCAACAATACCTTCCTCCTTACCTACAGGTCCTTTACTACCGCGCGAGAATTGTTCGAGCTCCTGGTCCACAGATTCGGTATACAGCCCCCTGAGGGTCTTTCTCCGGCCGACTACGAAGTCTGGCGCGAGAGAAAGCAAAGCCCGATCCGTTTCCGTGTCGTCAACATCCTGAAAAACTGGTTTGAGACTTTCTGGATGGAGGACGGTGCAGAGGAGGACACCAAGGTTCTAATACGCGACGTTTACAATTTCGCAAGGGATACCATCAAGTCGACCGAGACTCCTGGCTCGGCGCCACTAATGGCCGTTTTGGACCAGCGGATGAGTGGCAAGGACGTTGGAAGACGACTGATCCAGACGCAGAACCAGTCGACACCTGCGCCAATCATGCCGAAGAACATGAAGAAATTGAAGTTCCTTGACATAGACCCCACAGAGTTTGCGCGCCAGCTCACGATCATCGAGTCGCGGTTGTATGGCAAGATCAAACCGACGGAATGCCTCAACAAGCGATTCGGAAAGAAGCCCGCCGAGGGCGAGCCAAACCCTGCTCCGAATATTGCGGCACTTATTCAGCACTCGAACCAGATGACCAACTGGGTCGCCGAGATGATTTTGGCCCAGTCGGATGTCAAGAAACGTGTGGTTGTCATCAAGCATTTTGTTGGTGTTAGCGATGTATGTCCACCCAGAAAAATCCCTTCACCTTCAGTATTGGTATAACTAACACTTGAGTAGAAATGTCGGCAACTCAACAACTTCTCCACCATCACAGCCATCATTTCGGCATTGGGCACTGCCCCTATCGCTCGTCTAAAAAGGACTTGGGATATGGTGCCTCAGAAGACTCAGGTCACTCTGGAAGGATTGCGGAAACTAATGCTTAGCACGAAGAACTTTGCAGAGTACAGAGAAAGCTTGCATATGGCCAACCCCCCTTGCATCCCCTTCTTCGGTGAGTATTATCCATTGATACCTTCACGAGTATGTTTTCAGTTCGCGGTCTGACCGACTTTAGGTGTCTACTTGACGGATTTGACATTCATTGAAGATGGTATTCCCTCCATCATCAAGAAGACAACGCTCATCAACTTCGCCAAGCGGGCAAAGACGGCCGACGTGATACGTGACATCCAGCAGTATCAGAATGTTCCGTACTCCCTCCAACCTGTCACAGAGTTGCAAGACTACATATTAAGTAACATGCAAGCTGCTGGCGACGTGCATGAGATGTACGACAAGAGTTTGCTGATAGAACCACGCGAGAGGGAGGACGAAAAAATCGTTAGGTATGTGGCAATGCGGGAGCAACAGATGACCTACGGTCGCATGGCCCTAACGGGCGGGTTCTGAGGCCCATCTGGTCTCGCAGTATTACCAAAGAATCTTGCGATACCTTCTCCCATTCCCTATATTACACAAAACCGGTCGTTATGGGTTCACTAGCTTACTTGATTCGTCTGTGATGCAGGGTTCTTGCCGAGTCTGGCTTCCTATGAGGGGGGCACAACCCAACAACCGAACGAGCGACGGGAGCACCCATGGTCTTCCTTCTCACCCGAGCGCCTAAACTGTGCGACGATAATGCTCGGCGGATTGCACGACAACGGGGGTTGCATGCAAAGTTACAGGCTCCGCTGCGCCGTGCCGCATCTGTGCGCCTGTGAAGCGGCCAACCTGTGGAGGGAGGATATTTCCTCACCGTCCCGTTGGGGTCGTTGTGTTGGGAATTTGCATTGGGCTCCCCTGCTGAAGCTTTGACCCGACAGCTCGGCGCCTCCTGAGACTGGATTAGCCAGGCAGTCAGGACGAAGGGTGATCCGTCCACTCCCCTCCCCCCTTTCCTTCCTTGGATGTGGGCGGAGGGACACACCGGTATTACGAGAAACCCGTGCGGTTGGCAGCAGAGTGGCACGGGTCCTTTGTGCGACAAGGGAGCCTGCGTTGGAGAAATAGTGGCGTGAGGATTGCGCACCTGGAGGAGCCCCTTCTTCCTAGAACGGGGAGCGGAATGCGGGGGATACGTCGGACAGCCCTGGGGTAGATCTCTTAAGAGAGAAACGGCAGCCTATCATTGTCCTCGCCCCAACTACCAACCCGAATGACGGAACGGAGGTCTGTGTTGGTCAGGTGGAAAAGGGATACTCTAATTTGCCTATAGTCTCTTTGTCCGATCATCTCTGTTGAGTATGGACAACGAGCAGATAGCAGGGATAATTGACGGGTCACATGAAAGGGCAAGGCAGGGCGAATTGAATGAAGAATCAAAGAACAGTTTTGATGATCCTCTCCGGCTACTTGTAACTAGATGTTTATTTGACCCGGCTTTGCAAACGCCAGCTATGCCGTGTCAAAACGTTAATGATCTATCCTATCAAATGGAACTAATTCTATTTGGAGAGATCTGGGTAGAATTGGTCACAAGGGCATCAAGCCTGGTCGTTTAAGCCTGGCACATGGGTTGATATGTCAATCTCCTTGTGTAGTATATTGTTCTTGTTTGGACTGTCTGCCTGACTACGTGTGTATCCCCGTCACTCATCGAGATGTGAACCGGGGGTCGGCGGCGGTTTAGGGTCCTCTGTATTCTAGTTTCTTGATGCTGGCTGCAGTTTCACAACAGCCCAGGGCGATATAAGCCGCCACGACCCTCCATTTCGTATGTCTCATCTGGTCACACGTCGCAGGAATCCCTCCTGGCATCCTCATCAACCGTGATCCTGCGCTGTCTTGTTTCTGCGACAAGACGGGGCCATTTTTACCGTGAGTTGGTTGACCACCGCGGTCGTTCCTATGGTCTCGCATTCAGAAGAATAAGGAAGTGATTTCACTCCAGGCTAGAGAGCAGCTCCATGTCAGCCTGTCGCTGTGCTGCAGCCATCCACACACCATAAGAACCGCCAACCCAGGAACAGATTCCGAATCACGAACACGTTGGAAGTCGAGTGGAGCCCAGCTGGCGTGATCAGTGGTCACCCGGCTTCCCAGTTGGATCGTTCAAGAGCTGCTTTAGCTCGCCAAATTTGACCGGCTTGACGAGGAAGTTATTGATCCCCGCGCTGAGGGCATCTTCCTGTGCCTCTGCACTGGCAAGACCCGTCAGCGCGATGATGACTGAGGGGGGCCAGATACTCTGCGCTACCTCGAAGGCGCGGATCTTTCGGGTTGATGTGAGTCCATCCACTAGAGAGGGCAGCGAGAGTCAGTTACTCGTTTACCACCACTGAGGCCACTCGCAATGGGAACGCCTTCGAATTGGAAGCGCGATATATGGAGCAGGTTCTTCGAGCATCACTTACTGATTGGCATGGAAAGATCCATAAGAACGTGTGTGAACGGCGGTGGCGCATGTCCCGCAGAGGCAGCAGCGGCTTGATAAGCTGATTTGTAGGTCTCGAGCGCAACGAGGCCGTTACTGGCAGTCACGTAAGAGACATTTTGCTTCTTCGTAAACATGACAAGAAGTTTTAGGTTGATCTCGTTGTCATCAACGAGCAGGATATGTGGTCGGAAAGACGCGTTGACGTCCACTTCATTGGCGGAAGTTGGTGCTGGGACTACAGCTGGAAGAGCGGTTGGCGGCGCGGATAGTGACCTTGAGAGAGCCGCTCGTTCAGTCGCAAGGCAAGCGATGGTCGGGTTCTGAAGCTTGTCCCTTTCGCGCCTCATCGACTCCGGATCAGACTCTTTCCGCCCGAGCACGATTCGTTGCTTGGTTATATCGACTATTCCGTTGCTCGGCTTGGCTTTTCGCTCATTGCCGAGTTTCTGGAGTACGTTGGCAAGTTTCCGTGGCCCCAGGGGCTGTGTGATGGGGATAGCCTGAATGCCCTTCTCCAGGAGCCGTCCAGCAACATTAGCTCTGAAGTCAGAGGCCTGACCTGCGTTGCTGCACATGACTATCACAGGTGCGGGATCCTTGTGAAACGACATATTGGGCTGCCACTTCAGCAGGGCGTCGGCGGATGGTGGCGCGAGGGGGAAAAGCATGAAATCTGGAGCGGATGCTTCACTTTGGCCCCCGTCTGCTAACGTCGCTGGTTCGGACCACTCCATTACTTTCATGCCAAACCACTCCAGAAATTCGTGCTGCAACGTGTCTTCGAGATGGCAGAGACCCTTGTTGAGCGAGTCGCTTAATGGCACGCCAATGTCGGGAGTCAACTGGCTCGGTTTGACAATACACATCTTGGTCCCTTGTGTGCAGCACGCTTCCGGATCAATATGATGTTGCTCGGGTTTCTCATCAACCGTGGGCAGTGTAAGTACAACGTTGACTTCAGTGCCCACATTTTGAGTGCTACAGACAGTGATATCTCCGTCAAGTGCCTCAATAATTTTTCGTACGATACTCAGGCCCAATCCTGTTCCCGTAGCAAACGGGTCCTCTTGTGAGAAGGGAGAGAAAAGCCTCGTCCGTTGAAACTCCAAAGACATCCCTCTCCCAGAATCTGCGAAGCGCAATCGTACTCTCAGATTATTCTGCTCATCTGGCTCCGCCGTGAGGGAAACAGCCACGTAGCCGCTGTCAGTATACTTCAAAGCGTTCCCCAGAAGGTTCATGACGATTCTCCGGAGAGCACCAGGCTGAGTGCGCACATTCCAATTGCGCCGAGGCGTGATCTTCAGAATGACAACGGGGTCTGGTTCCTTGATTGCGTGACTTGGTTCTTCGTGGGGACCACCTGTGGCGAGCCCGCCTGCTGAGCTGTCATCATATGCCGGCCCTTGATGGATCCGTCTGAAGGCATGACCGGCGGTAACTGCATCTACAACTTCTTCGACTAGAATGGCAAGATCGAATTCCGATGTTAGGCCGACGATGCTTCCGCCCTTATCTCGTTTGTGCCCATGTCTTGCGTAGGCACGCCTTTTCCCGCCAGAGCTTCTTCTGAGCTTGTTAATCTTGGCATAGTCGAGGACGTGATCTATCGTGTCGAGGAGGGTCTTGCCGCAGGTTTCAATCGAGGTAAATAAGCCTTCTTGATATGCCGACACGGCTGTTTCGTGAAGAAACTCGACGCTGCCAAGTATCCCGTGCAAAGGCGACCTATGTCCGGTCAGGGTTGTTTATAAAATAGGGAAGGAGACTGCTGAACATACCTCAACTCATGGCTGATAGAGGCAATAAATGTTGACTTCGCTACGTCGCTTCTTTCCGCCTTGACCCTTGAGATTTCACTCATGATGCAATTTCCAAAAGCCTTCAAGTAGGGTAGCTCATTTTCCGGATTCAACAAGCGACCAGCTGTGGACGTCCAAATGAAACAGCCGGCAAAGTATTTAGCGTCTGCGAAGTCCCAAAGTGGTAGGAAGATGAGGGATCGAATCCCAGGCAATGTTTTTAAAAGCTCCGTGGGCGTGAACCGTGGTTTCCTCCCCCCAGATTTTACCTCGGGGCCTGTGGTGGCGGGTTTCCCAGAAGGAGAAGCATTACTTCCATCCACCTTGTCCTCGCACGACAACTCATCTCCTGAGCTTATACCGGTCCCCGTGTCGGTAAAGCTGAAGAACTTTCCGTGGGGAAAAAGCTTGATGTATTTCTCCATTCTGTCTGCTGTCATGATGAAGTCACTTGGCTGCAGTTTCCCATACTGTTCCTGCTGGGCGACCGAGAGCCCCATGACCTCACAAAGCGGGCGCCGCGTCCTGGTGCCCCCATTCAAAGCTCGCATGTCCTCGCCGGAGTCCGAGAGCATTGTTAGATCTCCAGGCTTGTCGTCCCCTGAAGTCATACCGGACGACAAATCGGTAGGATCGGCTGGTATCTTCTGCCGTCCCAGGCCTTGCAGATTCCGGGACGCAGTATTGAAGAATACCACGCCGTCAGCTTCCGTAGAGAGGCGTATTATCTGAGCAGCGCGAGCCAGTATCTTTGTTGGGTCGTCTTCACTGCTACGCGGGGTGGTAGTTTTTGCTGGAGATGAGCCTGGCTCTTTCTTGGTGGCCTCTTGGAGAGGTGGGCCAGATATATCGTCAAGATCGTCGAGCTTCTTTGCGTTTTCAGTTTGTTGTCGCATGACGGCTGACATCTTCGGAGAAGTCTTTTGGCCTTCTTTAGGAGTGTCAGTTGTCACAGCTGTACTCGGCCTGACCCCAACCATAAGGTCATCCCCTTCGCTGCCCTCGATAAAATCGGCAAGGCCTTTTACCATCCTTTCACCATTCAAGCGTGCATCACGGTCTTTGGCCAGCTCTAAGTGTTCCATAACCGTGGCGGCGACATCTTCCATGAAGATCAAGTCGTCCACAGACAGACCAGGCCGAGGGTTTTCATCCGAGATGGCGTAGACACCGATATTGTGGCCGGTTTTCGTCTTTATGGGGACGCCCGCGTAGAAGAGAACACCCGGGCTTCCCTTGACGTAAGTCCGATCTTTGAAGCGGTCATCCAACCGCATATCAGGCACAACGAGGGCCTCAGTCGTGTACACCTGTCCGTTGTCGTCGGTCGCCGTGTATGATGACTTGAAGGTGTGGTAGCATACGGCGGCATCTCTCTTGACTATTGTATTTCCCAGCCAAACCTCGTCGCCTGGCTGATGACGTTCGTCGGAAATAAGCGACAATGTCTTGGTGGCTTCGGCAATGATGAACTGCTGGTGGCTGTCAATCAAGGAGACCATGGCACGGCGACAATTCAGGCGCAGAGTGGCCAATTGGGCAAAGGCAGTGAGGGCCTTGTCACCGGAAGCCCTGGGCTTGTAGCCTTCGTATGTGAGGTTCCAGGCATTGCCGCGATCGTGAGGCCTGACGCCGGTGAGGTTGTTCTGTACTGTCTTCCAAGGCTTGTAGTACCTTGCATATTCAAAATCAGCCCGGGGCACGTATCCAAGAAGAAGCAGTAAGTAGGGATGGTGTTGTATAACCAAGAATCGGGATTTTTCGGTTTTATTTTTGGGGGTGGGAGGGGGTGGGAAGGGGTGGAATGGTGGTTTAAGTGGTTTGATAGTATTGTTTATTGGGTACTGTGTACTGGATATTGCGTATGGGTATGTATTTGGTGAGGGAGGAGGATCGTCGCCCCTTGCAACCTGAGAGGGTCTCATCAATGCTCCGGGTTCATATCTCACCTATGCAAGTCTCGCTCTCGGGCGGCTTCTGGACGCATCTCTGCTACATATCTTTTCCTTCCCGACTGGAGAAGAACAGAAACACTGCCTGTTTATCGTGGGGGCTTTGGTACGATATAATGTTGCGTGTTCATCATGTTCCAACAAAAGCCACACAGTCAAGCCTGCTAGAAAAGTCAAGGTTATCGCGGGTCGTCATAGGACGTCATGTATATTGTACCTAGCTAGATGTTTGACATAGAACATCGAAGTGGGAAACAGTGGGGCCAGACTGTTCCAGACCAGTTGACGTCTCGACATCATCTGGACCCCTTAAGGTGGGGTTGGTGGGGTAGTGTAGGTACCTGGACTGGTATTATACAAACCACAGTACATGCCTGTACCTACCTACCTTGTGGGTACCTACCACCCTTCCTATGTACCTCCAGGTAGGTAGGTAGGTGGGTGTGTCAGTCAAGCAGCAGCAACAAGCCAGCAACAAGTTCAGAGGTCAACATTGGTCTGTACATAGATAGTAAGCTATAGGTAGGTAGTTAGTACACGATCTCAATGAGATCGCCCAGTGAATCGATCTTATGCTGGCCGTTCTGGGTTTTCTTGCGATCGGGTCAGTTGGTTTACTTTGTCCTCCTTCATCCACCGGGCAGGGCAGTTGTTGAAACCTTTACGACGTGTGGACATCCCGCCCTCAATCCGTATTACTATGTGCAACTCTGTTATATTTGAGCCTGTCAAGGTGAGAATACCTACTCCCTGAAACAATTGAACTTTCCTGCCCGTGTTTTGCTGTACACAGTAGAATCTCATGAGCTTGCTACCACCTTTCCCTGTCAACGCCCTAATTACCGACGCCGTATATTCGCGTCGAATCCCTAGGGAGACTTTCGTCCCGAACATGGTATTCTCCCATTCTTTGCGAACAGTTCGGAACAGCAAGCTCCCCAAAGCTGTCCACACTTTCTCTGGTGTTGTATAATATATCGTGTATCGGCATTGAAGCCACTTCCTGGGCCAGGTTGCATTTCGGTGCCCCTCAAGTTACCAGACGATCCAACCTTCTCGGCCCAGCCCAGAAAAGAAAACAATCACATTCGAGGTCCAGTCCTTCGTACCATCGGGTATGTCGTGACACGTAGGACGAACGTATTAGGGACTCGCACTGGCCAGGAGGATTGGGAGCATGTGACACCACGTCTTGTACAGTTGTCTTGGGGGAGTACGACTTGAGCATCGAGATGAGGCCTCTTCAACTTGTCATTGGGCCCAATGGCAGTCCCCAGGGAGGCTTTATCCTTAGTTCAGCGGACTTGGCTGCTTTGAATGTCATTCTTGGCCCCTTGTCCTCGATTGACTTGGGCAACCTCCCAAATTGCAGGTCCAGGAAACCATGTTTTTCGGCCATCTGTAGGAAAGTTTCCACACATTTCTTGCCTTGACATCGGTTCAAGCCGAATGAGGTGATGGCATGGCCCAGGCGCAAACCATCCAGGCGTAAAAACCATCCTAATCATTCCATCCAAGAAGGCGAGCCCAGTCTGATGTCTTAAAGACAGCTGAAGGAGAACGTCGCTTTCGCGGACGTCGCAAAGATCTCATCAGCATCAGCACCGGCTCGGAGTAGGCGCAATATCTCCATAGCCTGCTCTTCTGGTCTGGACTTGAGCACGTCGATAACCTCGCCAAGGGCCTTATTCCGCCGTTTCAGTTCGTCACAGGCCCTCTTCAGCGAGTCGATCTCACACTGGGGGTCTTTGTATTCGCAGTGGACCAATCCGCCCGAGCGGGTGTGAGCGGTGCAGCTGTTACAGGGTCGCTGCCCATCGCACTATCGGCAAGTCGGAATCCATCAGCCTTGAGGGCTAAGAGAAGGGCCATTTTGAGTTCTCACCCTGGTCTTGCGTTTTCGGCATGCCTCGCAAGCTATCGCGACGGACCGTCTCTTGGAAGCGAGCTGCGTCCGGGGCGCATTTTCCGGCGACAGCAACAAGAAAGGCCGGCTTTTCGGGTTGGGCAGAAGGGCCCGCAACTGGTGAGCTGGGTCTGCTGACATGGCGATGTTGACATGGCGATATCGACTGGACAGGTCTTCAACCTGCCACAGCTGTGGGGGACTTTCTATTGTAAACATGTTGGAATGCTTCGAGAGATCCCGTTTTGGTCTGCGTGGGATCCAGACAGGCATCATGAAAGTATCATGTCGTCGTAAGATATTCGTCATCACGAGAGCCTCCCTTGGAGTTGCCCCTGACTGTGTCACTTGACGCCAAGGACCACAGCCTGGATAGATGCAACAGACCGTCCAGGTGATTCAATAATGACGGTTTTTGACCGAGAAATGATGATCGTGGCAGCCAATAGACATGGTCACTCTTCTGATCTCCACCCCTCCTCACCCCTTTTCACCGAAATGAAGATCAAATTGGCATCGCAGCCCGACCTCTGCAGGCAATAAGTTGCTCGGACATCGACCGGGAAAAACATGGGTCGAGCTGTTGACAAGCCTCTTGCAGGTCTTCTGCATGCCAAATCCAACGAGAAAAACACGGCATGAAAGCAAACACCCAAACGCCATCGCCCAGCTGAAATTCGGATCCCTGAACAATGCGCCCGAAAATTACTCCCTCTGATCCCTGCCCTGATCCTTCTCATTTGACTTCTGCAGCCGCTCGTCCTGTCTCCTCCAGTGGCTGCCCTCCTCGTAGTCCTTGCTGATCTTCAGAGCCCTGCGCAGTCTCTCGCTCTCCTTGATCTTGGCGTCGGCTAACTCATGAACTTGATGCATCTTGAGACCCTTCTTAGGTACTGCGGGCCCTCCCCTACGGCTGTTCCGCTCCTGGTCTGCTAGGAGCTTCTGGCGTAGTTCGTCGCAGCGTTCCTCGATCTCGTCCTCGTCGACACTGATCACTGCAGTCAGCAAACCGTTGCCATATGGGAAAAATGAGGGTGGGTTGGGGTGCAACAAACCCTTCTTCCTCCAGCTCGTCGCGCAGTTCAAAGACCTTGACCTCCACCTCACGCTTACGGTCGTGCTCTAGTATCCCCTTGTCGGGTTGTCTCTGTCTATGGCGCAGGCTGTCGAGGTCTTTCGGGTATGGTGCTGCACTGTCGCGCGGCCTGATGTGTGCGAGGTTGCGCTGGACATAGCCTGAGGTTCCGCTGCCTCGCGGCGTGGAGAGACCAACGTTGTCGGACATGATTGCAGTCGGGAAAGGAGAAGTAGTTCGTGATGTAAGTTGGATGTTTTGATTCTGCTTTAATGAGTAGCTTCCAACAGCAGATAGGGATGTTCGATAAGACGGGGCCCAGGCACTGGGTGCCAAAGCGGTGTAAAGTTTCAGGGCCCTCGGCACTGATCGGACGCTAAAATGCTAGGCTTTCAGGGACTAAAGCGGCAGAAAAAATGGCGGGGTGGCGTCTGACGTTGATGCTCAATTGCACCTCGATCGGTGGTTGTTAAGCCGTTGAGAGTCGAGAAGGATTAAGAGTCAGAGATACCGTCAACTGTGACTCAATTTTATTCCTGATATGAAACCTCGAAGTGTGCGCACCTTCACTTCCTGAACTACATACAATCATTCCACGGCTCCATACAATTACTCCACGGGTCTGCTATAGAGGTGCACACGATGCCTGCTTTCGAAAGCCCCGAGCAGCGTCTCATAGACAGCAGTGCTGCCGCAGACTCTAACATTGCTTTCCCTCCGGTAACGAGAGACCATATCCTACACTGCTCATACGATTACTGGTTTCCAAAGTAAGGAAAATGAATTTATACATTGTGCTGTGAGCTCCACGGCTAACTTGAAAATCAGATACAGGACATCATGTATCAAGTCCCGAATCATCAAGTTGACCCCTGAGTTCATCGAGTATATCCGGGAGGATGGTATCATTTTGTCCAGTGACGACCCATCTGCAGATGAGGATGAGGATGACTGGGAGCCAACGTCAACAGCATACTCCCGTGCAACCCATGAGGAGCCCGAGGAGGAGGACTCGGACGATGAGGACGAAGATGCAAGACCGCCACGGCTTGCCCCGGACCAGCGTTTTCCTGAGATTCACCAACGCATCAAGGACACGATCAAGGAGCTTGGTGGCGAGGTGGCACCGAAGCTGAACTGGTCTTCCCCCAAAGATGCGGCATGGATATCGGCGCACCAGAATACGGTCAAGTGCACGACTCCCAACGACATCTATTTGCTCCTCAAGAGCTCCAATTTCATCACCCACGATCTCGACCACGCCTTCGACGGAACAATCGCAACGTCTTCATCCTCTAGCAATGCCCCTTCAACCTCGAACTCCGATCTAGGATTCCAGCCAGTCCTGGTTCTCCGTTCTTTCTTCACACCGCACCAAGCCCTCGAGTTCCGGTGTTTCGTCAAGCAACGCAGCCTCGTTGCCATCGCACAGCGGGACCAGAACCATTACAACTTCCTCCAGGCGCTCCGACCTGCGATCATCGCCCGTGTCCAGGATCTTTTCGATTCGAGATTGCGCTTTACCTTCCCAGACGGCAACTTCTGCTTTGATGTCTACATACCCGAGGTGTACAACCTGGATGATAGCGACGATGAATCAGGGGACGAGGATCCGGCAAAGAAGCTTGGCAAGGCGAGGCTCATTGATATTAACCCATGGGCGCCGAGGACAGACACAGTACTGTTCGACTGGAGCGAGCTGCTAGAGATCGATGTTCCCAAGCCGATGATAGGCGTTGCTGGCACTGGCGTCGAGGAAGGTGTAGTTCGGCTCCATATTGGAAACGGACCTCACTCAAGCGAGGACGAGGAAACAACAGAAGAGGAGGACGATGAAGACGAAGAGTACGAGCCCGAGCTTCGGTTAGTGGAAAAGGATGACCCGTCGGCGTACAATTTCAGCTCACCGCAGTACTCGGCACACAAGCTGCCTAAGGAGGTTGTCGATGCAAGCTTGTCCGGCGGGGGTGGACTGAGGGAGTTTGCAGACCAGTGGAATGAGATGTTGAGCCGTAGACGATAGGTAGCGAGGCATGATATAGTCTCAATAATAAACAACTCGATTCAAGAAAGAGAAAAGAGAATGGGTTGTTAAGGCTTTACTGTATTGCAGTTAGAGAAGTCACTTGTAGGCCTCTTCTTGGACACATAAAAGGCAGAACTTCAGGATACACAGCCAACAGTTTTATGCAGTAAAAAGGTTGTCACAGCAAGGCTTCTCAGGAACAGCAGCGTCCCAAGGGAAACCTTCTGTTATATGGTATTGTCAACGCTCTCCTGCTATGAGGGTTACTTAGCTACCTAGGTACGTACCGGATCACTTCGCGAAGAAAAGATTCTCTGATTTAAGAATTTCTTTAGAAACTCTTTAGAGCACCTATTTGGTTAGGCTTCATTGACCTCCAGCGCTGCTTTCGCACCAGTCCTCCCTGTGTAGCAGCACGCACCGACAGGCCCCGCCCGTGCCAGTGGAGAACCCTTGGAATCTTGGAGGGGAAATCAGCCCTACAACAGTAGCGCGTCGACTCCCTCAGCCAGACAAGGAAAAAAGTACAACGTCTGTAAGCCAGCTGTCACCACCTGGGCAGCCCGTCGTGATAACTACAATCACCTTGTTGTCCCGCCATAGCAAAACATCAAGATGATACGGCGTCCAAACACGAATAAGGTGACCAAGGCGACAACCCCGCGACGGCCGACCAATCGAAGGATTGACGAAGACCAATTGGTGGCCGCCCATTTCGAAGGAAATGAAGAGGAACACGCCCTGTACCGCGCTGCCGCGGCGGTTGCCAACGAAGACAACCACAATGGAGCCGAGGAGGCGGTGATGGATGGTGCAGACGGAAGCTTCAAGAGCGATCCAGGTCAAGAAGACGTCAACGTCGACGTCGACGCAGAGGCCGAACACGAGCCAGAGAGTGAGCAACACCATGGACACGTGCACGAACACGGACATGATGGACAGGGCGAGGACGTGATGGATCACGGGATGCCGATGGCCCCCATGAGCGCCGAGCCGCACCACCACCACAACCACCACCAGCCCCACGCGCACACCCACCACAGCCAGCACCAGCAGGCCATCGACGACATCCTCGGCACCGGTAGCATGAGCTACGCCCAGGCCGCCGCCGCCGCCACGGCGGCAGACCTCCAGCCACCACCTCCCCCGCAGCCCAACGTCGGCCCTACCATCTCCGCCCCGCAGCCGCTCGTCGCGGCGACCGACTTCCAGCCCACCCCGTCAACACCACACACTACACAGCAGGTGCCACAGCAGCAGCAGCAGCAGCAGCAGCGACAACAACAACAACACACTCCGCCGTCACCCCTGCCGTCGCAGCAACAACAACAGGCGCAACAGCAGCAGCAGCCGAAGACCACAGAGCAGATGGCGCAGGAGTCAGGGTACTCGGGCTTCAAGGTGGACAGCGCGTTCGCGAAGCGCATGGCGCGCGACCCGGGCCAGCGGCTGGCCGAGCAGCGCCGCCACGGGCAGGACCTCAACCTCGTCCGGCGTAGCAACGTGGAGGCCCTGTTCGCGCAGATCGCGGGCACCGAGGCGCAGCACCCCTGTGCGCACTGCCGGAAGGGCCAGGGCCCGTGGACGGTGTGTGTGGTCTACAGTGGGCAGATGATGGGTAGCTGTGCGAACTGCTGGTTCAACGCCTCGGGGTCGAGGTGCTCATTTCACGGTACGTCTCTGGTTACCACGCCGCGCGGTTGCGGTTGGGCGTGTTTTTCCCCCCCCCAAGTCGTGGACTGAAACTAACCTGTCCCTTCCCCAACCATCCAGAGAAGTCCCAGCCCGTCCAGCCAGCCCAGCACCCCTACGCCGCCATGCCCGTCCCCGTGCCCGTCACGGGCGACCAGCCGCCTGGCGGCCCCGGCGCCTTCGTCGGGGGCTCCCCCACGCAGCTCCAGGCCGCCCAGTTCTGGCAGATGCCCGCCGTCACGTTCTCGAGCGATGCAGGTGTTAAGCAGACCGTGCTGAATGCGTTGACTACGGTGCGGACCGCCGACAGGTACCAGCGCGCGCTGATCGAGGTCGATGTTGCCGCCAGGCAGCTCGCCCTCAAGATCGTACATGCGGAGGAGTTGGCCGCGAGCATGGGTGGCGGCATTGGTATCGGCGGCGATGGTCATGATGACGATGATCATGTCCGTCATGACAGCCATTACGAGTCGCCCGCGCCCGGTGGTGATATGCCTGAAGAGGGAGACCCATGAGGTTCGGCGCGAGATGAGCAAACCCAAAGCGCGGTTGGTTATGGCTACATTGGATTACATGAGTTCATTCCATACAGGAGGATGAACACCTTGACCAGGTCTTTGGTCTCATTGTATGCAGCCAGGGCTTGGAAGGGACGGATGAGTGCGACCTGCTTAAGTTGATGGTTCAAAAAGCCTGCTACTTGGAGGTTTGAACGTGGGTTTGCAGGGCAGCCGGCTGCTTGATTTAAGCTTTCAGGGATGGTAGCAGGTTCAACGGTTCGAGATTAGCAGCAGCGCCACGTTTTGATGTGTGTTTCTTGGCAACAAATCTTCAAGAGGGGAGATGCTCGCATAGTTGCCTGTATTTTACATACGAGATTACTATGCTGACTGCCTACAGAGGTACAGCTTCAATTCCAGACAGCATGACCTGAATGTGGCTAGCAACATGACAACAATACTTAGATCACGGTGCCTCTAAGAGTTATCGCCATCCCATTGGACTTGATCGGACCTATTCCTCATCTCCTGGGTGGCTAGCAAGGAGCCGAACCAAGGAAGGTGTCACGGACGGCGTCTAGTATGGCATATAATATCCTTCAACTACTAGACCGCCACCCTTGGCTACCTGCTGGACGTCGCTGGTATTGTTCATATCGTAGAAGTTCCAGGATCTCAGTATTCGTGGACCCGGTCACCAGCTTAGAGTAACCCAGAATAATTGTAAGATAATGGCTTTCAGAAAGTGGAGCTATGATGCTATAGACAAATCCAACAACGATGCTTATGATGTTGGGCCGCCGTATCCGAAAACCTGTCGAGATTGTTGCCGCTCATCTCCCTCCCTGTGGGCCAGTCGCGAAACCTTTTGCACAACTCCTCCGTCTGATATCGTCTTCGCCGGCCTCCATCCACGCGAGGAGGCTCATGTGCTCTTCCCTTGGGAAGCACATATGTAATAATAAAAAAATCGAAAAAAACAAAAAACAGACCACAGCATTGTCAGACTTCATAATTAAACAGAATATAGAACACCGCCCTATAGTTCCAGATGCATATCTTCTCTTCGTCTCCCTGGTTCGTTGTACAAGCCACTTCCACTTCTGCCAATATTCGAGCCGCAGTAATCTCATGGAGTGTGGTATCGAGTTCTCGACGCGACGAGGATAAAAGAGGAAAAGTCAGGATGGGCGAAAGCAAAGACCGGAGAACATAACCTGCACCGCCGCTGTGTTCGGAGGAATCTAGGTTTTCATGAGACAGACCGGGACATCGTTCGTAAGGAAGAAATCGTGCGATTATAACGTGTGGTGGGGGTATCCGAAAAGAGCGTTGAGACTAGATCAAACCGCAGAGACGCAGGTTCTCCTGGATGATGATGTCTGCACTGAAAGTTAGCAAAGGCTACAGCAGCATCATGCCGCTGGGAAAAGGGTCTACATACCATTGACAGCAGCCATGACGAAACGGATTTGTGTCGTATCCGTTGCACAGGTGAAATGTGTGTAGATTTGCTTGGTCTCGTGCTGGTTCAAGCTGACGAAGCGGTTCAGGATGTAGTCGCAAGCCGCCGCGTAGTCATCGCCGCCTTCGTAGTCGGGGAAGTAGTTCTTCATCGGGCTGACGGGCAGCTTCTCCTTGAATCGATCGATCTTGTTCAAGAACAGGATTATCGAGGTCTTGATGAACCATCTGGAGTTGCAGATCGAGTCGAACAAGGTCAGGGCCTCCTGCATACGGTTGACGGTCTCATCTTCGAATAGCAGCTGGTCGTACTCGGAAATGGCGACGAGGAAGAGAATCGTGGTAACGTTCTCGAAGCAGTGAATCCACTTCTTACGCTCAGATCGCTGACCACCAACGTCGAACATTCGGTAGGTGAGGTCTCCGATGATGAAGGTCGTCTCGGTGATACCGGTAGTCTTGACACGAGACCGCAAAACATCCTGGTCGTTGGGCATGTAATCGGGAGCGGCGATACGGGCAATATTGTCGAAGTAGCTGTTGATGGGTCAGTTGCTGCACAATCATTTGGCAATGTGGCGATAGACGTACTATCGGGCGGAGTCGTTCAACTGGTACTCTCTTGACCGCTTGAAGCAGTCTTGGACACCACGGTCCTTCCACAGCGCCTCGATAGCGTTTCCAACCTCTGGGGGAAGGACGTCGCCCTCGATCTGGGCAGGCTGCATGAAAATGGTCTGTACGTGGTATTCCATTCGCTGGTCCTCGAGAGGAAGCTCGAGAGACTCCATGGCCTCGAGGATGACTCGCATGGACTGGACAGTGTTGCTGAAAATGATTTCCTTGAAGGACTCGCGTTCGTCGCGCGAGTAACCACCCTCGTGGATCAGCTTCATCTGCTTGAGAATGGTCGACTTTCCGGATTCACCAGCACCTGCCAAATTTTGTTAGCAGCCAACGGTCATGGCAATTGCGCGCTGGCCGGCGGACGGCGAGGCCTGGCAACGCAATGTGCTTCTTTGGTGTATTGATTTGAGACATACCCAGAAGTAGCATCTTGATCTCATTTCGTTGTTGCATCCGGTCGCGCTTCAGCTGGTTCTCGATCTCCTCGTTACGGGCCTTGCCCTCCTTCTCCTCCGTGCTCATTCCACAACCCATTTTGAATGATTGTTATCGTTTCACCCCGGATAGGATCGGCGGAAGGTATTTGATTATTATTGCGCAAGCTGGATATTGACCTGTGGATCGAATCAGCTAATGATCAAGCAGAGCTGGTTGATTTGTTGGTTGATGGAGGAGTCGTTGTGAACGGTGTGGTTTTCAGGCGAAGTCATGGGTTGCGAAGGCAATGCATAGCGACTCACACCACCTCGCTGTGTGTCTGACCGCTTACGTGTGGAAAGTTTGAGCAGCACAGCCCAGTTGGATGAATCCAGCGGAAAGTAGTAATGTCGACCGCGAAGCAAAGAGGGGTCGGTTTGGAGGGATAATGCGAAGATGGGACTGAGGGAGTTTACGTTGAAAGATGAGTGATGGGAAATGGGAGATGGGAGTCTGTGAGGGGATATTGGGAAAAGCCTACCCTAAAGCCGAACAACTCTTAATGTCTCGTCGTCAGTTCAGTACAGTCAGTCAGTCAAGTCAGCCGCCTCGATTCAACAAACACCAGGACGCGGCACGGAACGGCAGGAAAAAGTAGAAGAAGGAAGTAAGGAGAGTGTATGAAGAAGGATTTTTAGCACAAATAGCGTGCACAGAAGAGAAGGTTTGCCGGGACTGAGGACCAATGGAGGAAGGAAGACTGGATGGATGGATGGCGACAGGATAGTTGTGGTGTGGTGAAGGGGCAAGAATAGAAGGTGAGGAGAAGGGGAGAATGGAAGGGGGTGGACGTGCAATGCTGGTGCACCCGAAGACTGTGTGAGCTAAAGTCCCAGCTGGCGCTAGTGGAATTAGGTTGGGGCCTGTTGGATTGGGAGTACCGCTTGCAGGTGACAGGCAGGAGTGCTACATAAACGACTAACAAATACCCCTGAATTATTGGCCACTAAGAGGATCCCGAGGTTCTAAACGAGGGGTGGCACTTGGAAGGACATGCCGCTGCTACAAAGTACTGTATGTACCGTACTGTACCTACACCACCTAGCCACCGGCTAATTACTGTACATATTTGGGATGGTAGGGGCTGGGCCCAAGATGAAGAGGGTTAGCAATCAATAACAAATGCAATGTGGATGATGTGCATTGCTCTTTTCATGGTCACCTGCACATGTGCAGTCCTCAAAAATAGTCTTTTGTGGGCCCGAATCTCGGGGGGTCACATTGAATTGATTTTCTCTGCGACATTGTCTGACGGCTTGGACAAAGGCCCGGAGCATTCAAGCATTTAATTTCTTTATACTCAGTCTGTCAGTGTTCAACAAACAGTAACACCAGTAACCAGCAGCAGCGCTGTGACCACCCGAGCTGTTCCATCATGATCAATTCCAGCCATCTCTTTGACCTGTTAGTTTGTCTCCCATATGAGACATGCCTGACGGTGGTTGGAGCCCAGCAGACTTGTTTTCAAGCTGTGCAACCTTTCAGTCAAGCAAAAATTATGGGGAGGCTGGCTGGAAACTACCTCAAAGTATCCCGGGCTATAAGCAGGTTCCAGCCAGGCTAACTATAGGTCCCTAGGTCCCCAGGTTCCCAGGTCCCTATTGTGATATCCATTGCCTCTGCTAGAAGAGACGAGTCCAACTGGCCTTGTGGCTCTTCAAGCTTATGTTCTGCCTTCCCGGAATCCCATGTTGCCGATCTGGAGCGCATGAAGACTGGAAAGTTTGAAGCAAAGGTTGGGAAACCCCTTCGACTCCGCGAACTGTCCGGCGTATCCTACTGGATCGATCTTCCCCTTGGGTCCAGTAGCATGAGAGTCTCTGAGGACGCTCAATTACTGTGTCAGCTGTGGTGGTGGGCTGTACGGACGGACTGCCCTGAGTGCTGGTTGCTGAGTGCCTGGGTGCTTGAGTGCCTGGAAACTTGGGAGCCAGGGGAGCCTGGAAGCCTGTGAACATACAATAAGCTGCGAGCTGCGCAACTGTCGCTGTCCAGTGCCAACGATTGACTTGGGGGTCTGGCCGAAACTACATTAGATGCTCCATATCGTTCCTTGCCCTGGTAGCGAGCAAATCTATGGCAGACTGGGAGTCGAGGCAGCCAGCAGCCTATAGGAGCACTAATGATTTCTTTATGGTGATATGCAGGAGTCTGGAGACATGCGGGCATACCGAATGTGGGAACGCCTCAGCAATGAGAACCCACCGATGTGGCGCGCTCTCCGCACACGCATACGCATACGGAGCACGCAAGTATTGCCCGTCAGTTGTCTGCAGCAATTCGCTGCAAGCTTCGGCCACCGGGCAGCCGGTGTTGATCAGGAACAGACCTTAAAAGTAAAAGGCTGTCGACCGGAGAAGGCCGTTCGTTTTTAGTATTTCTCTTTATAGGTCCGTTGAAGCAAAGGAACTCTGTGTGTGCAGCTCGATATGGCTGGCCCGGCTTTGGCCCGTTCTTGGCCCGTGGACTTGATCCCGGAGATGAAATAATTCCTCGCGACGGAGATTCCCACCCATCAGCGGAAAGAAACCTCCAAACGTGGGTAACGACTGGGAGAGGCCCAGCCGGTGTTGAGAAGAGGAATGCTTGGTTCTGCTGATCTCCAGAATATAGTTCCTTCATCACTATCTACATCCATTATTCCCTGCCTTGAATTAGGCACTTATCATCACCCTAATCTTGACAGGTTCTGCAGTTTTTCTTGAATGTGGCCTGCCGCCCTCGTTTTGACGTGGTGGGACCTTGGCTCAGAGCTCCACTGCATCAGCTAGAGTTCTTTGGGTAGGTGTTCCTGCGTCAAGAGGGGCTGCCGTTTATCGTCCAAAATTCCGGCTTGCCGGGGATGCGAGATCATCTGCCGGGCATGGTTGGTGGTGCGCGTTTGGCGACGATGGAGACAGCCATGAGTTGTAAGAAGATCTGAAACCCTCGAAAGGAAAATCGTATTGTCCAAGATGTTTCGAATATTCAAAAATAGTTGCAGCCAGAAGCGGTTTGCATCTCATCAAATCATCAACATGGAGACGAACCAAGATTCCGAGCGTCGCGCCATACACCTTAAATGGACCCTCGCGCCTATATTCAAACCAGCCCCTGAATGTCCTGACCAACGACACCAAATCACGGGCAGCGACGACACCCATCTGTGAAATGAAAGGGAGGTCCCTAGGAGGAGAACTGGGAGAGTAACCGTTGATCAAGAAGATCTTCGTGTTAAGGGCTGCCGTCCAGCCGTCCAGTGGTCCCACAGCAACAGCAACAGCCGGCTTGGCTTTGGCCACCAAGATGTTAGTGACTCGGGAAGGTGGTGGTTAAGCGGATCGCCGAACCGAGCACACATCTCAGCCTGAGCTCATAATTCATACATAGCCTCGCCATAATTTCACAAGCGCAACGCGCTTGAGGAGATTCATTCATCAAACCGTGACGCTAGACTCCATGAGGCTTAACGAGTGCGCAAAACGCATGGCAACAGGGGTTCTCTATTTCCCGTTAGGCAAAATAACCTTGGAAGTTGCGTCCGTATCGATATCGTCTTGAAGCTGTTGCCAGCCTCCCCCTGATTGGCAGCCTGGCAGCCTTGTTGAAATTGGCAGCAGGGTCTGCGAAGAAAAGAACGGGCCAACATGAAGCGATTGTCCCCTTGGCTTCTTGCCACCAGCGACCCAATCCGGATTCTTCAAGTTCTTTTTTTATTTCATGCAGACGTCAGAGCAGATATCCATGTGGCAGCTGTGTGGCTGCTGTCTTGACTGGCTGACTGGGCGCTCTTCTGGAACATGGGACAAGAGTGGCAGAATGGCTGTGACAAAGCACCCCTTTCTCTTGCAGTCGCTGCCACACGCCCTAATGCCCAGACGCCATGTATGTACGCCTTACTGCAAGATCCTGGATCCCGATTTGGAGATTCGGGTCTAGATGCAGGACGGAAAGGAGGCTTGCAGATTGCAATCTGGAAGACGAGTTCATCAGCTTTAGACCTCCCGAGCCTCTCTGTCCGCAATGACCGATGCTGCCGATACTGCAGCGCACTTCCAAGCCGATTTCTCCGTGTTTCATCGGGTCTTTCTGAAGGAAGCTTGCTAAGCGCGGCGCCGGCAGTTGAGATGAAAGATGGAGTGCCCGATCCGTGCAAAGCGCCGAAGTAGACAGCTCTGAACGGCAGTTTGCCACCAGGGGAAGGCTACCAGGTCAGATATCAAATAGCTTCTCGTCTACCCATATACATAGCTACCGACTCTGTGGACCGGCGCACAACGTGTCTCGGACGGGATCGCTAGCCAGAGACGTGGGAGGGTCACAGCGTCACAGCAGCCTCACCGACCGATTTGTGTTAGTCTCGAGCCGTGCGCCCTGGTCAAGTTCCTGCGATTGACCAACCATGGCTGTACAGCTGGCCCACGGTATCCTGGGCTGTTTCTTGGCCGCAACAACTTGGGCTCTGAAAATATAGCTTTCAACATTCCCTTTGCAAAACAGTCAATTCTCGCATACGGTGCTTGCTCCATACCGAATTCGCTACTCTTCGTATATTCGCATTTCTCAACATGGCTCAATCGATCCCCATGCACCAGCAGAACTCGACGCGTTTGGGTGGTCACGGTAAGATCCTGTATTCCATCACTGCGTCCCGGCACAACGTGAATAATGTCGAAACGATTCTGACCTGAAAGCTGCGCCGCACAATAGCCTATTCGCATCAGGGAGACAACGACGACACAGAAACGGAATACGACCGCCTCCGAGATTTGGCCCGGGCTGAAGCCTCGAAGCGCAACGCGTGCTTCGATAGGGTACGATCCCGCCCTTACATGCCATAAGGCCCTCCGTTGCCCTAACTGACACCTACCCGCCAGGCTCATCAAGCCTACGAGAATGGCGATGGCGCCGAAGCTAAGCAGTTTAGCAACGAGGGCAAGGAGCACGCCGCGAAGATGGAGCAGTATAACAAGCAGGCATCCCAGTACATCTTCCGTGCGAACAATGCCCAGGACAAGGTTCCCGACGACACGATCGATCTCCACGGCCAGTTTGTAGAGGAGGCCGAAGACATGCTCGAGGCGCGGATAAGAGACGCACAGGCGAGGGGCCAGACGCACCTCCATGTCATTGTCGGAAAGGGAAACCACTCGGCCAACCACGTCCAGAAGATCAGGCCCAGGGTCGAGCAGCTGTGCCAAGAGCTGGGGCTGCAGTACAGGACCGAGGAGAACGAAGGCCGGATATATGTGAATCTCCAGGGCCACGAAATCTCCGAGATGCCACCCCTGCCTTCCACGCAGACGGGCAACGGATATGGTGGAGGGCAGCATGCTGGTAAGCAGCAGCACCATGGCCAGCAATATGGCCAGCAACATGGCCAGCAACATGGCCAGCAGCAAGCAAGGCCTCCGGTTACGTCGCAACCACAGCAACAACAGCCGGGTGAGGAAGACTTGCAGAGCAAGATTGTGTCGAAGCTCGTCAAAAAGCTGGGCGACTGCTGCGTTGTTATGTAAAGGACTTGCTCGGAAAGACGCTGCTGGTTGGCGTCTTAATTTTGTGGTGGTGGCCTATTTTGGGTCCACCTGGACAGATGCAAGTGTTTAGGGGAGGCATACTTCGTCACGCCCAGAAAAGAAGGAAGGGTTAATGGTTGTGGTAACTTCCTCAGTGGCGGCTCGTAATTGCCTCCGGAATGCTTTGAGGGATGTATGTCAACAATGAGCGATATGCCCACATGAATCACCCAATTTGGAATCGGAACTCAATATGATAATAGATGTCTACCTAGGTATCTCTTCGCAGCACCTTATTGCCTTTTGAAACCCTTAAGAACCAGTATTACTTTTAATCGACATGCCTACGCCGTGCAAACGACCTACAAGACAGAACCGCAGCAATCTCGTCCCTCCCAAACACTACATCAAGAATCACGTTTCCAGCACAGTCCTTTCAGATTGGCAGTTTTGCTCCTACAGCTGGTACAACCACGTTTCACCTGAAACAATCCCAACTACATGGTCCTATCCGAAGAACGGTCGCCAGCGTGCGCCACTCCCGTTTTCGACAAGAGGTGCGAGACCAGCCGCACAGGGGTCCTCGTGGTAACGTTCGGCACACTCTTCCTTGTTAGCCAACTCTGTCTTATCATCTGGATACTTGCGCGACCGCATGCCTTCTCGCGCAAGAGAAGGCACAGCAAAAACATGGCCACCTCGTCCTCGACTACGAACTCTTCCATTGACGCTAACACTATCGGCGATGAATTTCGTAAAGATCCTCGAAAGATTTGCCGCAGTCGTACTTGGAGCCAAGCAGCATTGGAATCTCAGTACCTTCACCAACAGAGAAAGCTCGGGGGGCTAGACGAGCTTGTGGGATTAGATACTCCGTTGAGCAGCTTCCTTACGGATTCAGATTCGGCCTGCAGTGTTCAACAGGGTATCAGAGAAATGATTGACGAAGCGATTGCTTCGCCGATGGCAGCCCCGCCGGCGACGCATTCCAGAAAATCCCCGGACAACCTTGTTACGGACTCAGGGTCAAAACTGGAAGAATTCAACCCTCGCGAGGTCTGGGTGGTAATGGGTCTCATGGCAGCAGCCATCGCAAAGCCCAGGTCTCCCAAGTCTCCCAGATTGGGTGCAGTTGACCAGGCGGCCATGGTGGAAGCATTGGCCGCTGATCATATAGGAATCTGCGCACCGTCTCCCACGCCTGCCATTGTCGAGAACGCTGAGGCATTGACTTCCGGATATGACGACCCATCGGGGGTGAACCGACATTTAATGTTCACCGAAGAAAGAAGACACTGTGCTGGACACCTCGGGATCAGAGTTGAGGGAAGGAGTGTAACAGGATAGACTATTCCTGCCGGAGGGATTGTAGATACTTCTGATCCCGGGGTGCAAGGAGAATTCTGTCACCTAGACGTTTGTAGAGACCTGTGAAACGTCAACAGTTCTATTCATACCTGTTACAAATCTTCTACATCGCTGACCGCAAGCCATCACCTCCGCCGCTTCGCCAAACATGCTCCGTCTCTCGTCCACTGCCACTTCTTACTACCCTTCTGGGTCCATCTCTAGCTTGATGCATTTTGGACAGATATTGTCTCGCTTGGAATCGATGGTGAGGGTGATGCGTGCGTGTGTGTGTGTGAGTGTGTGTGTATCATTCGTATTTGTCCTGCGCCCTGTCCGCGTGGTCTAGTCGAATCATGCGTGCTTCCTAATGTCCCTGGCGGCCTGCTTCAAGCTGAAGTTGCACTCCTCGTATGCCCGACCCGCACCGAAACCAACACCAACGATCGCTGGCCATGCCCTGCGCTTGAACACAAGCACTGAGAAAACGACGCCGAAACCGAGGCCGAGGGTGGACTTGATCAGGAGGTTGGAAAGGCATCGGTCCCACTATAAGGTTACAAGGAAGAAAGGTCAGTCCTCGTTCGTCTCAGCCTGATATGGCTCACTACTCTCAACCGTTCGAAGGGAGCCTTGTTCAATACTATTGTCATACCTTCTCATTCAAAAGTGCCTCACTGACTGGGCGCGAGACAGTGCTCGGGGGTGGTACGGGAACGGAGGTCTCTGCCATTGTGGATGGATGATGGGGAAAACTGTAGAGTTGACGCATCAGTTTGTGTCAATTGGAATTCTGTAGCTTTGGGGGAGACTCACATCTTGAAAAGTATTTGAATTGGGACGCGTTAAATGCGTGAGTGTGACGTTTTGTTTGGATTCGCGATGCAGCTTAGATTGTCTCCGGCTGGTTTTCGAATTGCCCTGGACGGAAAGCTGCCCGGCTAAGCAAGGAAGCATCTGACCGCTTTCCCGACAGGGGAATAATTCTGGCAGAATTTTTATCGGTAGCTTAACTTTTTGGGACCAGTTAGAGAACATTGGAATGTTAAGACGTCCTCAACCAGGACGAAGGATATTATCGTGAAAGCCTGAGTGTAGTTTATAAGGCAATGTCGTCTGGAGAGCTCGTAAAGGTAAGATATGGACCCAATGTTCACTCTAAACCCGCTTTCAGTAAGACTGATTCCAGCGCAGCCTTCGGGTGATGCCCTCATCAAGGCAGCTAGGTCTCTTGACCAGAGCAGCGCCGACTCGATACCCGACACCCTTTCGAACCTTTGGTCCCTACTCTCGAAGTCCGCCGCCGGCTCTTTCCACGCGTCAGAAGAACTCATATTACGATGGCTCCTCAAGAATATGAACGGCTCGACCACGGCTGCGGAGCAGTTCCGCCGATACCCCATGGCGTGGAATGTCATGGCTTCCGTTTTTGGGAGGGTGCCTCTATTTTCACTTGCCAAGTCTCTTGCCGATCGACGCTTCATACCTATACTACAACAGACGCTCACAGAAATATCGAAACCGCAAGACGAGACCTCAGCGAAAGTCGACCCTTCTTCCGACGTGGATATGGTCGATGCCCAGAGTGCAGGTCCCAAAAGGACATCGAAGAAGAGGAAGCGATCTCCCGGGGTGCTTTTCGACTTGAAAGACCTCCAACAGCCCCGTGGATGCCTCAAAACGGCAGAATCCTTGTTTGATGCCCTTCGAACTCTCCTAGCGAGGCTTGACTCGGTAGAAGCTGGCGTGCCTTCAAATGTGCGGATGGGAGCCGAACATGTCAAGTCGCTATTTTCATCACCTGCCAAGGACGCCATGGAATTCCTGCGACCGTTGTTGACAATCTGCGACCTTGCACTGAACGAGCAGGAGCCTGAGCTCGCCGAGAATGAAGCTTCATGGTTGTCTACCTTCACATCACTATGGGACCTTCACCTCCAGAGTAGCGGCGATGCCGCCGAGGTGGCAATGTCTCTTTACCCTACCGGGTCCATCCTCTTGGCAAAATTGGACCGCTCAAAGGAACTCGTCGTAGATCCTCAGGTCAAAATTACCTGGACGCGAGACCTGCGTCGCTTCTTCATCAAGAACATGATACTTCCGGCAAGGGCAGCATTCTTGAACCGCAAGGAAATCGCAATAATTAAGGCTGCTGTCGATGTGACGAGTTTCATGCCAACTGCTTCCGGCCCTGTGCTTTTCAGTCTCGCTACCAAAACTCCCTACTCGATTGATGATGCAAGTGCCAAGAAGGACCATGAGGACTGGACTCAGAAGGTCTTTGAGGTCATCGAAGAGCCTATGCGCGCTGCTGAGCCGGCTCGACGGAATCCAGCGATGAAGGTTGTGCTTGACACAGCCATGGACAACAAGTCTAGCATCTCGTTGGAAAGCCTACGCACAGTGTGCAGGCAGTACACGAGCGACTCCGGGAAAGTGGACTTGAACTTGGTCTCAAGAGTCGCGCACGTCGACGTTGATGTCTTCCTTATATCCGTAGAGGGACAGACCCTACTCAACGAAATTCTCGAACAGATTAAGACCCTGGATGACCCTGCGTTCAAATCCCTTGCAGAATCCGACTTGGTTGAGTTCATTGTATCGCTGGCAAAGGGATCTGCGAAGGGTCGGAACCTCCCATGGTTCGTTGTAAAATGGGTTGAAATCCTTTCCGAGTGCCTTGCGAAAGGCGAAGAGCACACCATTCTCAAGAACATCTGGTCCAGCACCCAGGTCGTCGAGACTATTTCGGACCTTTTGCAACCGGCCATCAACACGATGCAATTGGGCACTCTCCTTGACCAGCTTGACTCTCAAGAAGCTTCATTCAAAAAGGGAGCGTTACTCGTCATTATCGACGCTATCTCTAAGGGCATCACGGAAGAAGAATTCATTGATGCAGTTAACATTCGACTGTTCGAGTTGGCCTCCAAAGTCAAACTCAAGCGTTTGGAAGGGTCGATGGTGGCACGATGGTGGCGCGTTGTCGAGAAGACTGTTTCGCAGTCGACGCTGAACGATGTTGGTCTGATCTGGGGAAAGGTTGAAGCAGACTTAAAGAAAACACTGAAGAAAGGAGATATGCTGGATCCCGCGACTTTGGCAGCGTTCCGTTGCTGCAGTGCATTCTGGTTGGCAAATCACCCTGGCGGTCCCCATGAGTCTGATGCGTCGAGCATGGCGTGGGCCTTCCTACAACGGCTTAAGAAGGATGGACAGAAAGCAACAACACCAGAAAGCATCCACAGCTTGTCGTTCTTCGAATCTTGCCGCGCGATTGACCTTGTGGCCAGATCAGATCTTGGCGCCGAGTTCCTCCCAGACTTCCTTGGTTATGCAGACACGGCGGACCTCTCAAGTATCACGGCTCGCTCGGTATTGTACAACGAAGTCAACCTGGGCAACCACAAGTATGCCAGTTCCTTGGTGGGCCATGCCATGAGCATACTTGCACGTGAGCAAGGCAACAAGAAAAAATGGGATCCTCGACAAGTCCACACGGCTGTCCAACTCTTACTTGACATTCCCTCTGAAGCAATAACGCGGGAACAACGGGAGAAGATTTTACCTTCAACACTTTTCTTCGTATCGAATTTGCCAAAGAAGCAAGCTGTTGGTGCGTCGGACGCGACAGCGAGCCTTCTGAGTTTGATGGTCAAACTCATGAAAAAGCCTTCATATTACGACGGCATGGAGTTTGCAGATCTGGTCACAGTTGGCAAATCCCTCGTGGCCAATATTGAAGCCAAAGGGGACGAAACAAGCGATTCGGGTATGGGGCAGACATACGAAACATTGAAGCTGTTTGAAGCTCTGGCATTGCTTTCACTCAAGCAAATGACCTCCAGCTTGGATAAGCGTGAACGAGCCTACTTGACAGAGGCCTCCCGAGTTGCGCTTGCCTGGCCCGTCCAGGTGACTGAGAGCCAATCTTACCGCCCAATACTCCTCAGGTCGCTGGTCGTTGCTGTGGAGAATTCGAAGCTCAAGCGCCAGGCACAAGATGCCGCTGATTCGGCCATGTTGAAGGAGCATCTGTCTTTGATGCTCGCCCACTGTCTAAAGACCGACTACATTAGTAGGATTTGCGACGATGCCAACTGGTTGAAGCAGGGTCACACGACGTGCTTCTCACTTGTGATCATTGAGCAGCTAGATGAGGTGCTGCCTGCAACCATGAGAGATGGTCTATTGGCATCCAGGACAAGCTTGGAAAGCCTTAGTGATAAACTCTGCCGGAAAGGAACGAAGGCTGGTTGGCGCCTGAAGGGGCTGCTCTTCGAGTGTTTTGGCGAGACAGTCAAGGACCCGTTCAACATCATGGCAGATGTCATTCTACGGAAGTCAGATGTCGATAGCCCGGCCCGCATGGTGCTTGCGAGTCCCGGCGATATTCACAAGTATATCGACCTTGTGTTGAAGACCATGAGTGAGGAGGCAAGAAATGTCTATTTCACATCAATCAGCCAGAGGTTGCGCGACGATCCTGATATCACGGGACATCTGCTCGCCATCTACCGACTTATTCGAACGGAGAACGGTAAGTCCTCATTTTCCCTGCCATCTTTCAACAGAAACTAATTCGAATCAGAACCTCCCCTTCGATCGACCGCAGACAAGGTGGACTTTGCGGCACTGCAAAGCGTGCTGGCCAACCGGCTACCCAAAGCATTGTCCGCGGCCGAGTTTGTCTTGATCGGGCAGACAATGGAACTGCTCCTCGATAAGAAGGCAAGCGCCATGAAACAATGGAACACCGAGGTCACCCTGAGCACCATCTCCACGATCTCTGCCTCCGTATCACGGATGTCCGAAGAAGTCCGGACGTCCCCCAGGACGTACATCTGGCTTTGCCGCCTCGTCGAGGTCCTCATCAAGCGCCACCGCCTCCGACTCGAAGGCCATTTCCACCTGCTCGTCACGGCCCTGCAGTCCCTGCTCCGCCTCCTTGTAGTCAACAAGGCAAACTCCTCATCCGCCACCACCACGTCCCTCTTTGCCGTCCAGCGGAAACAAGCGGCCGTCTTCTCCCGCCTCCTCACGCTCATCTGCGAGCCCAGCGTGGCGTCCGTGACGCGCGGCCAAGGCCCCGGCGCCCTCGACTCAGCGGTCGACGCGGCCAAGAGGTCCGCCGGCCAGCACATGTACCTCGTGCTGATGCTCTACATCAAGCTGCAGCTGGAGAACCCGGTGCCGCGGGTCGTGCGGGAGGCGCTCCAGTCCGGGGTGTACTCGATCCTGGATGTCACGACGCCCGAGGGACGGAGGATCCTGAACGAGGCGGTGGATGGGAGCGGGAGGGCTATTTTCAGGGAGTTGTACAAGCAGTATGTCAAGTTTGGAAAGTGGAGCGGCATTTAAGGTGTTGTCTGGTTTTGGTAGCCTAGTACTTATTATGGGGATGGAGTGGTTTAATGCAAAAAAATATGCTACTTGATTCCCGGCTCGGATCCCCCCTACCCCTGCGTGACATCGCCATTAAAGTTAACAGCACATCTTCGCAAGACAACTCCAACATAGATTAAACACAGTATCCTCTAGAGGTGCCAGCAGTTCAGCCCGAAGGTCCAGCTTCCACCAACCCAGCCCTAAATTCCCCACACAGAGCAGAGCATCTAGTGAAGCGGTAGCCCCTTCAACCTCGTCTGAAGAATATCCAGCTCCAACAGAACACCCTGGGCGCCCTCGTCGTCCCCCTCCTTCTTTATCGTATCCTCCAGCCTCACCGCCGCAGCCAGCAGCGGCTCCACATACCTCTGCTCGACGGCAGCGCCCATAGCGCCGGGTACCACGCCCTTGCAGGCGTCCGAGGCGAACAAGAAATACGCGAAATTGGCCGCCTGGATCAGGAAGGCCGAGTTCTCGGTCCAGTACTCCAGCAGAGCCTCTGGGCCGGCCTTCTCCAGCGTGTCGACCAGGTTCGGGAAGATGGAGTACTGCAGCTCCTCGATACACTGCTGCGTCGCGAAGGCGTTGTTGCCGCCGCTGCTCTTGTCCTTTTCTGCGGAGATGAGCTCCTCGCGCAGCCAGGTCAGCGCGCACGCCTTGAGGGAGGCGAACGGCGCGTTCTCGAGGAGGTCGCCTAGGATCCTGAGGCGGTCTGCGTCGTCGGGGTCGTCATGAAGCACGAGGCCTGCGAGCGTGACGGCCGCGTTGCGGACGTGTAGTGAAGGGTGGAACACGGCGCAGAGGGTGAGGGCGTGGTGGTAGGACATAAAGTCTGGTTGGTCCTTGCCCGAGATGAGTTTGTTTTCCTCGAGCCACAGGCCGAGGACGAGGATTGCCTCGACAGTTGCCGGGTCTTGCTGGATTTGTGATTGCGCTTGCTCGCCCAGGAAATTCTCGAGGAGATTGTAGTGGTCGGGGAAGATGTTCATCTTGGGCTGGGGTTGGTCCGCATCGAAGACTGTGGATGAGAAGACCCAGTATGCGAGGAGGCAGACTGTGCCGCCAGTCGAGAGTCCGATGTCCTCCGCGCTAGTCACATCTTCCGTGTTCCTCAGCGGCTGCCTGTTGACCGGCTGGTTGCAAATATCATGGATGAGAGACTCTGAGCACGTGTCCAGGCCAAGGTCTCGGGTAAGTGCCTGTGGCAGAATTGTCAGTACACATGTCGCACAAGGGGGGAATCCAAATCACGTACCACCAACTTCCCCACCATGGCATCCCGATTCAGCAGTTCCTGGTCTTCTCTAAAGGCCTGGGTGGCCGTTATCCTTCCAGGTACAACCTTCTCGGGGTTGTAGAATTCCAGTAACCTCCGCGACCAGGCCATTTCGTTCTTGTTCACGTATGACTCCAGTACACAGCTGGTGAAAGACAGCAGCAGCCTCCTCTGGACCTCTTCCTCCTCAGACACGTCACCCTCCTGCTCGGCCTCCGGGTCCGGTGCGTTCTTCGATGCGTCACCATCCTGATCCGGGTTGGCAACGTTGACACTGGACTTCCGCTGGGGCAGCGGTGGTCGTGCTCTCTGGCCGGACAGGGAGTGCACGAGGTTGAGGACCGAGGCTGTCTGTTCTTGGTTGGGTTGGTACATCTTGTAGACGGCGAGGAGACTGGTTGCAAGGAAGCGCGAGGGGTACTTGGTCTTGATGCGCTTGTGCAGGATGGCGAGCATTCCGAGAAGAGTTATGAAGCGCCTGTTCGCCTCTTCTGCCGAGACAGACTGCTGGTTGCTCTCCTCCTCGCCGCCGTTTATATCCAGATCATCCAGTCCATTCCCGTCCCCAGGCACATGGAGACCTTCCAGCACTTCCAACACCTTGATGATGCACTCGCGTGGGTTGCCCAACCGTGCTACAGTCTCCAGGCATGTCTCTGACCCCTCGAGAGGAATCAGCATGTCAACAAGGTCCCATCCAATCTCTGAGGTGAGATTCGCATCTTGCAGTATTTCGTTCAGCGTGGGCAGTATCTCAGGTGAGAGGAACTGCTCAATGAGGGTGAGGTAGGTGAAGCGGTCCGTTGCAGGCGGGCGTGAGTCCTTGAGGGCCTCGATGGCTTTGGAAGTATCGGCCATATTGAATTATGGTCGTGATATGCGTAAATGAAATGGAATAACCTTCCTGTAAGATAGGGGTTGTCGAACGAGAGACGGATGAATAGCAGGGCAGTGGTTACAGATGAGTGAGTGAGTGAGTGAGTTTGTTGGAGTGAGTCTCGTTTGAGCTGTAGGTAGCTTCTTCCAAGGTTCTACCATAGAGTGGCTGCTTAGCTTCCCCGCAGGGAGCCTAAGAGCCCTGGAAGCTTTCAGTGGTCAACTGGTGCTGGCTGGACCTTTCAAGATCCGGTTGGTGGGGTGCGGTGGGGTGGGTGGGGTTCTAAGGTTGCTGGGAAGAGCTCCCCACAGGAGGGGGTGTCGCCTAATTTAACCATGTCGTGACACTGGAACATTCGAGTGACGACACCAATCATTCCAGAATTCCTAAGTAGTGTCAGTTTCAGGAACCAGAAGATGGCTGGTTTGCTTCCCTTAATGCCTTGGGGCCAAGCTACTTAGGTAGCCACCGCAAAGCCAAACGTCTGTGTCTCGGGCCGAAACATTGAGACCAGACCGTATCTGGACTACAACCACTATCAGGCCATGAAAGAAACCGACAAAGCAAAGGCAGTTACTTGATCAGTTGTATCGATGCAAGACTTTTTGGACCTGCAGAGGCAGACAGGCGCATGTAACAGTATTCAACAACCCCCTCTGCAGGATAGGACGATCCGAATCTTGCAACTCCAAACACACCGGCACATCAGTAGCAGTGTTTCAACCATCTTCAACATATTCAGTAATCATCGTCCTCAACGCCCGATCCACTCTCATCAACTGATCCCAATCGGTCTCATGCATTCCCAACTCAGTCTCCTATTCTCCTATTCACCCCTGCCCTCACGCTGGGGACCTTTGAGGCATGCAAGCAGTGTGTGAGTTAAGTGAGACTGTGGCTATTTCGAGGAAGGCTTTTGGCGGCATTTAAAACTCCGAGATACCCGAAGATCACGGACCATTCGGTCCATTGTGGGTTTCGTACCAACATTGAAGTCGACGTCGAACACGGGTTTTCAGTTCACTTGTTTGTTTGCCTTCACCACCGAGGCACTGCTGCGTGGTTAAGTGCACATGTGGGTTCACAAAAGAATGCCGACATGAAGAAGCCGGACGACGATGAAGCCGAAGAAGAAACGAACAGGCTTATATCGATACCTGACGCACGCGACCCGCCGAAAGTAACCGTGTGTATTGATATGAAGGCGGGGCCCCAGTGCTGTATCTCTTTACCAGGGGCGTGCATAACAATCGCGGTATTCCCTCCATCGCAAATCTTCATCACACAGTTCTCCTCCTTGGGCCCGGTTTGTTCGATGACTGAACAGAATACCCTATTCGTTTCCCGGTGCTGCTCAGCATACGGGCCAACTCTGGGACCCGTTAATTGGCATTAGACCGGCTAGCTTGCATTGACAACTTGATTGTTCCCCGGGGAAATACAATATCGACCGTCTCAATTGGCTAGCAGATCCGGCAAAGGCGAGCTCCAGGGGCTGATTACTGAGCACCTGTACACACCATCCGCTTTGGAACTGCAGTATTACCAAACAAATAGCGAGGCAGCGCGAGGGCTTGTGAGCCTAACTGTTCTGGACAAAAACTCCGGTGATCTACGGACTATCGGCTGTGTACTATGTATGGGAGGGACCTCTACCTGCATCCCCACCCCGGTTTCTGGCAGGAATTGACCTGCGCCACTTGCAATTCTTAGAGAATGTGCAAACTGTTTGCGCTATGAGCCATGGCCAATAGTTGTTCAGCTCCAGATAATGCAACCATGCATACTACCCTACCCTATAAGTAGATTGTCACTTGGAGATAAGCATTCTGACAAATTCAGGGTGTTCTAGACTGTGAGGAGAGTCTGCAAGCGGACTTACGCCTGCCATAATGACTGCCATGAAAAACTGCCGGCTTTGGTCTCTACAACTTACTAAGGTATCTGAAGCATACCGTAGGCCTAGAAACGGTCCCAAGTGATTTGAGTCTTCTGACAAGGCGCTGACATATAAATTGGTACAAGGCTGTCGTACTCGCGCATTCACCTTGCTCCATGGCTTAGTTAAGTCTATACAACTTCAGCTACTGCGTGCCAAGGCGCCACTAACCCACGAGTCCAGCCATTTGGAATATCTATAGCAGCATCGAGACTGGTAATACTCACAGGCAAGGAACACAGAGCATGTTCAGGAATGGTCGGAAGCTCACAAAGGCCCCAAGCCTCTAGGGCTTGTCGGACAACGTCGATAGTGGCAACCGCTTACTCAGGGACGCTCATGCTTTCATGACAATTCCACATTGGCGGTATATGTCAGGAATTGGTCAAGAATTCGTGAGCATTAAAGGAGAGACCATAATGTTGACAATAGAGACCATATTGCTCCTTTGCGAGGCAGGGGACTTGAGCAGAGGGCATATAAGGAGGCGATGGCCGATGTCTCTTGGGACGAGTATCATATGCGACCGCCCTGAGAACACCATTCGACTTCCTGAGCCAACCTGAACCTTGACCGCTTCGAGACTTTTCCAAAATGAAACGAATATCAGCTTTCCTTCTACCGGCCATTGTCATGGCAGGAGCAGCACTGGGAGATGGTGAGGCTTCATGGTTCGAGATATACGAACTCCGTGTACTGATAAGAGCCAGCTGTTCCCTTCGAGAGGATCAATAAAAATGATTCCGTGAGCATCTTTCGTTCCTCCATACTGATGTGTTCTATGGATTGTGTGCTAATAGGCAGACAGATGCTCTTGGTACTTGACCTGCAAGAGGGCCTGTACGGTCTTGCCCGGGATTTTGATGCCACCCTCTACAAGAATTCGATGATCGCTCACGCCGCCATTGGCATGGTCTTTGATCTCCCCGTGGTGATGACAACCTCCGCTCAACAAGGTCTGCACCCTAGTTACCCTTCCGTGGTTCTATGCGTTGTGCGGGGGCACTCTCCTGACCAACAGTCGCAGGTCCCAACGGTCCTCTTCCACAAGAGATTCTCGACATGTATCCCAATGCACCGCTCATCCAGAGACAGGGCGAAGTCAATGCCTGGGATAATGCCGATTTCCGCGCTGCTATCAAGGCGGCCAACAAATCGCAGATCATCATGGCTGGTATCGTCACTGACGTTTGTGAGTCGTCCTGCTCTCATGCTCCTCCTTTCACCACTCAGTCACCAGCCTTCACTAACAACCACCCGCACTCTCAAGGCACGACCTTCTGTGCTCTATCACTCCGCGCCGAGGGCTACTCCGTCTGGGCCAACGTTGAGGCTTCCGGGACGACCACGTCGCTGATCCGTGATGTCTCTAATGACCGCATGGCGCGCGCCGGTGTCAACATCGTCTCGCTGTTCTCCGTCATATGTGACCTGATGCGTGACTGGCGCAATACCCCTGGTGCCGCCGAACTTATTCCTTGGCTGGACGGGTATTATCCCGTCTACGGGATGGTCGCGCGGGCTCACCACGCGGCAATAGAGAACGGTACAGTGATTCCGGGAGAAGCTTCGCTGCCGAGCTGAAGGGGTGTAAGCTTGCAGTGAATGTGTAGGCGCGATGGCTTGTGTCTCAAATGGTTGTCTGATGTGGTATACTGGGTGTGATTGGTGGTGTGAAGATCTATGCGGTGTAGTGGACGGGTGGTTGCTAAGTGACGGTAAGGAACAGGGCGGTCATCACGCAGATAATCTAGCATGGGGGTTAAGCCTTTCACTTCTTACTTAACTCCTTGTCATATGCATTCGGTTGCGTGCCAAACTGACGCTTGTCCTGACTGTGTACGGCTTCACGCTGTTTCATGACGGTTTGCCAGACACATTGACTTGTCCGCCAGACTCCCCATTATGAAGCATACCTATGTAGTCAGTTGATTGCTCACTTACAGTGAATACACTCGCACTTGCTCACAAAAATTGTGGGAATCAGTAAGTACCGATACACTATAAGTTTGTCTCCCCTTCCCAGTTCCACAGAAGATTTCTTCCTTTCCACCTGGACAAAGTCAAACGAAGACGGCCTTTGACATATGAGAAGCATGTCAGTCTCAAGCCGGCCCGAGATGGCGAAAACCGCCGGGACAAACTCCAGCAGCAATGACCGAAATGGAAAGGTGACCTCGTATATGTGGTACATCCACATTCTCGTCAAGGTGAACACCGAAGACCGCCTGCGAGACCACATCGCACCCTTTCTCCAAAACGATGTCATTTCCCGCATACCGTCCCCTACCCACTCCTGCGCCAGCTCCTCAGATGAACATGACAGCATGCACGATAGTGGAGGCAACAAGATGGAGAAGGTTGACAACCTTACCGATTACCTTGTCCTCCACTTTTTCAACAACGAAATCCTTGGCCAGCTCGTCGACACGGCGCCCTTGCTCGAGCAGGTCGGTGCATACGTCCGAATATTGGCGGGAGTTCCGGAGAGTTTCCGCGAGGAATTCTGCCGCCGACTGTATGTTCTTCTCTTCAGCAAGAACATTGTCGAGTGGCCGTGCGGGATCGCTGCACCCGACCCTGCGGCTGCAGCGGCGATCGCAGCAGGAGCCTCCCCACACCCTGGACAGCGAGACGCCGAGCCCTCCGACGTCCTGGAGGACCAGGAGGACCAGGGAACGGCCGGCATCGAGATCAGAGGGCAGCGGCGCCGCCTCTCGTCCGCCGCGACGACCAGCCCCTGCCCCGGCGGGTCCGATCTCGATTCGGAGATGGCCAGGCCAGCGTACTTCGGGACTGCCTCCAGCCCCCTGCCATGGAACTACTTCACAGACTGGCACCTCAGCCGCAACGGGTACGGTCCCCTGGCCGACTGCGCCGAATACGATGTGGCCGACAGCTGTTCGTCACATCGGGCCCCGGCCCCACCGCACACCACCCCTCAGCAGCGACAGCAGCGACAGCAGGATCAAGAGCAGCTGCAGCAGGAGCAGATGCACATGCACATGCTGCAGCAGCAGCGGCAGGAGGAGGTAGTCCCGCCGCGCTACTGCCCTTTCCCCAAGGTAAGTTTTGGTTTCAATGAAAATAACAAATTCAAAACTTGCGTCCAAGACCACTTCTGTTGAAGATCAAATGGCGATCGCCGGGTTCCGTACCCTGACACCTGCGCAAAAGGGGGCAGCCCTACCCGACCGCGTGGTAAAACGGGTACTGTAGCCGAGCAGGCTAACTCATTCTGGGTGTACCGTAGATCCCCAACGCTGAGGGCCTCAGTGACGACATGCCCCCGGCGTCTGCTTACCAACGGTTAAGCCGCGTCAACCCTCATCACCTGCATCGCAGTAGCGGTGTTGTTGGCGCCGCTGTTGGTTGTGATGGTGGTGGTGCCGCCGGTAGTGGTGGTGGTGCCATGAGGATCCGACGAGTCAGCGGACAAGGCGGCAACCCTTTATCGAGTCCTGTTTTCGGCCCTGCTGTGCCCGGCGCTGATCCTGCGTCAGACGTTGCCCTGGCCGTCGACGAGAGCCATATCTGGGGTCGGGATTGGGATCCAAGGGCCTCACCGGTGGGGGCCCCTCAAGGTCTGACAACTCACCCGCGGGCATTGAGACGGACCCAGCAGGTTCCCTCTTCCTTGCTCCGACAGTAGGACGGGTGACGTGGGGAGACTGTGAGCCTGGAAACAGAGAGGGAGCCAAAAGGTGGGATGTAGCGCATAGGCTTTGTCTGTTGGGCAGGAGGAGAGCCAGTGGGATTTGATAAGGGGGTTACTCAACTCATGAGAAGCCGTCAATCATACAGCACGCAACTCCGGCACGTGGTCTCCCTTGGGACACATGGCACCGTACGGGACAAATCAACAGCGCTGATTCATAGGACAGACAGAATGCATCGATCATCATTCAGTGCATATGTACACAGGAACCCCAGTAAGCGCGTGAACCGATTCGGAGAAAGCCCACGCAGTCTCGGGATTTCTTGTTGCAGCACGCCCGCAGGATCTGACTCCCTAAACAGCAAGATTGCAAGCCACCATGCCCCCCTCTCCCTAGATTGGTGTTGGTTTACCCTAGGGTATACACCATCCCACGGTTCTCCGAACCGGTCAGGAACCCCCTGGTCCCACCACTCCGGGTTAGCAGTCCGACCCGTCGAATCGAGTCTCTCAGCATCATCTGCCCATGACTAACCAGGAAAGTCATTAGCTAGACCTAAGAATGAGGTTATTGTAGAGCGGGATTCCCCGGGAGCTCCACGGTCTCCGCGGCCAAACACCTTTGCGCCAGCCGGGAGAGTAAAAATGTGTCGCGATGTGTGGTCTACTTACACGGATCCAGGGGTTGTGGTGCCGGGGGTGGTGGGTTGGGCGCGTTGCCTTTCTTGTCAGACTCTTTGCTCTGAACAGGTCCGCTGTGAAGGGGCATTGAGTCGAAGTGTCTCATGGCTGTTGCTGCTTTGGTGACCCTGATAATAGGAATGGGACGGTAAGATCGGGTAACGTGCGTAGTTCAGAGGCACCCCGGTCGAGGTATTGGCGCAGAACGTCGAATGCAACAGGCTTTGGTGGACCTTGCGCCGTTGCAACAGATGCTTCAGCGTCTTTTGTCGAGTGTCTGTCTGTCTGTATAATCGTGCTTGCAGTCTGAACAGTCGCCAGGCGGAGGAATAGATTTATATAGCCAAGGCCACGGTGGCAATTACATATAGCCCAACAAAACTCCTCTCACCGGCTTCCAAGGTTTGCGATCATCAGAGGGTGGCCCGTCATATTCCCGCACGGCGAGCATCATTTCCTGGCAGTGGTATGACGGAAGACACGGGCCCTCAGAAGTGCCATCGATAGGAGCCACGTCGTGACAACGTTTGAGCTGACGGTCTAATGGTGGTACGGAGTATGAGATCACACGCACGGGGCTCTTCGGAGCTCATTGGCGTGTCTCGAGATGGTTGCCAACTCTCTTTGAGGCTTTGTTATTGAGTTATTCGGGACGAGAAGGCCGGTGAAGGGGAGGCAATTTGAAGCCTTCGTGAGATCCACTTCTGGTAAGCGACAGGCTGCGACATTGGAGCCACCAGGAGGTCCCAGATTAAGCTGGGTGCTCAAGTGACTCAGGCCGCGTGATGCAATGCTAGAGAGGGATGGCACATCCTGCCAATATCATTCAAGCCATTGCCAACAGGGGCAACGAATTGGCATGAGGATTATGTGCGAGGATCGGGATCGAATCCCAAAACCGGGGCAACTTGGTGGAAAGAAACCACTACAGGAAAAAGGTCCTGCCAAGTGGTAGTGCATGTAGGGTCTAACCCATTGCGAGGAGAACGGCTCGATATATTGGACACTAGAGGCAATGACAGATGTTGCAATTCACGTCGAAAATAGGCCATGGTACGAGATAGTCCGTGGCCGAAATAAGGCCGACTAAGTAGGTTGAGATGCAAGTGCGGACGACCGGATGGATGTGTCAAACCCTCTCGAGTAAAGTCACCCCCAACTCAAACCAGAAGCTCTTGAATTAAGGAGGGCCAGGCGGACGCGGACGTTCACGGTAATTCACAGCACTGGCACACCACAGCAAAGTACAGTACAGCACAGCACAGCACAGCACTTGCTTGCCGAGTTGATGCCGACTATAGCCGTATTTATCCCCCAAGCACTCGCAAGATAATGCCCGTACGTGATGTCGACCACGAGTGTATGTATATATCCTGCTCATGGCTCTTTTCAAGTTGGAAATGTTGGAAGGCCCGTCTGCCCGTGCAGCAAGGGAGTGAAAATATCAGATTCAGGCGTGAGATAACGACGGGATGAATGATTCCATTTGATCTTGCACGTATATATGAACGATGATGATTGGGATGAATCAGAACCGCTTGATTGATCGTGCGTAATAAGTGTAAGGGGAAAAAAAAAGGAAAAAAAGGGAAGAGGAAAGGGAGGAAGACATCGTGAAGTTACTTAACCAAGTAAGTTTTGCCGTTGGTCCTTTGCGTGCACGTGACCGCGGCGGGTACTAGCGCCAAACGGCTATAAAACTCTAACTTTACGTTCTGCTCGTCTCTTCATCTCTTCTCCAACCAACACAAACAACACACAAACACAACAAAGAAAAGAACCTTGAAACTCACATCATCAAAGCACCTGTTGCAGATGGATGATGATTTCTCAAGAGCCAAGAGCTGTCTGGCGTCTTCAAAATGGACTGGGAACTCCAGAACCAGATTGCGAGATATGACGTTCCATTCCAGCTTGGTGTAGGTCTGCGACCGGTTTTCTTCAACGCGATGAGAGCCGTTTCGTTCCCTTGAGGGCCAACTCGATTGGTTGCCCTGTTTCTCTTTTTCCGTCCCCGTCCATGCCTTCTCGTTCCGCCTCAATTCCGTTCCACACCCTCCTAGAGGTCAACACCTTTTGAGCATGGGGTCGACCAACCCACGTGCAGTTTGCACACGACCTCAGACAAAAAAAAACCAAACCAAAACCACGAATTGCCTGCCGCTGCGCTTTTCCAATGCGCAAGACGGTTACTTATTTTTATCGTTCATGTGGAAGAGCAAAAAAAGGGTCTAGACAACCCGTCCTTTCCACCCTATTGGTGTATCCAAGCGCATGCAATGGGACTAAATATGGACAAACATCCTTTGTGAAGGATAGCAGCTCTGTTTTTGCGACTCGACAAGACTCTTCTCTTCGGCCCCCAAGGGGTCGACAACGACACACCATTGAGGAGGAGACAACCAATCGGTCATGTCATTTCCATCAGTGGCCAGTACGTCGTTACCAAGAGGCCAGTCCGTTGTCCTTTTACCAGAGCTGTCAGCCCCATTCAAGCGGAGCCACGACATTCTCCATCCTGTATTCCATCGATACATACCCACCCACACGCACACAATGGATCTGTGCCCAGCGGTCCCTTGTTCGTTTCGGCGAATTCAGGGTTGACTGCTGCGGCAGTTCGATTTATCCAAGGAGCCATCAAATCCCCATGATGTCAATCTTCCAATCGACAGGTCCTAGAGCAATCGGGGGTTGGGACGCCAGGTTCGCCGTAACAGGCTTGAGCCTGGTTGAACAGCTCTATGAAGACGCCATATTCCACACCTTTTTTCCGAGATCGTCGATCGATGAAGTTGGGGATAACCATGGCTTTTGCCTACAATTCTTGAAGTACATGCTCGCTTTCTTATCAGCTCCGTCAGTCCTATTCTTGGATAGCATTGAATACCAAATATAATTTTACCGCATCTCATCTGTACTCTTCATGCGTTGGTTGGCATCGCTCATCTTGTCCGAGGCGGTCTGCCGGTCATCATCCTCTCCATACTTGGCTTGATACATCCGAACAGACGAACGGACGCACAAACGCCTGATGACCTCACTCGTGACCATCGGGCCTTCAAGACCCGAAAATATACCGGCGGTCTGTAAAAGAAAGCAAGAACTTAGACCACAGACGTCCAACGTAATCTACCGACGCGCTTTGCGGCCATGGGTGATTCTGGCTATCCGGGTCCATTGCTGGGTCCACGGCAAGTGACTCCAGCTCAGACCCTATGGTGGAATGTCAGATCCAGAGCCAGGTTGAGTTCAATCATTTCATAGGCAAGGGAAGGGACTCACAATTCGTCTGCAACATGTCCCTCAGGCTTTGTACCATTTCCAACTCCGTGCTGCTCTTCAGTTCGCTCGCCTTCTCCGGGAGGTTGTCCGCCAGGGGATTGAACGACTTGGCCGAAGCGTCGGTCAAGTGAGTAAAGTAGATCTGGTGGAATTGGAAAGCGAACTGCTTGAACGGACCATTTTCTATGCACTTATTGGCCTCGAGCGCATGCGTACGCTCGAACTTCACCGGCGGACTTTGAAGCTTTCCGACGTCGTTTTCCGATATGGCGAACCCATCAGCTGCTGCCTCCCTCTCCTCCATTAGCATGCACAGTATCAGGAAGGCTGCCAGGCAGGGCGCCCACTCTCCAGTCGGCATTGACCCCTTCAGCCGCCTGCTGAACTCTTCGAACAGCGCCTTGACCCCCTCCCTGATCAGAACGTCAATGACAGCCTTGATCTGCCGGCTGAGCAGATGGGACGTCATGTATGAACCAGTCGCCCTCACCGGGTTGATCAGCCTCAGTTCCTCAATACTTCGTTGATCCAGTGTTAAGTGCCGCGTCATCATGTAATGCATCACATAGACCCCCAGAGCCCGCTTGACGATTGGCGACTTTGACTGCTGGAAATATCGCTGCACTATTTGCAGCATCCTGCGAGGCAGGTCTGGCTTCCGCATCGAAGCCGTCAGTTCCCATGCGAAAGCCGGCTCCTTGACGATGTTATGGACATAGTCATCCACCTTCCTCCGCAACTCGTTCCATTTCGAAGTGTCCATTTCAAGTCCGATGGGCGTAGCCCTCGTCATTTGAAGCTCGACGTCGCCGGGGACCCGGAACCAGTGCTGCAATACGTCCGAAGTGGCGTTTTTGGCCGTGAAGAATTTCGCTTTGACCACGAGTTTCGACGCGAGATCCGGCCCGGAGGAGAGGATCACCGTGCAATGCTGCTCGATCCCATTCAAGGTGAACGACTGCACGTTGTCCGAGACGAACTTGCTCATCGCTTCCTTGTCGAAGTGTTCGCGGAGGAATGACGGGAAGAGCACCTTGCTGAAGTCCTCGAATCGCCAGCATATACCCGGGGATATCTGGTTGCAGGACTTGAGGCAGCTCTTACACGGTCGCTGCTGGTCACACTTGACCTTCCGGCGGTGGCAGCAAAAGCAGGCGCCTGTTTTGCGGACTGCCAGTGCGCTTTTCCTCGTGTCATCCGAAAGCGCGCCCTTTCTGCCCTTCTGCGACGGCCTGGACACGTCTGATATGCCTTCGAAGTCGCTCTTGTCCCAGTTGTCCGCATTCTTGTTGCAGAATTTGAAAACAGGGGTCTCTCCCGGTTCCGGGTCAGAACTGGACAGCCGCGCACTTGGGCTCTTCCTCTTGCGAGGCCTCTGAATCCTCGCGGTGTCGCGGTCCTTCCGTTTGGTACTGTGCATCCTGCTATCCACCTTGCTCGTCTTGGCTTTCTGCATGAGCCGGTGTAAGCCTGCAGGCATTTCTGGACTCAGCTCGATGGAGGATCTCGAGGAAGAAGTGAGGCGGTCCATGGATGGATGATCCAATCGACCATAGGCGGAGGTGGCCGATGCTTGCAGAGAGGCGTGATTCCATGGAGGCGGCTCATCGGTACCAATCCTCGCCGAGAATGACATGTTGTGCTGTTGCAAAGATTGCGACTGCGAAATTGTTGTCATGGTGTTATCCCGCAACAAGCCGTTGTAGTTGAAGTCAAAACCTGGTACTGGTATACGCGGCAATGTAAGTCTCCTGAATGCCCGCAATATTGACAGAGATCTACTGACCGAATGCATTTGTTGCGCCTAGGGGATAGCTATGTGCCATGTGGAAAGTCTGCCCTTGCGGATGAGCCCCGATCAGGTACTGGTCCAACGGAATTTGCTGTTGAGCAGTCAGAGACGTGTTAGAAAAGCCGAAGTCCGGTGTACCCTGGTCATTGCCAAAGTCCCTGGGTAGAGCTTCTGTAATTCCGAAATGCATAGGATCAGTATAAGCGGGCGAGACGTTGGTGTCCAGTGGCAACGCAGGTGACGGCGACTGCACCATCCTTTGTGGCTGTTGATCGTTCACGAATACCCATGATCCGTGGCTGTTGATTGAAAATGATGGGCTGCCGGGCCCGTGAGAGGAGACTACATCATGTTGGTGTGAAATGAGACTTCCATTGTCAGAGGAGTCGAGGGCCCAATCCTCCTCCATTGAGGAGAAGCCCGAGAGCGGAGACGCAGATAAGATGGCACTGGCCATGAGCAAGGTGGTAGCGGTCGTGAGCGGTGACGGTGTCGTGCCCGGAGGTGCCTGGAACGGATAATGTCTGCCTCCTCGAACGCCGGAGTTGGTTACTGTTCGGTGCGGTCCAGTCTTGCGGGTCGGTGCTGCCCGGCTTCCTCAAATCTTTTTCGCTTCCTGCCAAATGCTCCGGTATTCTGTACTCCCTCTCTCTGTCTCTCTCTCTCTATAGCTCTCTCTCTCACACACACGCGCACGCACACAAACACTTCCTCGGATTCCTGGACGTCCGGTGCGACCTCGTGCAAGTCGTCCCTCTACTCCGTGCTCCTTCGTGTGCCCTTCTGCATGTGCGCCCCGAGCCGACTAGGCAAGCGACAGATCCGTCCGTTATCAACGAATGTCTTGGACCTCCTCCTTCGGCCGCGTGCTTGCTATTCGCACCCTTGCGATACACGACAAGCCCTAGCGGGCAAATCGCTGCGGGGGCGAGGAGTCGGCAGATGGGATCCCAATGCTGTCCACGTCTCTTGTGTATCCTGCACTTCGGTTGTTTGCGCCTCGGGCCAATGGTCCGCGTACGAACAGATCTCCGCCTCAGTTCTCAGTTGTCGTAAGTAAGAAGAGATAGAAAGGGCGTTGGACGTGGGGAGGGGGAGAGGAGGGCAAGACGACAACACAAGCCTTAGTCATTCCAGAGCTATACAGTAAAGACGAGGAAGCGCGCAACATGAGTCTCAGGAACTAGTGCCCGTTATATTTTCCAGCAGCCTGGAAGAGTCTCGCGGACACGACCCAGCGGTCCCCGGTCAGGCCGGCCAGTGGCCATGGAAACTATGCTTCTTACGTTGACCGACAATACGGGGAAGACTTCAGGCACGTTCCGACCAATCTGACCCCCGCAACGTGACCGTGAAAGCTACGCCAGCATGATGTGGGAAGCCGGTGCGTGCACAGGGAACCTGTACGGATCCGTATGTGGTGATTGCCTCGCAGGATTGCCCAAAATGTAGCAATTAGCTCCAGGAAAAGAAGCAGAGGCGGCATGTGTGGCTGCATCTGCATCCTGCATGGGCTTACTGCTCCTCTTGCTTCTCTACCTTCTCTACTATGTAGGCTTCCTGATAAACCCCTCCAATACCGCCACAACAGGTCTGTGCACACGGGACACATCATGATTTCCCTTCTCAACCGGGGCAACGAATTGTCCGCCTGTGTATGACCTTGAGTGGTGATTGCTTCTGTCAGGACCGAAGGAGCGACTTGATATGCTGATCCGGACGCGAGATTTGGGCCCCCGGTCTGGTAGTACCTTTCGCCAAGCTCCCGGGCACTGGCAGGTTTGCCTTTTGTTCTGTTTCCTTTCTCTTCAGGTCACACAGGGGCCACCACCACATTGATAGCGCCGTCGGCAAATGAATGGCACGAGCATACATTGCTCGCAACCGAGTGCTGCTGTGTAGCGTGTGCACCTGAGGTTGGATTGTCCCCTCTGGCGTTGCAGTCTTGTAAGTGGTTGTACGACACACAAGCAAAAACACGTCCAACCGGAAGGCCTCCCGCCCAGCAAGTGCGGCCGCTCTCGAGGCAATCTCACTTGAGGATCGAGGGACGAGGTGGGAATCAAAGCAATGTTGAACTTTGTGAATGTGGAATAAAAAACAAGGGCCCAGCGCTCCTCTACTATGGAAGGTATAGGACAGACATGGAACGTCGCCGGCGGTTAAGATACGGGTGTTTCGGACAAAGGCAAACCCATTGAACGTATCCAGCCAACTCCCCGCCATTGATTACTTTTTCCTCCCTCTTCTCGTCCCCATGGAGGCTGGCGCGCCCCGTCTTGATATAATCAGCGTGCCTAAAAAACCAATTGTATTGCGCAATTGCCAAACATGTGAGAAGACAAAAGGTATCGATCAGCCATGACAAAACGTTCACATTCGCCCAGCCCCTCTCCAAGGAGGTCATCTGTTCAGTGCGTTCTCGTATTGCTTTTTGTAGGACTTTCATTTCGTGGGGCTCGTCAAAGGTTCCGTACTTCACACACGGGTCGTTGACGTCTGTCATGCCAACTGCCCGGTTGGACTGGACAAGGTAAGCAAAACGTCGCTCACATCGTTTTCCCACCCTTTCTGTTTTCCTACATCTTCAATCAGGTAGAAGATTTCTCCTGGTTTGATAATTCATATAACGTATCTCGAGTCCTCAACCATGTCGAGGACTCGATCGACCTGGACTCCAGGGGGGCCAGTGGGAATGTAACATATAAAGCCCGGTGGGTGTTTGGGGAGGGATATAGGCCAGCGGAACTATTGTTTCCGCCGCTCACGCCCGGCTGAACCTCGCAACGGCTGCCTTCGCCCTCTCGTGGATCTGCAGCTCGGTGCTCACGTACAGTCGGTCGAGGTAGTCCATGGCCTGGGCATCCTTGAGTATCTTGGCGACCTGGATGCCGGCGCTGATGAGCTGCAGGATGTTCCTGTCGTCCTTCAGCGGCCGGCTCTGGTGCTTGGCGGCGTGCCTCATCTCCAGGCTGTTCTCGAGGATCGTCACGAACTGCTTGATCTGCCCGTTGTACAGGACCCGGGCAGGAATCCGCCGCTTGGTGGCCAGCCGCTTGAGGAGGTATACCCACTCGGTCCACTCTCGGTCCTGCGGCCTCTCCACCGGCCGCATGTCCTGCGTCAGCGGAATTGGGAACTGGTATTTGGCGACGAAGTCGTAGGCGCACTGGGAGAGCCGGTCGTTCACCTGGGATAGGACGCTGTCCTGCTCCTGGACGAGGAGGTTCGTGGGGAGGTGGGGCAGTTCCCGCTCCTGCATCGCAATGTACTCCGGTGGCGGGCGCTGTAGGAACTGGTGGGGCCCATCAAACTCGTCACGGTTCGATGGTCGTCGATGAGACCTTCCCTTGGCGTTTGATGCTTTGTGCTGCTTACCGGGTGGTGTCGTCCCGGCGCTGTTGTCAATCGAGTAGTCCGATAGGCTCGGTGAGGCCATGATGTCGTCCATCGAATCCGTCGGCGAGTACCTGCTCTGGTGGTCCCAGTTCTGCGAGCCCGTACTCTTGTACGAGCCGAAAGACTGTGCTGGGCCACCAGTCGCCCCATATGTCATGGACAATGGTCTCGAGTCGTAAGGTTGGGTGCCTGGGTATGCCGTCTCGGACCGTCCACGGTGGTTGCTTGTCACTGTCGATATGCTCCCCGGGAGATTGTACGTCGATGTGCTCCCGCTGTATTGTACACTTGGAGGATCTTGTTATTCTCATGGCCCGTAATCCAGGGGTCAGTCTCGGTTGCTCTGGTCTCTTACCTTTGCGACTTGTTGCTATAAGAACCGTTCGCATTCTCATAGCTTCCTCCGCTTGGATACGGGTCTTGGTACACAATAGGGCTTGACTGCAGGTTAGCTGGGCAAAGTCCGGTCAGGGAGTCTCTCGTCTGGTCCGCACCTTCTTGTCCCCCATGGTCCTTTGGAACTCCTGTAGGCAAAATCCGGTTGTGCCATGGTATCTTTCGCTCAACGGCCTGGGTATCGAAAATCCACGGGTTGGGAGAAATTGACCCGTCTCCGTCCTGGTACGGCAAGAAAAGGAGACAAACGCAAGACTAAACAGAGAAACTTGTGGCCACAAGTGAGGATCATAAGATAGCTGATGCCTTGTCCTAATAATCTTGTCCACGGGCAATGGTCCTGACGGGGCCAAGTTTACCTCAAAAAATTTCTGACAAAACGGTTCCTGCTCCAATAAATCCCACGGGTATAGTAAGAAGAGTCCTTCCGGAGTGTACGGCCTTTGGTGATGCAGCGGTGCGTGTTCAATCCGTCCAGGGTGATATCAGTAACAAGCAGACGGCGACTGGCAAGTCTTGTGTCCTCCAAATGTCCAAGATGGGATGACGCGAGGAGGGAGCTAGTATTATAGCGCAGAGCTTGCTCCCGGGGACACTGGCAGACGGGATGTCTTGCCTACTCTGAGAGGGTAGTGAATAGCTTCAGGTTGATGGCCGACTGTCTCTGTGGGGAGTGGGACTGGTTGAAGCCGGGGGAGGTTATATCTATGACCGTTTGGGCAGGGGGAGTGGCAAAAAGGGTGCCTTTCGAGATGAATAGTAGCCAGACAGCCAGAGCCTATCGCCGAGAGGAGGGCGGCAGGAACAGAGCTGAAGGACTAAAACACTGTTCTTTTGGGCAGGTCGGCCCAGGATCCACAAGACTGGGAACAAGACGTTCAAGCCGCATGCACAGCACGAGAGCTTTCGTGGCTGCGGGCAATGAAGGACGAGGACAAATGGGGCGTTTACAAAAGCAAATATTATGGAGCACGAAAGCGCCTGTTGTGCGGCAAAGATGCCACCTAGAATGTACCCCCCCGCCCTGGTTCTGGTGGGCATCTGGGGGCACATCTACATATGCATAGAAACAGAGGAGTTGATGGACAACTGGCCTGGGTCAGGGACTACCCTAGAACCACGCAATTGGCTTACGGGCTTGAAAGAGCCTCTTAAACCGAAGCGAGCTCCCTGGGGCAAGCAAGATGACGTGCAATGGGTGTTGAACACGGCACACGGCTGTGGATTTGGAGGGTCGATAGGGCATCGATTGGGCCTCCACGGCAGTGACAAAGTACCTGCATTGTGGCCCAAAGGCTGGCATGGCAGTCCATCCAATTTGAAGAGGTATCGTGAATGACAAAGTTTGCAGGGGAGCACCTAGATATCCAGGTAGCGGTGACACTCAGCAGCTGGGAACGTTGGGCAGTAAAACATGCGATGGGGCAGCCCAACCAGGCATTGATGCCAAATATCAACGGAACGCCGTCTCACTTTGGAGTCCGCCTGTTCGCTGAGTAAAGAATTGCCAGTGGTGGATGGATGGGTTTGACCAGCTTGACGGTGAGGGGCGGGGAAACAAGGTGGGAGGCAAAGGAAGGGGGTACAGCCACTACTGATTGCGCATAGGAAATTGAAAGTCCAACAACATGCAGTGAGTGAGAGAGAGAGAGAGGAGAGAAAGGAAGACCAGATGGATCTGTCCTGTCGCGGATTGATGATAGTCGACTGGCTAAAAACGGCCAGATCTGCGTGTTCTGGTCTCGACTCTCGACTTGTTCTCCATCGATGGAAGCAGACAAACGCAGGGAAGCCGTTTCGACTGGGAATAGAAGGAGACGGGAGGGGTCAATTCTAGCGGCCAGGCCTGTCATGGAATCTTTTGCAGTTCGAGAATTCGAGGTTGAGTAGAGGCAGAGGGGTTCCAGACATTCCAATGAGTGCCGGACAGACGGAGGCTTGTACAGTGAGCATTGGAAGAAGCGGGGTTCTCGGCCATTTTGACTTCGAGCTGGAATTCCGAGCGTCGAGTTCCACCGGCCGGATCCGATATCTGATAGATTAACGGAGCCAGAGTAGACTCCAGATTTCCTGATGAATGCTGCTTGTTCTTGCCTTTTCATTGCTGAGAACCGTCAATGACCTGACGGGCTGTTTTGTATCTTTTCATCTTGTTCTTTTGCGATCGACTTCATCCCGAATATCGATCGCAAGTAAACGCAGATCGTGAACTGGGCTTGTGAACCGACTCACTCCGACCCCGAGACCCGGCCGAACGATTTTCTGGAGCCGTCTGACTGCCTCAACAATAACAATATAATGCGAGACAATGCCCTTGCTGTTCCTGGACTGCAGCACTGCATTAAGCACAAGATCATGAATTTGAAGTTGACTAGCCCATATCACCGGCTCGTTCTTGGACCGGCGAACAGTAGGATTCGAATACCACTGTGGCTAACAGTGAGATTCCCAAACTTTTGGTCAACAGCCCGCAGGGTATGGTGAAAGGGCCCAGGGCTTTTCCGGGCATGATGCCTGCTACAGGCGTAAAAGTAATGGCTTGCCAGTGCACACGCGTCTTGTCCCATCTAGCCAAGTATTTGTGGCGGGACACTGATCTACCTGGGCGTGCTGGACGGCTGAAGGCTGCAGCATTTTGCACACAGCACTGGATATTTCTGGAGGGCAGCAGCATGACCTTCGCCCATATTGTTAGTATCCCCATCTAGCTAAGCTTGGGCTAAAGTGGCGGCGGCGTTTGACTCTTTTTGGTCGAATTGCATCCCATGGTAAGCCTCTGCAGTTCAGCACTGGTCCGTTGTGGTGTCTCATCAGTTCTGTGGTGGCACCGCTCGCAAAACGAACTCGTGGTGTCCACGTGCTGTCCAGGCATGGCCAGTCCGGGGAAGGATTCATCTAAGTTGGCGTGGCGCGCCTGAGGTTGTTCGAAGGTTGGTGCGTAATTTGCAGACATCGGACCGACTTCGTCCTGTACGCCCGGAAGGAACCCATACCTGATTCTGTCCTTCTGTTCGACAACCTAGTCTTCTCGGCTTATGTCAATCTATCACATTGCCTTTTGTGACCGTCTCAAAATCTTGTACGAATTCCCAGTACTTCCGTTCCCGGGCTCGAGAGCAAGCCGGACTTAATGGTGATAGTGACTTTCCCGACGCCGTTCTATTTGCAGGTGAGGTCTAGGCCAAACGCATCACTTCTAGTACCTCGGCTCCTAGTCTACCGGAGAGGCGGTGGGGAGGGGTCCTGGCTAAAACATTCGGTTCTGTTGGTATCTGGACTCCTAATTCCGATGTGCATGATTGAGACCCCAGAAAGACGGTACGCCGCAGGGACAATCGGATGGAGTCGCCGGATTTAATTGAGAACTTTCGAAAACAGTCCATGATGCGTCATGACGCTTAACGGGTCGACGCATAGCGTCGATAAGAATCAAAGTCAGCAAGAGCGGCATGATTATGTGATGGGCATTGCAGTATTTGCACAAGTTGACGTGTGAGATGCACCGAGACGGAGACTCAAGTGATGAGTGTTCGACTTTGGTTTTGTTGGCGTAGTCCGAGAAACATGCTTCCACGATGCGTCCACCTATGCATTGCACCTTTCATTGCGGTGCCCGAAGCTTTGCAGGACGAGCGAGATCTGCTCCATGGCTGACGCGGGTAATGTCTCGAGCTGTCTCCGCAGCGGCCCTGGGCACAAGTATCCGGACGTATTCACAACATCGGAAGCCAGGTCGGATTTGCTCCACGACGTTACCGAGGAGCATTAACCCGAGGCTGAGGTTCAGGCCCGAGTAGGGAACGCTATCGGATTACGAGGATCTGACCAGCGACAGGAAGTAGGTTGCTGCACCCGTCTTCGTAGCGTTGTTCTCCGGCAGCCCAGCCAAGCTCCCAGAAACAATTTGGCGGCAACTCCGGACAACCGGACGTCGTAGCCGCGATGCTTCTGATGTGCCTGGGAACTTGGCCCAGTAGCACAATATTATCGCACTTTCCGCCGTAATGTTGGAGAACCAAGTCTCGACCAAACGGCTTATCTCTCCCAACCTCGAGACTGTGATGCTCCGTCTTGGGCGGCATCCATATCCATGACCAGGCTGGAAAGCTCTTGACGCACTCGGATTGGTTTGAGAAGCCAAGGGAATAGTACTGCACTCAGACTTGATGGTATCTTGACATCGTTTACTGCGTGAGCAAGTTGTCGTGACCTAGCAGCCTTCGTCATAATCCCGAGTAGCAGTGCCCTACAAGGGGCGAGCAAACGTGCCATAAAAAAGAGGGTAGTGTTCGTCCAACAAAACTGCGTTGGAATAATGATCACCGGTGTCTTCGTTGCATGTCTTCCAAGAACCTTTTGCCCAAGCCAGAAGACGTTTGATGGCGTCTCGACGCAAAGATACCGTAAAGTACAGTTCACATTGCCTTGTGTCTCCGAGTCGGATTTGGACACGGTCAACAAGACTAGGATCAGATTTGGAGACAACCGCAGAGCTCTTATGGGCAAACATGTACCTTGCCCTAGTGCTTCGACCCAGTAGTCGTAGTCAAGGTCTTGTGTCTCTTGGTAGACATGAATGGACTGAGACGGACAGAGGTATCAGAAAGATTCGGCCTCTGTTGAGAGAAGCCACCGCGTGCTACTGTGACTAACGGAAATGGCCATGTAGCGGGATTGCAGACTGAATACGAAAGACGCATCACTCCCCGGCTATAACATCTGTGAGTATCCGTGAAAGCAAGATGACTTCTGACACGTATCAAATGTTGATGAGTGACACTTCTGCGGAAGCCTCGGAGGACCGTAACGCTCCAAAAATTGCCCAGAGCCCTCTTCAGAGTCGAGACCATTGTAGCTTCACACCCACCTGGAGAGGGGGAGAGAGATAGATGGCTTGAAGGTGTATAAGCGGCCACCCACATGCTGCAGGCTTTTGGTGCTAGGTATGACAATGCCAACTTTGAAAAATCTCCCAGCCCCGTTTGTGTAATTGGCAATGACAGTGAGAGTTTCCGTTGCTTCCTGTTGTGTAATTGGCAATATCGGTGACAGTTTCCGCTGGCTTTTCCCGTAACGCTATCCAGGCGATCGACAGGAGAAATGGATAAAGCTTCAGCTTTGCTTTGCAAAGCTCAGCTGTGCAGGGCACGGCGGGATGGGGGGGGGGGAAGAAGGCTCACATCACAGCTCCTCCCACAACCTTGCTAGGCGCCCAGAAAGAGGAGGTTGGATCTTCTCTGAGAGGCGGAAGCTGAAGAACCCGACGGTCGTACTGGCGAAAATGAGGAGGTGTTCCGAGTTTTCCGCACGAGACGAAGAAGCGGTGGGCACTGGGGAGGTTGGAACTCAGGGAAGAGTGCCAATCATGCGCGAGTCTGCATGGATGTGTTGTCTTGCACCGCTCAGAGCTGCTCAGTCTCAGGCCATTATGAGGCATCCCCAGCGACTGACAGGAGGTCGATTGGCTGGGAAGGCTTCCTGGACCCCCCCTCAAGACCTTCCAAAATCAGGGAAGCCGCATATGATGTTGAAAGGTTGGGAAGGTTGAGGAAGCCAGGCTGCCAGGGAACGTGTGACGACGGTCCATCACGAGTCACGCTTGAGTACAGTCGCATGCGAGGGGCTCTGAGGGGGCAGCAGCTTGCAGGAAAGACGAATGAAGATTGCAGGGGCGCAGTGCCAGCTCACGATTCGACGGGCTCATGCCTGCTGCGGCCGGTGTGATGACCCAGCCAGAAGTGCAGAAAGCAAAGCAAGAAGATAGGGGAGCAACAGCAACTGTATGGACGAGCGAGACGACAAAGGTGTGAGTGAGCAGGCGCTGTGATGAAGCTTGGTTCGTCAGTTCGTAATGGGAGATGTCGATGGGGACAGTCAGAGATGAGGGTGTCATCAAAACAGAACAAGAGCGGGGTTATGGACAGGGGACCACACAGGGGATCAGACAGGGAACTGAGTCCAGTGGTTGAGTGCCAGCTCATAGAGGTGGGTCGTATCAATTTCACTCAAACCCACATGCTCTCTGTCTCTCACGTCCTCTCAGGGTCCTCTTCTGCTCAATGTCTCTCGCCTGCCTGTCACCGCTGCAAGTTTAAAACCCAAAGCGGCCCCTCTCAGCCCAACGATCATCGTGCCCCCTTCTTTCTCCCATCCCAAACTTCTTCTCTTGACGCCCAACGTTAAACAGCAAGACATCATCACGCATCCACAGAATATACAGCACCAACACATCCGGAGTATTCCTGCCCAACATCGACGCAGTTCCCACCTGGTTCTCCTGTTGATCTCCCGTTGTTTTCGCCACTTCTTCACATAAACATACACCCATCCATATCACCCCTTCTCGAGCTTCTTTGCTCCACACACTGTCTTGTTTCCTGGAACTCAAGGACATCTCTCTATACTGTGTTGTCTTCAACTTGAGCATCAACAGCATTGCACAAGCAAAGAACATCCGTTCTGGACATATTGCCGGACACATCGCCCCAAAAGGACTCTACTCTGCTGTCACTGCCCGTGCTTCAGAGCTTCGACAACACAACATAAAATTGTTGTACTCCAGAGGATCGTTTGTATCACGCACCTCTGACCAATTTGTCACGTGTTGATACCTTCAAACCCAGAGGATTTTGAGCAGCCGCTCTTGGAAAGGATGACCACCGTTGTCACATCAAACCGTTCGGATTCCATGTCCGGATACCCATTGGATATCAGCGAAGTCCAAAGCCCTTCTAGGTATATTACTCTTGCGTTTCTTTTGTCATTCCCCACTGGAGGCGTACTGTCTTTTTTTCTTGTTTCATTTCTGGCCAACGTGCTTGCACGAGGCAAGTCATGTAATCGACCTGTCAACCGGGGAGCTCTTGCGATATCAACAGACCACCAGAGGAGTACCCAATAATTCCAGGATTTCAGCCGGACTACTATCTGAGGAACCCAGGATTTTTCACGGCGGTTCTCTTGTCATGGACCCAGACAAGCGGACCTGTCAAGCCCAGGATTCAAAGGACTCAAACAATATTATCTGCGCTCATCTTGCGCCAGCATCGTCGGTGATGCTTCGGGTAAGTATCTCCCTGAGTGCAGCTTGCTAGCAACAGGTTTTCCCAGAGGATTTTCCAAACCGGAACTTTCCACAGTCGACCGTGAGCGCCATGGACATTCTACTTCTTGCTTTTCTCTTGCGTCGACTGCTCAAGGACCCATAGCCCTGCCCGGTTGGGTTACCGGCCTTCTCGTTACCATGGTTTGCTGGTTCTCTCACCAATGACAAGAAACTGCTGATGCAGGAAGTCTCGTCTCTAGCAATATGCTTGGCCTGACTCTGTTGACGCTGACTCTTGTTCTGCAATCTAATTCTGATTGCTAGTGCAGCCGCACATGGATTCCATATCTCAAGGACAACATCAACTACCTGAGGACTTTGCCTGCTGGATCATTGAAATGTTCATCGACATACACTATTCTGGAGACCTCGGCCGAGGTTATGGATGGATATATCGCCACTTTGACACAAGGACGCTGTCCTTTTTTAGTTTCACTCACCACTGGGCTAGCCAAATGCTTCGAAGGTTGTGGATAGCTGCGTGGTTCCCGAGTTCCTCTACCGACCGCCTGGATCATGGATTTCTTTCTCAGTTTCTCAGTTTTGTTTTTGCCGTCTCACCAAACCATGGACCTGTTTGATGTTTCTGGAACGCCTTCTCATGCCCTTGGACCTCCCGGATATGCGAGCACACCTGTTTCAGGTCTCGCCAGGATTCATCCTCAGCTTGGTCTGTAACAGCCCTACCTAAAAATCATCCGTCTGAACGTAGGAACTAACCTGCTGCTACTACAGGATACAAAGTTGTGCCATCTGAGATGTTCTTTTGTGTTTTACATTTCCTGTTTATCAGAAACAAGGAGTAGTGGGGAACAGCACACTGACCTTTTGCATCAGCGAGTACAGTTACACACAGTCGACAGCCATGTCTTCGAATGCTTCCGGGACTTTTCCTTTTTCTCACACAGGACCAACTGATCCTTCTGGATCAGCATGGGACAATGCGACAGTAGAAGGACCACAGAACTTCTTTGCAGACCAAGGAGATGCCGAGGAGTACTCTTTCACACTGGGCCATTTCACTGCTGGAAGAAACCAAACGGATGCCACGGATGACTTCCAAGCCGCATGGATGCCAGCTGCTGCCGCTGCTGGTGGTGAGAGGACTCACAAGGCTGAGCCAATGCGGCGAATCTCTTCCAGGGGTTCCGCACATGGCCACCGGATCGCCAAGGCCTCTTCAAACAAGAGCCGACCAAGGCTTCAAACAGCCATGTCACAGGGCGCTTCCCGAGCGTCGAAATTTGACATGACAGGTAATGCATGCACATTCCAGGAAGGACCACTAGGACACAGCCGCATGATGGACGTCTCTCAATACCTGTTCCAGCAGTCTGGCGGCCTGTCAACGTCGCCAGACATGGCTGGATCAGCCTTCTACCACCAGTTAGATGGTTTGCCCGTGAGCGGGATGACCTTCAGTGACTTTGCTGCTGTGAACCAGCATGTCGACCCCAATGCCATCCCGCTGGACTTTGATACCAGCATCTCTGGTGGCTCACCCTCTCACTCCTGGGACAACCTTAGCGAGGGGACTTCGCCGTCAAAGGATGACATCTGGCCCCTGGCTCTGCAGAGCTCTCCGCTCACGAGCGTCTCGTCTCACTCGCCTACTATTCAATCCCTGGATAACTTCAGCCTGTCTGGCCCCATCACTCAGTCTATGATGTCGTCTGAGGACCTCGATGGCAGCATGATGACTGTTGTTGGGGACGAGCAGGTCTCGCTGGTCGGCTGGAACGGCCGTCAGCCTGTCAATGATGGTGAGACTGCCCGGGACCACCCCCTGTACAAGAATGCCTACCCAAAGGCGGACGGTCTCTTCCACTGCCCCTGGGAGGGGCAGGCGAACTGCAACCACAAGGCAGAGAAGCTCAAGTGCAACTACGAGTAAGTCGATTTCATACCAAACTTTACCGTGCCACCATAGCCTCCAGTGGATACTAATGGCGATTCGGCGCACAGCAAGTTCGTTGACTCCCACCTGAAGCCCTACCGCTGCAAGGTTGACTCCTGCGAGAATGCCCGATTCTCTTCCACCGCCTGCCTGCTCAGACACGAGAGGGAGGCCCACGCCATGCACGGACACGGTGACAAGCCCTACCTGTGCACCTACGAGGGATGTGACCGAGCCGTTCCCGGCAATGGATTCCCTCGCAACTGGAACCTCCGGGACCACATGCGCCGCGTCCACAATGACAATGGGTCCTCGCTGAGCACCCGCTCCGGGCCCCCGTCGCCAGGCGGAAACGGCCACAAGGAGTCCAAGTCCAGGAAGAGGAAGAGCGACCCTGTTGCCAAGATTTCTTCTGGCCGCAAGTCTCCCAAGGTCCACCCGGTCGTGGATGTCGAGGTCCCTGCCAGGGAGGATATCTCGCTCAAGCTCCGTGGTGAATGGGCTGATTACCAGAGCGGCCTGTCCGGCTGCTTTGCCTCGTTCCCGGCCGCGGATGACCCCATGGTCTTGGACCACATCAATGCCCTCAAGGACCGTCTGGATGCCATGGCTGGGATCCACAGGGATCTTGTTGCCCAGGACAACTTCCAGCAGCAGTACAGCCACTTCCAGCAATCTGGCTGAATGAATTTTGGTAAGTTCCCTCACCCTCCACGATGAGGACAAACCATTCCACGTCTTGATCTACAGTGTTCTAACCTGTACCTGCTGCAGACAAAAATTCGAAGATTTGGAAAATTATTACGATGCAAGTGCAACATCAACCCAGGGCTGTCTCAAAGAGACATTGATGCCCGCATTCCCTGAACTCCACGAGCCAACGCCACGTGCAGAGCCGTGTCGAGCGGGGGAGAGCGCTGGCTACAACAGCCGCGCCGAGACTGGACAGTCCATCCGGAGAAGAAAGTCTCACAAGGACATCCGTCCACGCCAACGAGGCTTCGGATTCGATTCCAAGGGTGGTGACCCTATGGAGGATTTTTTTTTTATTCAAGTAATCGTTTAGATCAGCCTGCTGGTGTCAGGACTGCGCCAGCAGGTAATTGATCTGGGTAGCGTCTGCCTGTACGCAGGCAGAGCCGTGCGTTTTTGAACTTATTTTTGGAGGATTTTGCAGCGACGGAATTTTTGGGCATGTAAAAACTTAGACCATGTATTCGAGGGGCGACCTTCGTTGGATGACAGGACAACTATCAGGCAACAGTCACGGCTTGGGCTTTTGGTCATGGGGCTCTGGCTTTGGTTTGGGACTTACTTTTGGAAATATTGTTTTTGGAGTTGGAGTCATGTCTGTATGGAAAACGAAAGAATTTGAAGTTGTTTTGGGAATTGTCTTACCTGCGCCTACTTCGGTTTCCTCGTGATGTTTGCTGTCCCTCGTCGAGATGTCTTTGGCGGCATATGGCCTCTTGCTCTTGCTTGCCTGCCTTGGGGTTTCCTCCCAACATCTAAAGCAGACTGCCTTCCTCGAGGCTCTTAGCGGGAGGGTCGTGATGGTTCATGTTGACTGTCAGTATTAGTCGTCTTCCATGATCTGTCAGCCAGCAGCGGCCTCTTGCTGAAGACTTTGCTCGTTGAGAGCAGCTCAGCTGGATGCTGTCCTTCGAAACTCCAGGCCGTCGGGGCAAGGCGGGCGGGGACGAGGCGGTTTATATCCTCCTGAGCCGGGGGCGGTCTCACGGGCGTGGTTACACCAGCGAGGAACTTCCTCCAGTCAGGTCTGGTGGTCTCGTCGATAGGCCCCCCCTGCGCCTCCTCCGATGGATGGAGACGTTTCTTGGTAAATCCCCGCCGATCAATGAGCTCCATCGCCTTTTCCCTGGATTCTCCATACGAGAGACACTTGACCGTCTCACATTGGTGGCGCCCTGGTGTTTGGTCGTACTTGGGCACCTGCTGTGCTGCTGTGTCTGTTGGGCAGTCATAGGTTGGGCAGAGCTGCATAGGTAGGATAGGCCGCCAGGCCGCTTGTCTCTCTCTCGCTGACTCGGGCCCCGGGCGCTGCTGACCAGGCTGACAGACCTCCGGGACTTTATTAATATTGAAGGGGGCGCTTTTTTTCTTGTTCAGTGTGAAACCTCAGTGGTTCGCTTCAGGGCCTCAAGGCCTTCTCCGAGTGGACTGGCTTCCCAGTGCCTGTGCCCTGTAGCAGCCGAACCTTGGCAGACATCTCTCGGGCAGCGGCGGCGTCATGATTCCATCGGTTGACGAGGTTGGGCCCCAGCGCATGAGGATCGCTTACCGTGTTACGGCACGGCGTAGTTGGCTTTGACTTGCGGTTCGTGTATCGAACGGCTGGGCGCGATTGGGGACAATCATCGTGGACGCTGTGGACAAAGGCCTCCATACCAAGCATTTCTGCCGTGTCCGTCTCTCTTGGTGATTCTCGTCTTGTAGGCCTTTTCCTGACCAAGCCCTCTTATCTCCTTTCGCTTACGCTCTTGGGTATTCCCCCCCAGGTGCCCTCCTTCGCTTGGGAAGAAGATGATGGGTATGCCGAAGGGCTCAAAACCCGAGATCTGTGATACGGTTTCACCGGGGCTCTGGTGGACTACCTAGATCCAGGTCTCGGGCGTCCGCTATCTGCGATGACATATGAAGGATGGTTCGGTATGTGGTTGGGTTGGGCTCGCTGCTGTCTCAACCGGAGACCGAACTGGATATGGGCGATAGAGTGGCTCCACAGAGACACTATGGACTTCTCAAGAATGGCAACACACTTCGGGACATATCAAGCCGCGCTGGCAACATTACTCGATGGCGTCCGCTGACTCCCGAAAAGTATGTAATTGGGCATTAAAGGAACGTGGTTGGGTGGATGGCTGTTATATCGAAACCCCCCGATATCACTGTGTGAGATACACTAACACAACAAGGGACGTCAAACCCACGTTGAATAGCCTGGATTTGCTGATGGAAGAGACCACAGCTATCGAAGAAGAGGACGGAGCGAGCCGGTTCTACTTTGTGTGTGTTGTACCTGGGTCATTATCTGTGAGATTCGTTTTCTGGTGGCAGAATCCCCGGCCTGACCAAGCAGTAAAAGCCTGTGTTTATCACAGCTGGTTGTGTCCACCAAGGATCCCAACTTGGTGAGAGCGGACGTCCTGTGTCGCACAAGCATTTACATACATTGAAAAGTATAGCCCGGATCTACTAGCGATGATGATTCGGAAACTCCATGTCAAGGCGAGGTTGGGATCAAGGGACCGGTCAAAAAAGTATGGAAGGCGAGGGTTCCTCCGGGAGGTTTGGCTAGAGGCTGTATAGATCTGGATCGGGCACCATGAGAAGATTGGTAGCAGATCAACAGGTCCGTTGATGAAATTTTGCAGTGTGAGAGATGACATCCGGTGATCACAAACCGGTCTGGTTAAATGATGAGGAGTTTCGTTTGGTGACTACCTACTCAGGTATAGATTGAGTGATATGCCTGCATCGAGATATCACTACGCAGAGGAGTATATCGCGGCGTACACAGCATGATAAACATTACCAAGGGCTCTCCACAACGTGCACTACGCAGTATCTTAGCGGTGACGATGGCTTGGGACATCCAATGGCTGTCAGTGTCAGACACGATGAGCAGGCAGGCCATCGAAGGCCATACCTAGGTACCTAGGTACTTAAGTAGGTCAGTACAGACTGGACGTACCTTGGTAACAAGAACATGCAGAAAATACGACTCGCAATAAGACAGCTGGTATTGGACAATCCTCATTACACAAGTAGGAGTTGCCATCAGACAGTCGTACCAAGGCCGTCGCCCATAGGCTGTGGTCTCTTTGTGCCTTCCTGTCAAAATCCAAACATAGGACCATTCTACAATGCCATTCATGGCCAACATCAAGGTAGAGCGTTGAAGAATGGCCATTTATAATGACGATCAAAGACAGTGCCGGACTACTGGCAATGGGTCATTCGCAACCTCACAATGCACAGCAAATGGAAAATAGAGTTTTGGACTAAAACGAGTCCAGGTTGTCGAGTCTCGTAGATTGATGGCTTCTAGCTAACTAGTAACCACCATGGACATGTCGAATCTCCCTAACGTTGCGCAGACCCATTCATGATTCCACCGCGAGCTTAGTACAGGCGCTTGGGGGGAGACATGGAAGCCTTGATGGTCAGGCTTCCAACGTTCTGCCAGCCCTTCTTCAGCAGGGAGACAAGGTAGTTGATGGCCAACATGATGTTGCCGATCAGCTCCTCCTGGGTCATGCCAACGTTTCCGACGGCGACACCCATGCAGAGAACCTTCTTCAGCTGGAACTTGATGGTGGACTTGACCTCGGTGATCTTGTCGGTGAGGTTGTCGGCGTGGGAGACGGGGGTGGGGAACTTGCCAGCTGTTGACTGAATTAGACCGTGCTCGCCTGGTAATAACGGTGGGAGGGGGAGTACATACCCTTGGACAGACCGGGTCCCAAGAGACGAGGAATCTGCTTGATCAAGGTGTCGGAAGCAATGAAGGCATCGTACTTGCGAGCGAGCTTCTTGATGAGCTTCTTGTTCTTGTTCAGCTTCTTCAGGTCGTCGGCGGACATGGCGTCAACACCACCGTGCTTGGCACGATCGATATCGTGCTGGTCACCCAAGATGCAGATGGACATGTTGGGGCGGGGCACGATAGGCAGACGGATGGTGCCGGAGAAACGCTTGTCACGCTGGGGGTCGTAGTTCTTGAGACCGATCTGGAGCCTGTAAACCTGAATATCAGCAAACGGTTTCGCGACTATTGCGACCACACAGCCATCGTAATCATCTCGCCGAAAGCACTTACTCAACGGTTTCGAGGAAGTTCCTCTTCTTAGTCTCGAGACTGTAGTCCAGGAGTTCCTGGACGTGCTGACGCACTCCGGCGACCGTGATCTTAGACATTTTGACGGTCTTCCAGTAGATATGATATTCTAATGGTGGGGAGGTATGCGTTGGTGTTGATGTTTGAGGGAAGTTGAAATTTTTAGGGAAGCCAGGAATTTGGACATTTGAATGTGGGGTCGGCAAAAGGAAGTCATTTGATTGGCCGTTATTTTCCCGGCTTAGCGTCCGTGCTGACTTACGTCAGCAGCGGTATATAGCGTCCGGGCACGCAGCTGGCACGATGCACATTTTGGCAGCAAAAATTCATCGAACGGAAATGCGATAAAGGTCGCCCAAACGTATGATTTTGCAAGCTCAATATCCAATTATTCGATACAGTCACAGGAACTGTAGCAATCATAGGAACAGCAAAACAGCAACAGGTGCAAGTACAGGTATTTTACACCAACCGCAAGTGTTGACCGGCCGTTGCGATGAGTCAGGAATGGTAACCCAGCAGCACTTCAACATGGAAAGCGCCAGCTCGAGCCTCGCGCTGGACACGGCACACACGGCAGATCAACAGCACCTGCAGATTTTGTTTCGGTATAGCCCTTCACTTGGGCGGAACCTCTACTATATAGCTGTGACTAGACAACTGGTAATTGAGCAATTGATATGTCGCGATCAACCCACCGCAATAGACCTGGAAACGACGTCTATCGCGATAAAAGAAGGGAGAAGTTGATCAAAACTTTGATGAAGGAGGCCGGGAACGGAAGAAAATCCATAGGGAGATGGGAAGACCCTCAGCAAGCCGCCGTAGCGGAGCCTCCATTTGTTAGGTGTTTCCTCTTCACATGACGGTGTAGAGAGAACCCATACTGATGTGAAGAAGAAAGAAGGAAAGATTTGAAATGTCCGACGAAACTGTAGAAATTTATAGTAGTCACAGAGTGACGCTAAGCCCAATCAACCCGAAGCGCGTTTCCTTATCGCTTCTTATCATCAACAAGTCACCAGCCACACAGCCACATCGAGCTTGACCGTGCCACAATTCAGCTCGACAAGGCATGTATGGAAGTTTATCTGCCACTGAACATTGCGTTTTCTGCCCAACCTCTTCTTCAAGTGTATTGTCTTAAGATATAAATCTATAGCTATTCAGATCTTAGCCACGTCGCCAACAAAGCCTTCCACAACAGCCGTGATCAAACGGTTCGCAATAGCCGTCTGAGGCGGCAACCGTAGACCCCCCTCTTTGTATCCCGGCGGGGCGGGTTCGCCCAGTCCGGAAACACCCGTTGTCAACGCCTCCCGGACTTCCTCCACAGGGTACCACTTCGCATCTACCAGCTCCGGGTCGTTCCCGAGATCTATCCGCTCGCCATCGCCTGGCAATGCCTGAGCGATCGCTCCAATCATGAGGGACGCAGGGAATGGCCACGGCTGGGAGCTGTGTATGACAACTCGGCTCAGCTTGACACCGCTCTCCTCCCAGACTTCCCGACGCACAGCCTCTTCAATGGACTCTCCTGGCTCGAGGAACCCTGCCAGCGTGCTGTACCAGTATGGCGGGAACCTCTTGTTCCGGCCGAGCAGGATCTTTGACCCATCGGCGCTCACGACGGCAACGATGATGGTCGGGTCGGTCCGTGGGAAGTTGATGTTGGAGACGCCCTTCCGCGATGCGCACGGCCCGCGCTCCTTCAGTACGCCGCCTGCCATGTCGGTGGGAGGACATGCTCGCTTCGTTCCACCGTTGACGGACATTGTTCGCTGTCCACATTGCGCACAGAAAGGAACTCGAGAATTCCAGTCGAACAGAGACCGGGCGTTAGCGTATACAGCAGCTGGACCCTCAGTCGTTAGCAAATCATTCAACGAAGCCCGGGGGGAGGGGCGGAATTGTGAATAGAAAGGACAACCCACCTTCATCTGCGGGCAAACCCATATGCCTCTGGTTCTCGTAAAACGAGAATCCCCTTGCCTTCACTGCCTCAATGATCTTGTTCGATTCAGCACCAGATGCGCGAGGTGTTACATCCACAGCGAAGTACGGCCTCCCCTTGTACTCTCTGTATGCGAATGCGGGATCGTTTCCAGATGCCGGGATCTTGTTTGCCTCGTCCAGGCCGAGCAGCAAGATAAGCGGCTTGACTTCCTCCGAATTGAACTCCTTCACTTGCTGCTCCTCGGGCTTCTCGTATGGGTCAGAGCCCGTGAGGGACTTGACGTCCTCATGTTTGACGTAAGCGAGGTGGCGCTGGCTTCCGTCTGTTTCGTCTACCAACGGCGCAAGCTCGTTCAGGAGGAGGAACCGAGTCGAAGGGTGTGAGAAGGCCGAGCGCATGAAGACGTGATCGCCTCGCAAGAATCCCACGCGGTTAAGAGGACTGCCTGCGAAGTAGTTCGAGAGCTCGCGCCCAAACTTGCGGGACAGCATTGAGTCTTCAGCTTCCAGAATTGGAAGATCGGGGATGGCGGCTCCCATGTTCTTCTTCTTGCGTTGTCCTGAGGGTCGTATCTGTTTGCGCCGGGATTATTTGTCCCGTTGCTGTCTTTCGAGGGTTTGTTGGGTGTTTTTTGGAAAGCAAAATTGTCTCTGCGTCCGAACAGCGCTGTAGCAGACAAAGACATCGCCGTTGAACCCTATCGTCATCGACGAGTAGTGGGGCTGGAGGGGCGACTGCTGATTAATTCCAATGAGCTTTCTCAACAATAGGGGACTCTTAGATGCCGAGCACGCCGAGGTTCATGACTGCCGATTCGGCACCGGTGAGCCGCAATGGATATGACCATCAGAACCTGAGATGTATATTTGATCCTGGGCCCTCGAATTGTCGAACAACTCCAACCTTTACCAATCGCATCAATCATCATCCTCTCGCATTGCACATGGTGAAGTTTCAATCTTTGCAGCTTTAAAACACAATTCTTCTTTTTGAAGAGCATCACCTCTCTGATATGCCTAGGTGCGGGTCACTGATCGTAGCTTGTAATATAGTCAAGCTGATACGGAATTCCTAGGAACGCGACATCTCGAACTCGTGCACAGATCTGGGTGGAGAGCGACGGAGCTTTTAAACAACATACTATTTTGATACGCTGACACGACTTCGTTGGGCCAGTGAAAGTGACAGAGGTGAACAAGAAGTGACTATCAGAACCAAAACATCAATACTGAACGATGGGTGGAAAGAGACTTAGTATACAGGCACGAGATGGCACCCACAGAGGGTGACAACAGTATTATATGACAAAATTTTCCCCAAGTCAGCATGGAAGGTGTTTGAATAGACAGTGCAATACTGGGATGGAGACACTGGCGTGAGTGGGATATAGCTTGTCAACGTGGACATAGCCGTCGTCCTCGCTGTCGTCCTCGGCGTCAAGGTTCGTCTTGGTTGGAGGGAAGGTCGACTGGTTGTGACCGGGTCCATAATATTGGCGGAACTCGAGTGAGACGCAAACGTGATGAAACTGCAGTGGCTGTATCTGGAACTAGGTAGTGACATCTAGATACTAGATACTGCGTTGCAGATTGTGCAGTAGAATGGCCTTCTATGTGGTGGGACCTTCCCAATTGAGTAATCTCCCAGAAGCTGTGGCATATGACATCCAATCTATATCCAGTCTCACATTGGAGAGAAGTCGTGTGTGTGGTTTTTGTCGATCTTACTCTTGGTATTTTTAGGTGAAGCGCATTGGATTCTCCATGGGTGCCTGAGTTCGGTATTAAACAGCGGTCACCAGCATTGTGGTACGGGAAGCAGAAAGACGATTCATGAGCTTGTTTGTCATCTCGTGTCTTCTATTCCAGAGGGGACGTCAATGATGTATGTCTTTGAAGTGGAACCTCTACGTCAAGCCAAGCTATCTAGATATATACTAGTAACAAGATGCTCGAGATCTCTGTGCAACGTCACTCTACACTAGCTACACTATCATTGGCAGCTGAGGGGGCTAGAAAGAAGAGATCCGGACCTGCAGGAGGGGACCCGCCCTGCCGCCTTCCCCACGATTCCGGCCGGCTACCCCAGACTTGTCAATCCTTTAGCGGCAACTCAATTCTGGTGGGTCTCAGCTAGCCGGGGTCGGAGGTTGGTCAATCTGGTACGCTGGTGCGTCACCGACAAACCTTATTCGACAGGGAGGGAAAAAAAACCTGCCGAAAACGCTCCTCTCCACGAGTCACTTTTCATGCCGTCCTCATATAACCCGTGCTTTGGACTTGTTTGCTTAGGCCCTTTCGCGCCCCCAATCACCCAATTGCATCATTCCTCCTGTCTCACACCATCCGACCGTACCAGCCAGTCTTGTTCCACCATCGAGTCCGCAGTCATGGCCCCCCCAACGGCCCTTCTAAATCTTGACATCGACGCAATATCTGGCATATGCGGGTACTTTATCTCTCCCCTTGATACACAGATCTTGTAGCCTGAGACCTAATCGTGCTTCCTCTGTTTCTCTAGATCCATCTCCATAGCATGCTGGGTCGTCGTCTTCAGCCCGCAAATCTTCGAGAATTTCCAGCGCCGCGCCGCAGATGGCCTCTCCTTACACTTTGTCATCATCTGGCTCCTCGGTGATGTCTTCAACATATTGGGAGCCGTGCTCCAGGGCGTCCTGCCCACTATGATTATACTGGCTATATACTATACCATTGCGGACGTGGTCCTGCTGGGGCAATGCTTCTACTACAGGGGCTTCACGTTCAAGGACGAGGTCGTCCCGCCCACACCCAAGATAAAGATACATGCGCATGACGAGAACGGGTGGCAACAAAACGGAAACGGGCTCGCGGCGAACGAGCGGACCAGCCTTCTGGAGCGACGCGGGTCAGATTGGTCCGACCGTCTCATCCACGTAAACCCTGTGGTCCCCATCGTCGAGCCCTCCGCGGCGCCCCCGCCCCCCGCCACCAGGCTCCAGGCCGTAGCGTGGAACGCAGTGGCCGTGGTCATGGTGATTGGCGCGGGCGTGGCGGGGTGGGCGCTGAGCGTGCGGTACAGCGCCGACAAGGAGCAGCAGCACGGCGCGCCCGAGGCCATCCACTTCGACTTCTGGGGCCAGATCTTCGGGTACCTCTGCGCGGCCCTGTACCTGGGCTCGCGCCTGCCGCAGCTGCTGCTCAACTGGCGGCGCAAGTCGACCGAGGGCCTCAGCATGCTGTTCTTCCTGTTCGCCTGCCTCGGCAACCTCACCTACGCGCTGTCCATCTTCGCCTTCGACCCCAAGTGCTACGAGGACGACACTGGGTGCCGGCCTGGCGAGGCCAAGAGCATATACGGGCAGTACATCCTGCTCAACCTGTCGTGGCTAGCGGGCAGCGTGGGTACGCTGTTCCTGGACATGGGCGTGTTCATACAGTTTTTCATGTATAGCAAGGGAGACGACTGCGGGGATGACGGTGCGAGTGAGGACAGTGACGACGAGGAGAGGAGCATCGAGGGGGAGAGGTGGGATCAGAGGCCGATCCTGGAGCGGAACCAGTCCGAGTGGTCGACCTAGAAGTCACGGCGGCGAAGTTTTTTTTTTTCTGACTTGTCGCGTTAAGATTCTTGGGTTTTCGGCGTTCTGGCTACACGGTTCGAAAAGGGGGGTGTGGTTATAAAATAAAAACTGGGAAATCAAAATTGGATGGTGCGACACACCCATTGAGGGAGGGCTAGACATTCTCGTTATCAGTGTCTCATGAGCGAGATTCACGTCCCGATTTAGGAAAATGTTAAATTTGACCTCAAACGTTCTATGTTGACGGCGCTCGCTCTCCACATTTCTGGTGCACAAGTAAGAGTCGTTGCGGAATGCGCTGGAAATCAGTTGCTTGCTGTATTTTCTCTCTGCTCTACAGACTTTGTGCCTTAGTAACATCAAAGGCAGAACACATGATGCTGTGGGAAAGTCGCCCCTCCAAAATCTATCACCAAACAAACAGTTGCGCCCCGCAAAGTTTCTAGCCACATTAGCAGGTATTTCGTCCTGTATTGATCAAACATCGCTCGTCCTCTCTGCACGGCCTTTACCACATAGACCGCCTCGGTGGGAATTGGTGTCGTATCATCAAACTCTCACGACACAAACCCTCAAACGTTCTCGTCCCCTACCGTCCCCTCTGGGCCACCTGAGTTTTTCTCCTCACAGATACACACCACTGCGTCGTCCGCCCTTAGCACCACCCAACCCGCCTCCCCAGGAAGCATATGCCAGAGCCGAGCGCGGTGATGCCCGTGAAGACGATCAGACTCCCGTAGCCACTCCCGTAGCCGAAGCTCGCCTGTCCCTTCCACGCCAAGGCATCGTACATGGCCTGGCTCATGGGGCCCGAGAGGACACTGCCGATGCCACGGCCCGCGGCGAGGAGCACGTAGACCATGACGGGGTCGGTGGCCCCGCCGTACGAGCCGGTGAACTCGGCCATGGGCGACTCGGGACCGCTGCTGGCCGTGCTCGGGGTGCTCAGCTTGTCCTTTCCGGAGATCTCCCTCATGACGCCGGTCCAGGTCGTGGTGAAGGACCCCGCCGACAGTCCGTAGCTCACGCAGTAGATGTAGACCATGGGCATGTTGAAGGCGCACCCCCACAGGAGGAAGGTGCCCAGGGTGGCCCCTATCGTCGAGATCATGACGCACGTCGTGACGTGGAACTGGTCGATCAGCCAGCCTATGGCGATGCAGCCGACCACGGATGACATGTTGAAGATGAGGATGCAGAGGGCTGAGGACCACTCGCTGGCGCCGAGGTAGTCGGCCGCAAAGATGGGGACGAAGATGCCCGGGATGTAGAAGCCGATGGACTCGATCATGTTGGACAGCTGGTACATGATGAAGCGGCGCGAGAGGCAGAAGCGGAGGTTGAATGCCTTGAGACGTCGGACGGGCAGAGCAGGGATGCGCGGCTTGATGTACCATGCCAGGGGCGCCGTGATGCCGAAGAGGACCACGGCCCAGATGATCATCGTCGTCCGGTAGCCGTAGGACACGAGCAGCTTCTCGACGAGGAGGGGTAGGATGACTCCAGCGAGACCAGTGCCCGACCACATGATGCCATACGCCAGGCCCTTGCGCTTGACAAACCACTCATCAATGTACATGATGCAGGGCATGTAGGCGATTGCGCCACCTATGCCGTAGCAGACACCTTGGGCAATGATGAGTTCGGTGACGGTGGTGGCATAGGCGCTCACGCCGAGCGCGACGCACACGATGAGCAGGCCGACCAGCGGTGAGTACCTTGCCCACAGTGGAAACATGCGGTTCAGAATGAGAGCTGGGAATCCGCACAGGTACATCAATCCAGAACAGCACGTTCCGATGTTAGCGATAGCACTGGATCCCTTGAAGGGTTCCGTCCTGGCATAGTAATCTGAGAAAATGCCAAAGCAGAACGGGTAGCCTGGGTTTTGATAAGACAAAGGTCAGTAAGGTTGGTTTCACCGAGATTTCTGACCGAATCGGGTTGAGAGCCGCAACGCGGTGTAAGTTCTCATGCCAGTGCGAAGGGAAAACACTCACCCCAGACCAGGGCCTCTAAGATGAAGCATGCCAGAAGGAATAGGTAGGCGTGCTTCCCAGTGTCGGCAGGAGGCAGACATTCGAGCTGATAGTGAAGCTGCTGGACCAACTCGATCTCGTCGAGCTGGACCTCTTGGGCAGACGAAGCATCCTCACTGCCAGTGGGCGGAGTGTGCAAAGTGACCATGGAGGTGGTTTGTCTAGGTGTGGTTTTCTCGGAAGTCATCTTGCTCGTATGAATCGATGGATGGGAGGAGGAGGGCGAAGGGAGATACGTGAGAGACAAGCAGACAGGACTTGATACACAGACAGCAGAGGAAGGCAAAGATATAGGTAAAAAAGAAGCACTCCCAGGGTCTACATGGAAGAAGGCGAGGAAGGGAGGAGAATGTCCACTAGAGACATTTTACGTCGTAGGGGCACGACGATGATCGGAGGGATGAATAGGGCAGCATCCGGAGCAGGTCAGAGGGATGGTATTCGTCATTGATGCCGGATCCTCGAGACCCACGATCTGAGCACAACACCTCCGAACCTTCGCAGGCCCCAAGATCATTCTGAACCGAGAGATACGTCTCCCTGTTGCGCGTCTATCATCATGACCACACAGGCACGGCCAGGGCGAGTTAAGATGACAACTGCGGTCCACGGGAGCACCCGCATACGCCCCAAGAGGTTTTGACGATCAGAATGGCCAATACATTCCTTGAGTCGTCGACCAGCCATTGGGCACATGGCTCTTGTGTTCTGTGAGGTCATGTTAGCGTGGGTACATCGTTTGGAATTCAGTGATCAGCGCTCTCGAAAGAGAATAAACCGAGACTCGTGAGTGTCTGTTTGCTCCTACAATCTCCTTGTAAAAAGTCTGTAAGTCACCGTGGGGCCCACTGGCTTCGCCAAAGGACTGTAATGGTCGAGTACAGATCTCAGATGGTAAGACATGAGTTGCTGATCTCCTTGGATAGGGCACCGAACAGTAGTACTGGTGAGTACTGGCGAACACCGGCGAGCACTGGTGGGTACCGGTGATGCCTCAGTCTTTGCTCAACGGCATGTCGTCAACCAGACGGCGTTGCGGGTGTGTTTGTGGGATCGTCTACGGACTGCCTGAGGAGACACATTCAAGCGACAGCGGACAGCAGGCGAGGCGAACGGCACGTCATGCTCAGTCCGGCACTGAGGCAATGAGGTTGTCAAGAACATGCTTTCCAGGCCTGTTGCACAATCAATTGATGTCGCACACTGGAATATTCCTCTCGGGTCTCCACTCCCGTGTGGCTTGTAAGAATGTTGACAGGTCGAAAAGGTGAGACATCGGAAAAGACACAAGTCTCGCTCGGAAGGTTAACCGGATGGTTATCAGAGGTTCAACGGCCAGATCTTGTCAACAGTCCTGTTTTTCAGGGATCATCCAAAACTCTGGTGAAGGAAGACTAAAATGGTACTTTGGTTCCGGGGTTTCAAAATGGGGGAGTGGACATATCCAGATATCCGGGCGTATTTACGTAGACCACCTAAGTAATTAGGTATCTATTTACTACTGCCGAGGTACGGGTTTACTTCACCCGTGGAAGCGCGGGGAGAGCTTCAACTCCCTTTCACCACTTCACCTCACCACTTCACCAGCTTTGGTGATCACATTGTTCTGTTGAATATCATCTAGCTAGGCACTGGCTCAAATTGCATGTTCACACGAGTCTCATAACCTTGGCGGTGTTTTGAGAACCCGTTTGAAGCAGTTTATATAGACACGACTACCATAGGTTAACCTGCTGAACCCACAACCACCCGCCCCCTTCTGTCCCCATCGTCCCGTCCCAATCAAACGACGATGGCCGACTCCGTTATAAAGCTCGAGTATAAGGGGCGCATCGCCACCATCACGATCGACAACGAAAAGAAGCTCAACGCCCTGAGCCAGCCTCAGTATTACGACCTGGCTCAGAAACTCCGCGAGGTCGCGACACACGATGAGGTGTATATTACCGTCCTACTGGCCAAGGGGCGATTCTTCTCGGCGTACGCTGTTTCACACCCCCACCCGCCCTGCCATTAATCTCGCCCGTGATCTCGGCCCGAGACACTCAATACTACATAGGGAGATAACACTGACATCGCATTCCAGCGGCGCCGATGTGTCCATATCCAAGAGTGCTCCTCCTGGCGAGGAGGACATCCGGGCGTACTGGTAAGCCTCATCCTCTTGCACACAGGTTTGCCGGATTCCCTAAACCAAGCCGCTAACAACCGCGGGAAAGGCTTCGCTCTTTTGTCGCTTTCAACCTAAATATAGCCCAGGCCTTTTACACGCACCCAAAGATCCTCGTTGCGGGCCTGAACGGGCCGGTGATAGGACTCACCGCCGCCCTCGTCTCGCACGCGGACTTTATCTACTGTGCCCCCCACACCTTCCTCCTCACCCCCTTCAGCTCCCTCGGCCTCGTCGCCGAGGGGGTGGCCTCGAGGGCACTGGTCCAGAGGCTCGGGCCCGCCAAGGCCAACGAGGCGCTGATCATGAGCAAGAGGATCAGCGCCGCGGAGCTGAAGGAGGCCGGGTTCGTCAACGCCGTGTTCGAGACGGCACCGACCGAGGATGAGAAGTTCAGGGGCCTGGTCCTGACGGAGGTGGAGGAGCGGCTGGGCCCTCACCTCAGTGGTGACAGCTTGCTAGGAATTAAGAAGCTTATCAGGCAGCCGGAGAGAGATGTCATGGATACAATGAACGCGAGGGAGGTGCTTGGTGGGCTGGAGAGGTTTGTAGCTGGGGTACCTCAGGTTGGTTTGTCCTCTTTTTGTCCTACCCCCTAAGTAACTTGACTGTCTCAAGGTGAAGGTGCCTAGGTGACTGACGACTGTGTCCAAATCTAGGAAGAATTCCGAAAGCTTGCAGCCGGCGAAAAGAGACACAAGCTATAGTCTCTCACGGGGTTTATTCCTCATATTATACTGTCTTTTGTATTTGAGCGGCCGATGTATATATACATGGCGCATTGTATTTCTCATTAGCTCAGCAGACCGAACAACAGGCTGCTTCTCTTCCAGAACTCCAGTGATGCCTTGTTGAGACGTTGCCGCGTTGCCGTGTCGTCCACATCGGTCTTCTTCAAGATAGCATCCTCGAGCCCCTTAAGCTCATCGGCAGCCCCAGAGGTGCCGATTGAGCACCTCAATATGGCTAAATCAAAAAGCCACTGGACGAGTAGGTCCTTTCGTAGCTTCCCAGCAATGACTGCATCTTCGGCTTCCTCCGCGTTGTTTTCTTCTTCTTCAGCCGCCTCCTCGCCGTCGGCGTTCCCGCTGTTGGTGTTTTCACTACCGTCAGCTGACTTCTTGTCTTCCGCCATGGACTTGCTGTCGTCATGATCTGTTTCCAAACCCTTGGTCCACCGCTCAGATAACTCCTTGCACACAAACCTCTTCAGTGCTGATACAGCTGAAGGACTCCATAAATCCGTTCCAGCGTCGCCCATGGCCATGGTGAGGTTGCGTAGTAGGCGGAAGACGCCCGGAGACGGCGACGTCGGCAGCTCTGGCTCCCCTTCCCATAGACTCCGACCAACAACCATCTTTCTGGTCAGTGAATCAGCCGTGAAGTCCTCCACAGGATCTAGCGCAACAGTTGCGGCGATCCTCTCCTGTAGTGCATGTACCATTGCCAAGCCGAACCCCTTCACGGCATCGAGCTTGGGAAGCTTGGCGCGGATGTCCCTCAGTATCCTTAGCAGATACATCGCAATCCTCCCACTCTTCTCCCCATCCTTATGTGCATTCCATAGTTTCTTCAGCTGCTCGTCCAGCTCTGTGAAAGCCTTGTCCAGCGCGGCATGTAGCCTCTCCTCCAATTGCACCGGATCCTCCCTGCTCAGGGCCTGCTGTCTCTGCTCAATAGTCTCTTCGTCCTCGATTTCATCCACATCGTTATCCCACCTTTGCCGCTTCAGCTGATCTACCACTTCTTCCACATCATCAATGACCTGTGCCCACGACATGTACCCCGTTACCGCCCTCGCAACAGCGTCATTTCGCCCAAATAGCCGAGCAATCACATCATGCGCGAACGGGCCCGCGCCATGATGAAGGTCCATATCGAGGGTGTCGGTTTCCCAGAGGCCTTGCTGTTTGTCTGTCACGCCGGTCTGCCAGACCTCGAGGGTAGCGGCGACCTCGGACCCGACGAGCCGGAGTTTGTGGACCTTGGAGTCCAAGACGCCCATGACGTGGGTGTTGATAGTTTGTCGCAGCTTGTCGAGCATTATGGATGGGTCGAAACCGCGGGCCTTCCCGCCATCGCGGATCCAGAGCTGCAGGACCTCCGTCCGCATGTCCATGATACCCTTGAACTCTGTCGTCCGCTCGAGCGTCTTTTCCAGCCCCTGAAGAAGAACTTCGCTGCCCTTAGAAGACCACTTCGTGAGCAATTCCACGGCTTGCTTGCCGTCGAGGTCGTCGTGTCGCATGGACGGCTTGTGATTCACAATCTCGTCGCCGCACCACCGCTCGTAAATGTCTAGTCTTAGGCCTTCCAATCCGCGCAGGGCTGGGTCAGAAAGGAGTGTCTCCTTCTTGAGAGATGCTAGAGCCTCGGTGAGCTTGCTAGGTACCAGGAACTGTGCGTCGAGTATGGTCTTGGTATACAGCCCCAGCCCCTTTACCACGTCCACGGTGTTCCTATGTTCTTCGACGTCAAAGACAGAGGCCATAGCATTGCCTCTGACATCCAGAAAGTGTCGAATAACATCACGGGTTCCACATTCGGTAGCCAGGCTGTAGGCGCAGAGGGCCTTGAGGGCGAGGTCCCGATTCGTAATCTCGCCGACCGTCACCAGTACCTTGTCGATGCCTCGTAGAAGCCGTTTCCTTAGCCTGTCCAGGCTCTTCACAGAGGACTCGACCGCAGTCTTGACATCCACATTAGGCTTCTTCTCCTCAAAGCTCTTCACCAAGAGCTTCCCCAGTAGCAAGACCTTGGCAGCAGCCACGAGCCGCTCCCCAGTCTGCGCGCCGTCCCCTGCACTGTCCTTCTTCAGGAACCGCCCGAGACACAACACACAGCCCGCGAGGACCTTGGCCTTGGCCACCCCCGCCAGGCCCTTCCCCCTCTTGCCCTCCTCGCCCTCGCCCACGAACCTCGCCAGCCCGCCGGCCTTACCGCCGACGACGCCCCGCCCGCACCTCGCGCCCATCCTGCCCAGCAGGCCCTGCACCTCGTCCATCTCGCCCCTCATGCGCACGATGGCGTCCGCCGTGCCCAGAAGCTCGCGGTAGCTGCCGCCCACCTGCGTGCGCAGGCGGGCCTGCTTGTCGTCGATGGCGACATGGATGTGCTTGTGGAGGGCGCGGATCTGCGGGAGCGTGTAGGACTGCGCGCCGGCGCCCGTGGCGGAGAAGATCTGCTCGGAGGAGGTCAGGGCCGAGAGGTCTGGTTCGGGGAGGTTGGAGGCCATCTTTGGGCCAGCGGTGCGTGGATGGGTGGATGGTGGAAGACGGGGGGGGGGGGGCTGGAGTATTGGCGTGGCGCTGGGTAGCGGCGCTGCGCGCTTGATGGGTGCAAGGATCGTTGGGGTTGCGGTGCCTTATGTAATTATCATGGCTCTTCGAGGGATCGGAATGTGTCGATTTGTGGGTTTAATGCTCTCGTAAATCGTTTCGTTGCGGAGCGTAGTCGTGGTTGAGTTGGAGGAAGATGGATGGAGACCATCTCTGGAGCTGTCAATTTGGCCCGATCAGGGTCCCGGCACTTGGCAGGACACTCGGCCGAATCGGCACCGCGCCGTCTGAAGACCGGCCCCGTCACATCTCTAGTCACTATTTGAAGTCCTGGACAATTTAAGACTAATTGATTGCGAGAATGCGGGTTGAATCATACTCGACAGTAAATTGGTATCGTGCGTTTATCTTCTCTACAGCTTGACACTCTTGATCAATCCCGTCTTGATACCTGTTGTCTCTCCCTGGTATCCGCCACGGCCCTCTCCTCCCTGGTAAGTGGCCTTCATGCTCTTCAGCTTCTTCTGCTTGTCCTCGTACTTTCTCCTCTTCTTGACTCTCGAGTTGCGCACTTCCTTCTTCCTCTTGGGCGCCAGACCCTTGTTCTTCTCTATCTGGTAGTTGATCTTCCTCTTGCCGTCCGCTCCGACCGTCGCCACCTCCACCACACGGTCCGTGATGCTGGCCTTCGCCAGGGCCTCCTTGCGCGCAGTCTTGTCGTCTTTCTTGTCCTTCGTTCGGTGTGCAACCATGTCGTAGTAGCCGTCCTCTTCTTCTCGCACCTGCTTGGCCACAGCCGCGTCTGCATCGCTCTCGTCGCCGCCCAGCTCCGTGCCGAGCTTGGAGTTCTTCTTGCCCCTGCGCTCGGCCTCGGCGTTGAGTCGTGCTGCGCGGTCCTTGAGACGCTCACGGTAAGGAATGTCCGCATCACCACCTGCGTCACGACCTGCGTCTGCTCGGCGGCTGGCCTTCTGGACGATCTGGGAGGTGTAGAAGCGCAGACTCTTCTTCTTGGCCGCCTTCTCGGCAGCTGTTCGCGCATCCAGGGTCTCATCTTCACCGAAGTCGGAGTGGTTGTCGTCGTGTGTTGGTGCGACCGTCTTGGCCTTCTTAGCCTTCTTCGGATTGCTAAGGAGCGTTGACAGGTCGGCAAGCGACTCCTCGACGGCCTTGGCCTTGGCCAATCTCTCCTTCTCTGCCTTCTTCTTCTTCTTGTTCTCTGCGTTGGCCCCGAGTGCTTTCTTGGATTTCTTGACTGGTTCATCCGCCTCCTCGTCCACGGAGATGTCCTCCTCAGCCGAGTCGGTGTCCATGGCTCCATCTGTGGTCCTTGGTGGTTGTAGATCCCTAACTTTCTGCCATGCCTCTCTGCAGCTCACCAGCGTCTCCATGACCTCGTGGTCACGCAGCTCCGTTGGGCTGAGTGATACTCTGGGTTCATCGGCATCCCGTGCAGGGGATGTCAGAATAGCAAAGTAACTCGCCAGAGCCGCAACGTAGCAGCCCAAGATCCAGTGTTTTACCGCCTCTAATGATTTTGTAGGCTTGCCCTCGGCCGCCTTTTGTAATTGCGCAAGCTGCGGCTGCAGTTTCTCGAACTCTTCGACAAGGGGCACAAATTCGGGATACCTTGCCTGAAGCAGACGGTATCTCTCCAACGCATCCATGTCATCCGTGACTTCAATGTCCTTCAGCTCTTCCGTCACGACCTGGGCACCTTCTTCCGTCTCCTCAGCTGGTGCAGCCCATTGGTCCTCGTCGAAGATGAAATCTGCCTCGTTCATTTCGGCCAGCTTCTTCTTCTGTAACCTCTTGGCTTCGGCCTCCTCCTCGAGAGCATCGGCTTCAGTCTCGATCGCATCGGCACTGTAGTACTCGTTTTTGGAGGCTCCCCACCAGCCGTCGTCGCCCTCGGCCTCACCATCCTGTCCTTCTTCGCCATCTTCGTCACCGCGGGCTTTCTTGTCCCTCTTCGATTGCGCCTTAGCAGCCTTTTGCAACTCCTTATAATCTTCTACCTCGTCATCATCCGAGTCGTCTTCGTCTTGGAGGATTTCCTCGTCGGAACCTTCCATAAACTGCTCTATCCGGTCGTCGATTCTGGCGCGCTTGGATTGTGGCTCATCTTCGAGCATGATCTTGTCCTTCTCGAGAAAGTACTGCTCCTGGTCGTCGGCGATGTCTTCGTAGGTCCTGATGGCGAGGCGCGCATCGGCGGCATCGACATCCTTCGGGCCAGAGGGCCCTGTGGGGCGTGATGACTTTCTCTTCTTGGCCATGTTGATGATCCCGTAGTTGTCCGGGGGCAATGGGAAGGTTCGTCGATTTACTGCGCTGAGGGGATTTAGGAAGGTGTTTGGACGTGAAGTCGGCACGGTTTTACAATCGCAAGAACATCCAGAAATTTTTGGGCGGGAGGACCCACTAGCTCTTATCGATAAAGACTGCCTATACCACTACGAAGTATCTACTGTGTAGGTATATTGGGACCGGTTGACAGGGATCCTCAAGGGGTACGACAAATCAAGAGAGCTTCGATTCAGTCCATGCCAAGACGATCGTTCTATATCTTCCGATCACAACGAATATCAAGTTGGTCTGAAGTCTAGAAAAACACTTCGGGGGTCTTGACGGAACCTACCTACCTACCTACCTAGCCAATCAGTGTGATCTCAACACCACCTTTTATACCGGTTGAACAACCATTGGCAGCCCCTGCATGCCAGCGAAATTGCACATGCGGCACAACTAAGTCTACTTAAGCTTAATTACTGTGGAAGTGTGTACTCATCATCTCCGTTCTACATCCTCGAAGGCTTGACAAATGGACCACATAACTTCCATGAGTACGACGCAGACGACGATAGCAGCGACTAGTCTGGTAGCTGTCCTCACTGCCATCATCATGGGTCTCTTCGGAAAAAATCAGATGCCCGTCGAGGGCAAGGTATGCATGCTGTCCATTGAAGCCAGTAATCAAGGGCACTCTACTGACATGAGCGCAACAGACCATCCTCATCACGGGCGGGTCCGAAGGCATGGGCCTGAGTGCAGCAAGCCAGCTGGCGGCCAAGGGAGCAAATGTGATCATCATCGCCCGTAACCAACAGAAACTGGACGCGGCTCTGACCGAAATCAAGGTCAGTGACAGGGGGACCTTTTGCCCACGCCAAGCAATCATATACTGACATTTCTATTTTCTATCTCTACTGATAGGCCGCTGCCAAATCTCAAAGTCAGCGCTTTCATGCCATCCAAGCAGATGTCTCTCAGGCCGACTATGCATCCGTCATCATCTCTCAGGCGATTGCCTGGAACAACGGCCAGTCTCCGGACATAGTATGGTGCATAGCTGGCTCGTCGACGCCCATGCTCTTCCAAGAGGACCGCGCCGTGGTCGAAATGCGCCGGCAGATGGACGTCAACTTTTGGGGCGCTAGTGAGATGGCCCACGCCATCCTGCGCGAGTGGTGGTCCCCCGACCACCAATTCCCCAACGAGCCCAAGCACCTCATCTTCACGGCTTCTGTCCTGGCTCTGTATGCTATCGTTGGATACGTACCGTACAACCCTTCAAAGTGGGCACTGCGAGGGCTGGCAGACACGCTTACCCAGGAAGCGATGATGTACCCTGAGCAGCCCGTGAAGGTCCACGTGGTATACCCGGGTACGATCTTGACGTCCGGGTTCGAGAGGGAGCAGAGGTCCAAGCCCGATGTTACCATTGAGCTCGAGAAGGACGACCCGAAGCAGACGCCGGAAGAGGTCGCGCGCAAGTCGATCGCTGGGCTGGAAGCGGGCAACCACTTCGTGACTGTTGGCATCCTAGGCGAGCTGATGCGGTGGGGAGTCATGGGCGGGTCGGTGCGGAACAACTGGTTCGTCGACACCATCATGGCTTGGCTGATGGCTCCGGTGTGGTTCATCGTGCACTTGGTGATGCATGGGCAGATCAAGAGCTTTGCGAAGAAGCACGGCCACCCGAGTACGTATCCCAAAAAGGTGTAGCCTTGCTCCATCTGAGTTGCGCCATGAGAAGACACGAGCGACGGAGTCAATGGTAATAAGATCGGTCGCCCATTGCGGAGGACCTAATCACGAGGAGATATGTGACAAGGAGGGAAGGCTTGTCGGGACGTAGCACGCAAGACCAAGCTCCCCATGTCGGCATTTTCATACCATGCTGGGCTGGGTTCAGTGATGAGTCGACCACGGATATAATCAAGATGGATATGCATCGCAAACACAGTTCAAGGAAAGAATGGTCCCGTCAACTACTCATGCATTGGGCTGATATTACATCCCACACTCCCTTATACTGTTCACTATGTTTCTCGCCAAGACCAAGACTCAAACTTGACAGAGACTATTGTTCCAAAGTCAGCCTTGCTGGTGAGAACCAGCCGGCCGTTGCCTCCGCCCCTGCATCCCAATCTCAACGTCTGTCTAACTATTAAGTAGGTACCTAAGTAGCTACTGGAACGCCTTTATTAACCACCTCGGGGAATTTGGACAAATGGCTGGGGCTTTCCGCCACACCCCACAGCGGCCCGGGTGCATAGGTTCAGGGGCCGGCGCCAGTCCAAGTCAAGTCTACACAGTACAGGTCGCAGGGGTAATTTACCTACGTTCCATGGTTAATTTCTCAGATTATTCCGTTTCGGGGGACAAGTACTTACTTAAGTATCTACTTGAGTACTGTAGCGCTATGGACTCTGATTTGCTAGGGCTGCTAGGTCCGCCACTCATCGCCAGGTACAGATTACACTGGAGATAAAACGTCAGTCTTACCACCACCCGGGCGTTCCGTAGGGACCGGCCCAAATTTGTTTAGCTCACGGTATCTTGCCGATAAGAATTCGCAGAATGATCCACTGCAACGTGAGTATAGTGTACTAAGTAGAGCTAAACAGTGCTAATATGTATATAGGGCCACTGGAACACCGGAGTGATGTCATGTTTCCATTCCACGTTGCAGAAGTCATCCTGTATTTCCCTTCACCATAATCTCAGGTATCCATGTGGGCTACCTCGGTACGTCAGAGCTGGAGGATAACCAGGTAACTACCAAGGGATCATACCAAGCATATTAGGTAGAACATCTGCTCTCAGTCGGCGAACCTCGCCCCAGTCGGGTGAACTAACCATACTATCATCGTCTACCTTTTCCTCGTTTGCTGCAACTTAGGCTCAGCAACACTTCGTATTGTGGATCAGGCTCCCGCCTCTTCCCACTGGGTTTCTTTGACAGTATTCGTAGCTGATGAGCATTGTCCCCATTCTCTTCCTCGTCTAGCTCACCCAGGCCATCTTCCTGGACCAACAAATCAGCATATCATGTCGCCGCAACCAGTATCGCCAACATCACCGCCTTCGGCAGAAGAGCCTCGGATAGCACCTATGGAGCCAATGGGAAACCGGGTGGATAATCTTGAGACCCAGTCTCGCCCTCGTATTAAGGGTGCAAGTTCTACAACAGATGCTCGAGGAAGACTGTACCGACGAGCCTCGGCTATTCCGCCGGCTATAAAGAGGACAGGCACCAACGTTTCGGAACTCCAGCATGCCCTATGGAACACCGATTCATATCCCGCAGGAGATGACTCCTCGAGCAGCGAGTCTTCAACCGACGATGAAGACTCAGGCGCTGAAGTCGATCCTGTCGACCAGGCGCATGGTGCTGACAAGAAGTCCCGGCCGCTGCCTCATCCGAGACTGAATTCCCAGTTCCGAAGGTTTCGAGTTGGTAACGAGAATTACAGGACCAAGGGCAGGGTTACGAAGCACGATGGGCGGGTGGCGATATCGATCAAGGATACTAGCAACAAAGGGTATCTGGCGAGGGCCCTGGAAGCTACTCTCAGAAAGGTTATTTTCCCGAAACATAACGATGAGGCAGAGGAAGCACCGGAACGGCCGAATTTACCGAGAGCTTCCTCGGAGACAATAGCCACTCCCGAGAGAACCCCAAACTCTCCCAGACTCAACGTTGTGATTATGGTTATTGGCAGCCGCGGAGATGTGCAGCCGTTCTTGAAAATAGGAAAAGTACTGAAGGAGCAGTATGGACATCGGGTGAGAATAGCTACACACCCTGCATTCCGCGACTTCGTGGAGAAAGATTCTGGCTTAGAGTTCTTCTCAGCGGGTGGCAATCCGTCAGAGCTCATGGCTTTTATGGTGAAGAACCCCGGCTTGATCCCAACACTAGAAACAGTACGAGCCGGTGACATTGGTCGAAGACGAGCCGCAATGGCCGAAATGTTTGAAGGTTTCTGGAGGGCATGCATCAGCGCCACGGACGATGAAAAAAATCCCCGGAACCGGAAAATGATGGGGGGAGATCAACCTTTCATCGCCGATCTTATCATCGCTAACCCCCCTTCGTTCGCACACTTGCACTGCGCCGAAGCCTTGGGCGTGCCGTTGTTATTGGCATTTACATTCCCATATACACCGACCAAGTCATTCCCGCACCCTCTGGCAACTATTAAGAAGAGCAATGTCGACCCTGGGTATACAAATCTTATTTCATACCCTCTGGTTGAGATGATGATCTGGCAAGGACTTGGAGACCTAGTCAATAACTTTCGAACCAAGACGCTTGGTTTGGATCCCGTTTCGACACTCTGGGCTCCTGGTGCATTGTATCGGTTGAACGTGCCATTCTCATACCTGTGGAGCCCTTCGCTTGTCCCCAAGCCACCGGACTGGAGGGACGAAATCGATGTGTCTGGCTTCGTATTTCTTGATCTGGCCTCCTCTTATACGCCACCCGATCCTCTTGCGGAGTTTCTCGCATCGGGCGAGGCGCCAATCTACATCGGATTTGGGTCGATAGTAGTGGATGACGCTGACGCATTCACGGAGATGATCTTCGAGGCTGTCAGGCTCGCTGGCGTGAGAGCGCTGGTCAGTAAGGGATGGGGCGGCTTGGGGAGAGACGACGTGCCAGATCACATCTTTATGCTCGATAACGTGCCACATGACTGGCTCTTTCCCAAAGTCAAGGCCTGTGTTATCCACGGTGGTGCAGGGACGACAGCGATTGCTCTGAAGTCTGGGAAGCCCACAATGGTCGTGCCCTTCTTCGGCGATCAACATTTCTGGGGCAGTATGATAGGTAGGGCGAAGGCTGGCCCTGAAGCGATTCCTTACAAAAATCTATCAACGGAGAAGCTGGCGGAGGGAATCAAGTATTGTTTAACCGACGAGGCACAGGAAAAGGCCCAGATAATAGCTGAGAATATTGCTCGAGAAGGCGATGGTGCGGAGAACGCCAGCGCCTTCTTCCATAAGCACTTGAAGCTGTCGGGAGAGAATAGCATGCGATGTTCAATACTGCACGACAAAGTTGCAGTATGGAACCTGAAAAACACCAGCCTGAGGTTGAGCGCTGTGGCGGCCCATATCATGGTTGCAAAGGGCTACGTGCTGTGGCCGAGATTGAGACTCATTCGCCACTGCGAGTGGAATGACTTTGAGGGACCTGGGGAGCCTGTTACGGGCGTGCTCGGGTCCATTGCTGGCTCCTTTGGGGAGGTATTTGGTGGCGTTGGGAGTGTCCCCTCCCGGATTGCCAAAACGTCGAGAAAGAGACGGGAGCGAAAGGAGAAACAGGAAAGAAAGCACGAGAAGGCAAAGGACAAGTTGGACTCCAAAACTGCGAACAAGGCTGAAACCCCCGACTATTCGGAGCCAGAGAGCACCCACGGCAACGCACATCACAGAACAGACGGTGGCCAAGATGACAAGGAAGTCGATGGAACTTTGTTGCATACCACCACGACTGAGGGAACAGTGGCAGTGGACGAACGGTACGTTTGCCAAGTCACCGAAGGCGTCGGAAGGTCTGCGGCTGCACTGGCAAGCGCGCCCATCGATCTCTCGGTGGCGCTCGCACAGGGTTTCCACAACGCCCCGAGGCTGTACGGCGACAACACGGTCCGCCGACCGCCCCGCGTCACCGGCATCCGCTCTGGCCTGCGAGCCGCCGGGTCCGAGTTCGTCTACGGGATGTACGACGCCTGGGTGGGCGTCGTGCGGCTCCCGGCCCGAGGAGCCCGGAACGGAGGCGGGGTGGAGGGGTTCACGAAGGGCGTGGGCATGGGCGTCACGGGCTGGGCGCTCAAGAATGTGGCCGCGCTCACGGGGCCGGTGGGGTACACGCTCAAGGGTATCGAGAAGCAGGTCGAGCGGAGACGAATGCCCACCAAGCACATCCGACAGGCTCGTATCATGCAAGGTCAGCGGGAATTCCACGAATTGAGCTATGAGGAGGGCGAGGCCCTGATAAAAGAGGTTGTCCATGGGTGGGAGGTGCTTCGTACACTGTGGGAGACGGTAGAAAGAAAAGAGAAGGAGAAGGGCATGAAAGGGCGAATCAGTGCGATGCGGACACACGGCGTGGAAGAAGCATTTGAGAGCATCCCGATGGCAGAGAGGATCCTCGAAGCGCTCAATAGGGGCGAGACGGTGCAGGCTGCCGTAGAGGAGCTCCGCAGGTCTCGTGATCTTGGTAGCAAAGGGCCGCCAAAGGACACGGAGAAGAACTCGCTAAAGGAAACACGACCGCAGGGGGTCAATGGGAAGTCGGTGGAAAGTCAGCGACCGCAGAATACGGACAACGAGAAAATGTCGCCTATGACTGAGCCTATCAAGCCAAAAGACGAAAGGTCTGCGAGGCCGGCCTCTGCGCCGCTGGAGAACGGGAGGAAAGAGTAAGCCTGGATGACATTGAAACCAGGTGTGGACAGGCTTCGGCATCCAGGAGTCTGGATTTATAGACTCTAGATTTATATGGTAATAATATGTGATACCCATGATTTCCTGTGGTTTTTTGCGCCTCTGGGAAGGATTGGCACACAGTTGGGACGGAAGATGAGTAGAGTACAACTCACATAGAAGTGAGCCACTCCAGCGGTAAGAAACATTATATCTTACCGTACTAAGATATACAGCGGCCGCTCGAATTTACACTCAACTAGTCAGAGAAGGATCATCGGGTTTGCATCGCCCCCATTGTTACACACACACTACGCTACACCCCCTGCATCTATACCAAGGTATAATAAGTACGCCATAAAGTGGTCCTTGGGTTCTGGACTTCCGGATTATGCTGGTTATCATTGGCACTTGCATGTAACGGGTTCTCAAGTGAGAACATCCATGTCTTGATGCTCCTGGGTCCTAATCTTGAGTGGCCACCTTCGCAGAAGTATGCCATTACTATACTGCTGTATTAGCCCCCATCGCAATCCTCCAAGCCAGCCGCATGCCTCTCTAGCTGCAGGAACAGGGGGTCTTCTACATTACTGTGTACTGTAGGTATGAACCTCCCAGGTTCGTTATGAGTGGTAGCCAATGAGCTGCTAATGCGGGTCCAATACACCTACAGGGATACTCATGTAGTCAGCCCGAATGTAATGGAGGGTGGGTGGCAGGGAACTTCGACACCGAGGTTACGAGGGTGTCGCTCTGTCAGCCATCACAATGTGTGCTAGTGCAAAGCGTTACATTCGAAATCCAAGAAAACCAGCTCTTTCTGGGGCAATAATAGAATAGGGCTGCTTTTCCGGCCAAACTTCCCAGTCTTCCGGGCCATTCAGCCCCTCTTCTGATGACACTCCTACAGGGATTCCATTATTTGCTCGCCCTTCCATCCTCTTGCTTGTTGCTTGTCTCTCATTCTCTCTACACTGGTCTACACACCAAAACTTACTCTCTTTAACCCTGCTTACATTTTGCCTTATTCTATTACCGGCCCTGAAAGCTGCCACATCTGACCCGGATCGCATAGCATCTCGCGCTACCAAGCTGGCCAATGTGAAGGCGAAGAACACCATGAGCTTGTCTCCTTGGGCAGACTGAATGGCCCCCAGCAACCAAGACTCGTACTTCCTCCAAGAGCCAAAGACCCGGCTCCATTCTGGTATCACGGGCCCCAAGATGGCTGCTGACACGCCGTATCGAGGGCTTCAACCCGACGACCACGAACAACCAGCCGTGAACGACTACTCCGGCCTCCAGGTTGTCGAGACCGGCCTCGAGGTCGTCCACCCCTCCCCGCTGCCAGAGGCCCTCCCACCGCACCAGCAGCAGGCACAGTACGGCGAGTACAAACCATGGGCACAGTACTCGCCGCCGCAACCTCCCCCTCCACACCCGGGATACGCACAGCCAGCCCCGATCGGCCCGGGGAGCACGACCGCCAGCCCGCCGTACGGCGGGGGCATCGTGCCGGACTACCGGTACCACGGCGGCCACAACCCCTTCGAGCCGCCCAGGAACGCGGCGGGCAGCAGGCGGATCTGCGGGCTGAGGAGGATGGTGTTCTGGGCCGTCGTGGCCATCGTCGTGTTCGCCATCGTCGCGGCGGTCGCGATAGGCGTCGGCGTGGGCCTGGGCACGAGGAGCAGTGCTCCAGCTGCAAGGTGCGTGGCCTTTTCTTTTACCCCTGTATCTTTCATCTTCTCCCTCGCGGCTCGCCCTGCTTTGGCGCAACGAAGACGTCACGCGTCGGTAGAAGGGTTTTGCGCGCAACGGCCCTGAGGGGCCAGAGGTCCCACCCCGTTGGATCTGTGGAATGTGGAGACGGGCGGAACGGCGGAGCGGCTCGTCGACGGCGCGGGAATGTCGATCGTGACCCGGGACTCCACGACAGACGGCAGACTGCATGGGTCGGCTTCGATGGCCGATACTAAAGGCTGGTGACCAACCCGTCCTGGACTCGACATACTGACCGCCAAATCATAGTACCACAACCGCCACCCCTACTGCATCCTCGACAGTCACAAACAGCCTCCCCGCCGCAACAGCGACGTCCACCACCGGTCCGGAGCTAAACATCATCTGCCCCTCCGCGAACCAGACGGTTTACTCGCTAACGAGCTCTTCTACTGACCAAAAGTTCCTGGTTCTCTGCGGGAGGGACTACAACAGCTGTTGTGGAGCACAGGACATGGTCTCGGTGAACACGACGACCTTCGAGGCGTGCCTTGAGGTATGTAGCAACCAGGAAGGGTGCGTGGCTGTGGGCTGGGGTAATTACTACGGGACCAATACGTGCTGGCTGAAGAGTGCTATCGGCGAGCCGAACTGGAGCGAGGGCTGGTACTCGGCTGTCTTGGAATGAATGAGCTTGGCTTTAGAGTCGGCGCGATATCGTGGGCGAGGGTCCCCATGTTGCTGGTAGGGGAACAGACTCGTCAAGGATGGATTTGACCCAAGTAAACTGGGGAGGAAATCGACAATGACGGAATACCTCGGGGAATTCCATGGGAACACGCCGCTTTCCACCCCGGCTTCGACGACATTACCTTTTGGATACGGTCTGATGCCTCGCGCTGAGGGTATCTCCTTGTTGAAGGGGACAGTGGTGTGAGGCTTCGCGTGACGCGGACGCCCTACCAGGAGAAGCTGATAAGGACATGAGGAAGAATGATATGTTACGGCTCCGAGAGGCTTTATGAGCGTGGATCAGAGGTGACCAGAAACCCACGAGAGGCCCAAGACTTGAGGCGAGAGCATAGGGTTTGGATTGAAAGACCGGCTTTCTGCTATTTCTATTCAATGTATACTATTGAGTGTTATCTTACAAATGTACATGCCAAAACCATGACTATCTAATCCGATTTGTCTTGTTCCGCTTGATTCTTACCTCCTCCACATAAGAACAAGCCACGCGGCGATTCGATATCCAGCGATTATACCAACCATGATTCCGACATTCTTCCCCATGTGCCCCGGCTGAAACCCATACTGGTCTAGGACTCCCTGGCCGGCGATCTTGCACTGACCCGCCAAATCTGTCTGGTACAGACACTGACACGAGCTCCCGCAGCTGTATGTCCGCCCGTGGAACTCGTTGACCATCATTCCCTCAAAGACATACTTCTGATAGTCCCAATAGCTGAACACGTACTTGTAAAACACATTCAGGACCGTCGGCTGCACCATGAACCCGTTGACACACATCCAGAGCCCGTTCGCAAATGCAACTAGAGCCAGCGCAATCACAAAGTTGGGGAAGAGAGACGACATGAGGACAACTAGGCTCTCTGCCGCAAGGAGGTCGAAGAAGACCCACATTACCCAGGTGAAGAAGGCCGCTCCCGTGGGCTGAAAGTTGGAAAGAAAGTAGCTGATGGAGCTGAAGCCGATGGCGATGAGGAATAGGTATGGGATGCCGATGAGGAAGTTGGATATGATCAACTCGGCGGCGCCGTACAGGCCATTGTGGAACTCCTTGACGTATTGTTGTCGGTCCTCAATGAAAGAGGGAACGTAGGCCACCGCCATAAAAGACATAAAGGCAGAACCGAAGAACTGAGACAGTCACTCGTTAGTATTACCCCCAGGATGAAGAAAATGAGTTCAGGGGTGGGTCTGACAACTTACAATGGCGTTGATATACGGCTGGATATACTCCTGCTCTGTCTTTAGCCTCACCCATACAGTTCCCATCATGATAGCGAGACCGAGATACATGGCCACCCTGACACCATACGCGATTACGTCACGGTAGCTCTTGATGAACGACCGGTGCAGCAGCGTCAGGACCAGGCTCAGGAAGCCGGGCTTCTTCTCCGCCACCACCATTTCCAGGTCTACCCGGCCTCTCTGTTGTGTCTCGCAGTACGCCACGATATTCGAAAGCTGTCCCGCCAGTGGCGAGGCCAGCCAGGCCCGATGCAGATCCTCAAGTCCCCCCTGCGCGTCGTCCTTACTGGAGGCGAAGTCGATATTCACCAAGTCGAGGAGGAATTCGGCCGGGTTGACGTGCAGCGGAATCGGCTTCCCGATGGACTCGTAGTAGGCGCCTACCGCACGCAAGGGGCCGAAGTAGTGCGTCTTGCCGGCAGACAGCAGGAGCAACTTGTCGAAGAGATTGAACGTCGACGTCGAGGGCTGGTGGATGCTGGCGATGACGATGAGGTTGTTCCGCCTGGCCACGTCCTTGAGGAAGTTGATAACCTCAAAGCTGGCCGCCGAGTCCAGCCCGCTGGTTGGCTCATCTAGGAAGAGCACCTTGGGGCTAGTGATGAGCTGGCTGGCGATACCAACCCTCCTCTTCTGCCCGCCGGAGATCCCCTTGCGGATGGGCGTGCCGATGATGGTGTCTGACTGCCGCCCGAGGCCAAACGAGTCGAGAAGACCGTCGATCCTGGCCCCCCGTTCCGCCTTGGACAGGGAACTCGTGCTCGCGAGCCTCGACGCGAAGCCCAGCGTCTCGCGGACCGTGAGAGATCCTATCAGCGCGTCCTCCTGCTCCACGAAGCGGCTCATCTGCCGGAATGCCGCCCTCTCCGGGACGACGCCGTTGACGAGCACCTTGGCGTCGACGCTCGCCGCTCCCGTCGACCGGGACGCGAGGACGTTCAGGAGGGTCGTCTTTCCGCACCCGGACGGCCCCATCAGCGCGAGGACCTCCCCGGCTTCGACGTACCCCTGGACATTGTCCACTATAGCCTTCTGCTGCTTCGTCTCGCGGTCTTTCACGGTGACGTTGATGCCGTGCCAGGAGATGTTGTGGATGGTCGTGTTCTCTAGGTGGGCGTCCGCCATGGCGTGCTTCTCCATGTCGAGGTGGTGCATCTTGGTTGGTAATTCGCCTTCCGAGCTGTCTGCTGTTTGAGTGGTGGTCGACATTTTGGGGTTTCCCGGTGGATGTGAGGAAAGTGAAGCGTTAAAAGGGGAACAAGGGGTAGAAAGTATATTGGCGGAACCCGAGGGAACTCGGGACCGAAACAGATCTAGAAACCTGCTAGAGAATACAACGATGCGATAGGATCATACTCAGGATCAACACGGAAAGAAGAAATTAGTGGTAGCTATATGGACGAGCTGGCTGGCCACACCGCGTCCCTAGGATGCAGTTTTGTGAGGCTGATACGGCGACATCATTCGCAGGCAACGATGGATCTCAGCTTCAGCCTGGCCCCCAAATTCGCCGGATACGTCCTCACCCGAGCATCTGGCCAGAAACTATACAGATACCAAACACACCTCGGCGAATGGAGCGGAGGAAATGCTCCATGCCCAGAAAACTAGCACACAGCACTGTAAGCAGTATGCTTTAGTCGCTACCCAGAGGACTCACCGAAGAATCGCTGTGCAACCTTTCTGTTCTCTGCAACATTGTCTTCAGCGAGTGAGAGTGTCCAACTGCTCCGAATGTGAGGTGTAACAGAGCTGCGTGATTATCACACAGTCGCAGATATCGGACCTCGACGATAATTGCAGAAGTGACATCGGAACTTGATACGGCCTCAGCTGTACTACAAGTTCATGCTGTGAGGTTGCAGCTGGAGGATGATCGACGTCAATCCATTGGACAGATGGTTCCAGGAGCTGGACCAACTTGTCCCTAAAATAGCCATTTTTCTCTGCAGTAATATTTGTTAGTCGGCGACCATGGATCGAGGGGATTCGAGCAATCGGGGTCCACTTCAACTACGGCACAGCAGCCGGCTGACGCGAGAAACCTTAAACGGCGATCAGGATCTTGTAGGATTCGCGGTTCCGCCGTCCTGGCATCACGATACGCGGATGTGGAAGTACCAAGATGACTTCTCGATGTTTTCGTCAAGCAGGCTCAAATGATCAGGCTTGTCAAGCTTCCCCATCAAAGGCCGGATCTCCACTCGGATACTTAGGATTGCTAGCTACATCAGAGCCTCGGGGTTGGTATGAGTCTTTATATTGTAAAAGTCAACATCAGTAACAGTGAAACCTCTTGAGATGGTACACACAAGTCCTTGTGAACTTTCATTTTGCCTTCGGGTCCTACCTTAATTACGTATGTATTGATCCCAAGCATGTTACACAAAACCATGCCCAGCGGCATCCTCCAGGAGTTTCGGCCAGATATTTGTGACCTACGCCCGTCTTTTTGCTTCTTCAGGGACTCCAAGCGGGATATAACAGGAGACCATGGTTCCAGAAGTCTTTGATTATTCGTGACCTCGACTCACTGCGCGAGCGGTCCTGACGGCCCTGAAGGCCCTGACGGCCCCGGCGCGGACGTGACTTGCGACAACATCGAGTCGATTTCGCTCATGATGCCCTCGTCAGCATTCAAGTTACTGATCATCTCCTCCTGCGTAAACGCAACCCAAAAGGCAGGATTGACCTGCGCCGCCTTCTTCGCGCGGTAGATCTCCTGCGCCACCCCCTTCACCTGGCCGGCCGCCGTGCCCGCAGCCTTCCAGACCGCGGAGAGCTTGGACAAGGCCCCGATGCTGAGCCGGATCTGCTGGCGCAGGTCGTCCTCGTCCTGGATGAAGTAGAGCGCCCATTTCGAGAGCTGCACGATGGCGCTCATGGTGATGACGCACGTGAAGAAGTGCGTGTGGTGGGTGAGCGGCACTGGCGCTGTTATCATCTTCGAGATGTCGGAGGCTGCGGTTACCGTGTGGCGCGTGTGGATGTTGAAGGCGTCTCCCGACGGAATCGCTCGGTATGGTGCACAGGAGTTGACGCTGCGGGCCGGCGAGGAATCGAGTTGGGAATGTGGCTGGTGGAGCATTATGGTACACCTATTCGACACGTCTCCGGTAAGTCACCATCTTGAGACAGGAATAGACAACTGCTCGGGGAAATGAACCTGGGGTAAACTCACGCTGTGGTGATGAAATGAGCCTGAAACATCATCTCATCATGCAGACAGTTCTTGTCTACCGGATCTCGCTTCCCTGGCGGCAGGTGAAGTCTCCAATTCGTCAAGAGGGTTTCCACCTTTGCCATGTTCTCGTCATCTGGAAACATGATAGGAGGACAACGCATAAACCTCCCTAGATTTCGTATCGCCGAGATTCGATACGTGAAGGACGAGAATGGGCGGTCCTCACCAGAGAACAGCTGATCGTCAAAGTCCTCCAGGTGCATGGGGTGCGGTATACTCTGCCCTGGTGTCAGCCTCTTCAATTGGAGCTGTGAGAAGGTCGTAACTTACCCCCGAGAGGTATTCAGATTCCTCGCACGGAAGGGCCACATCGGCGGCCATATCGAAGAGGAGGAAGCTGGTAATACGATGCACGCCAGCTATCATCCCGTCGACAACGTACAGATCCCACCACGTCCTCCGCCAGCTTTCCTCTAACACAGGGTTGCTTCGCCCGTGAAGAGTGGCAAACTGTCGGGTATTCAACCCTATCTCAACGGATATCCTCTCAACGTCGCCCAGCAGATCCCGCGCCTTGTCTTGCTGACAGCTGCCGTCCAGGGCAACAATGAGCACCAGCAGGGCCTGGACGAGGAAACCGTCTTTGGGTGTGTTGGGTGCGTAGCATAACCGCAAGGCCTCGTCGAGGTACGAGGCACGTATCGGACCAACATCCAGATACAGCGACCCTACATATCTCATGGCGGCCAAGAGATGGTCCAACTTCTGCCCGCTGCCCCGTATGTGCCGCAGAAGGTATTCCTTAGGCAGTACAAACGGGTGTGAGGCGTAACTGTTGTAGTAGTACGAATCGAAGCACTTGTCGGCAACGCTGACGACCCGCGCGATGGGGCCGTGATGCTGAACTGCGTCATCATATGAGGTCCCAAAGGAAGAGTTCCTGTACAGCTGCAGGTGGTTCATAGACGCCGCCGCTGTGAGAAACGGCGAGCTGGGATCCGTCCCGAGGACGGTGGACGGCGAGAAGGCAGCAGTACTGGTCAGGGGAGGAGCCGTAGCCCCCAGCAACATCGGGCAGCTGCTTCCAGAACTGGACCTCGTCGTCCCGTCTCCGGAGGCAGCATCAGGAGAGGAAGACGCGTGCCGCTTGTTCGGGTTCTGCGCTGTCCCCCTCCGAGGCGGCCCCTTGTACCCTCTCCTGGAGGCGACGTAGACACACTCGGACTGCGAGCCCACGCAGCGAGAACATGGATTGCCGCCGTCGCATTTCAAATGCTTGCTACGCTGTCATCATTAGAGATGCGGGTCATATGTCAGCCTTTTGAAACCCGACAAACCGGGAGCTTTTTGGTTCCTGCTGAGGGTGGATACCCGCGAGAAAGGTAAGGAAAAATATGGGGGTCGGAGGAATTGCTCACACATCCCAAGCATGCCGCGGGAACGGCTGGCGCGGTAGAAGTAGGTTGGGAGGATTGGTTCTGCGTCAAACGGGGTCTATTGTTGGTGGTGCCCGAGCTGATGAAGATATTGGAGGACGTGTGATCGCTGACGTTGGATTCCAGCGGAGACTCGCCGCTCGAGACAGACTGTGGGGGGCCTGTCGGATGACTGTAAAGGTCCATGTTGCTGGATCGAATATAACGTGTTCGATATGGCGGTTGGTCCTGCGATCAAGGCAGATCAAAGCAGTGGTGGCTCTCGGCGTTCAGGTTCAGGAAAAACATGGGGCGCCGGGGAATGCAATGGGGACCTCGGACGACAACTCAGGTGAGATATGAGGCTGAAGAATAAAGCTGAGCTGCGAGAGGATGAGTACCGTTTTGGCAAGATCGGGCTCGTGCTCGTAAACGTCGGGGACCATTCACAGCTGAGCTCACTGCCAGGTCAATAATTACTAGAAATGATGATTAGACAGAGCTGCGCCGAGACAATCTCCAAAGCCTGACTATCGATGACGCCCGGGCGATCCGTTCGGAGCCGAGGCTTCGATTTGAAGTGAGGGTGGGGGGGCGACAACCCTTGTGAGGGTGCTGAATGCTGAGTGCTGAGTGCTGAGTATTGAGTGCTGAATACTGAGTATTCTACTGTGTAAACACTGAAAGATGCATGGGACCAAGAAAGAACCCCAACCCGGGATCACTCACTCCCTCCCTTGCTTAAGACATCCACAACACCGGAAGAAATCCCCGCCACCAAGGTCAAGACACAATCAAAAGACCAAGCCCGTACAACAATCCGGGCAAAACCGATAATTCTGCGGTGGTGATCATCACGGTGGTTGGTGGCACAAACCGTCTTGACCATATACTGGACTGAAAAGGTATGCGTGCACCCTCATACCGTACAAACTGACAGACTACTGCATTGAGGGACGAGCGGTGAAGCATCACTGCCAGGATGATTGATGTCTCGGTTGGTTGCAGTGAATACGGGATCTTGGAGGGTCTGTGGCCTTGTTCTGGAAGTTCTATGGTACATATGGTGTGACCGAAATCCCCCTTGCGCAATACCAAGATGACATCCCCTGGTCAGTCACGAGTCGCAATAGGTACTGACAGCGAGGTTTTTGGTGGCATCTTGTGTGCCTTTTCAATTTTCGGTCTAGTTTACATGTAATCTACCTATCCTACAGTCATTTTCATCTCCAATGTGTGGCTTCCAGATGATCATCTTAGGCCACTTGGCCAAGCAAATGCATTCATGGATGAAGATTCCCTGACCCATATCTCCCCTGATAATTCGTATCCATTCCGGACATCGTGTTGCAAAGCCTTGATCTCATCTCCCGAATGGCATGTAGAGAAAGATCCTGGCTTCAAGGTCCAATGTGTCTGTCCATGCCGAAAAAGTTCTGAAGGTCGCACCGCGTTGCCTTTCTTGGTTCGTAATTCGTAAGTTTTGGCATCCGCCCATTATACTCTGACAAATCTTGTTTGTTTTGTGTTTTGTGTTTTGTAAGTGTTGTTTGCGACGGATGACACAGGCGATGCTTAAGAGCAGTCATCCATTTTGGGAGGGCCGGGAGAGAAGCGCAAATCTGTTCAGAGCCAGAGTTAGATTTGCTGGTTTTCGCAAAATGAAGGGTCAGATCCAGAGCTGGGCCACTTACCGCCATCAATCCTCGCCAATCTGAACGTCGCCATAGTCACCCTGAACCACCACTTCCTCAGCCGCATCGTCGAGAGTCTTCGAACGCGCGGACGCAAGGCTGATATAGTCATCACCCATCAGTACCTGTATATCGGTACGCGGGAGCAGCGAGATGGCGCGGCCCTCCTCCTCGCCCAGATCGACCGGCGCCGCCGTCTCGTCGCCGTCAAAGCGGTCGAGGAAGTCGAGCGCGGAGCAGTCGTTGAAGCGACCCACGGCTAGGTCCTTGCGCACGATGATCTCCTTCTTCTTCCGCCACTCCAGGGTGTCCACCTCTATCGTTCCGTCCATAAGCATGTGGTAGACGTATACGGTCTTGTTCTGGCGGTAGCGGATGCACCGTCCCAGGGCCTGCTTCATCTGCGCGTCCCAGTCGGCCTGGCTGCGGCTTATGAGGGGTGATACGAAGATTACGTGGTTGGCGTTGTGGAGATTGCTTCCGGCTGCCTGCTCCGAGTTGATCACCTGGACAAGGACCTTCTTCATTCCCCTCTTGAAGCTCTCGAGTGCAGCTGCCTCGTCTTCATCTAGCTCCTCGGGCTCGATGTGGGGGATTCCGAAGGAATCGAGTGCGTCATAGACATCCTTCATCATAGCAGTGCTCTGGACAAACACGACAATCTGCTCTGAGTCTTTCACGCTCTCGATCAGGTTGGCGACGGCTCTAGCCTTAGGGCCATGAGGGATGGCGCTGGAGTCCGAATAGGGAGCGGGGTCCTTGCGGAGGGCACCCTTCTCAAGATCAGCGGCCTTGACGACACGCGGCTCCGCCAGCATCTTCGAAAGAGGGATGCAGACGTCCTTGACAGGATGCGTGCAGCTACGGACGCCGCAGATCGCATCGTCCTCGGGAGGCTCGCAGAGGACATGGCCGCACAAAAGTGAGACGTAGTGGTCAGCGTGGTTCTTTACGCAGAATTCTTGATCGCAGCGCCACTCGCCACGGACAAGATCAAGGACAACCTTCTGCAGGTTCTTCTTTGCATGTGCGATGATAAGGCGTTCGATGAGGACAGCCAGCTTGTCCACTGTGTGCATCAGGCGGTCGAAGGTATCCTCCATGGTCCCACCCCGGACTCTGATTGTGCCCTCCTGAGGGAAGTCCTCGATGACAAGTGGACACGATTCCGGTGACAGGTAATCGTCGTCGGTTGCAATGCCCGCCTCGTCCGCATAGACACGCTTCTTCAGTGTTGCCAGGGTGTCCGTCGACTTGCCTTGCAGGCCGCGACGAATGCACTCGTCCCTCCAGAAGACTTTCGTGTCCTTCCTGCCCTTTTGGGGTCTAGACTCAATGTCGCTGTTGACTCTGCTTTCTGCCTCACGAACCTCGTCGGTGGCTTTGTCCATGTCTTCTCGACGCTCCTTGTCCGTCGCCCGCAAGTGTTCGAAGTCAAAATCATCAACCTCTACATCACTTGACGGCTTGCATAGATCGGAAATAGGAACCACAAGCTTGCGCTTACCATGATCATTGGTAGCAGTGTATGCCGCCTCCCAAGGCACCTTGTCCCTCCACTCAATCTGGAGCAGCTCCTCCTCAACTTCGTCCAGTGCACTGACCTTGTCGATAAGGTATGAACGCCTTGAATGAAGAGGTGTCTTGGTGAGCCAGTTTCTGAATGCCTCCAGATAACGTCGCTTGAGTTTCAGCGCCTCCAGCCTGTCCGCAGCCGTAGGCTGATCAAGAGGTTTAGGGGATGATTGGGGACGCTCGCAAAATTCCATGTTGTCGAAAACTTCTCGCATGCGGTCTTTCACAGCGTCCGGCCCAAACTCCTTGCACAAATGAATGTTTTGGAGGAACTCCTCGTCCCAGATCAGCATTCGTGCCGCGGATTCGAAAGCATCCCAGCCGGAAGTGAGATCCAGGTCGACGTCGAGAACAGACTCGATAATGTTCTTCAATGTCTGGTAGTAATTCAGCTGGCGGTCTTCTTGGCCGTCTTTGACCTTGATGCCCGTGTTCGAGATGGTGATGAAGGTGATTCGGTATCCGAGGTAGAACGCTCTAGCCAACAATTCGCGGCCGCGGTCCTCCATCGCCTTGATAGTTCTGACGCTGATCCGGTACAGTTCTTCAGCCTCCTCTAGGGTGCTATTTGCGGTTTTCAATGCCAGATGACCGGTCTGTTCCTTGACGTCCTGGAATGATCCGGAGGCGCGAAGCATTAATGCCTCGGTAGATCGCTCCCGACCGAGCCTGCTCCCAGTCCAGTCCACTCGGCTCATGAGACGACGACGGGGATCTGCTGCGACCAGATTTGCGTTGAACGTGCGACTGCTGAGCTCTTGCTGAAGCTCCATGTACGCCAGAGAGCAAGTGGTCGACGTGGTCAAGACAAGGGGGCTCTCGCTAGCTCGAAGATCCATCTTCCGAGTGTTCTTGCGCATGAATGTCACCACAAAAAGTGTTGCTTGGTCGTGACGCTCCTGTAACGCAGGCGGAGAATTGCGGCTCATGTATGAGACTGTTGTCTCAAGATCTGAGAGTGGCTCAAGTGGAGGATGGTCGCAGATAGGCGGCTGTCTCCCGATCACCATGGACAAGGGCCTCGCCACATGCACGTTGAAGAGGTAGGCGACCTTGCAGATGTCTCCCAGGGTGGTGAGTGGAGGTGTGCCGGAGAGCATCCACTTCGAAGTCGTTGCGCAGTTGGCCACAAACTCAGTTACGGGGAGGTTCTCGTAGGGGAACTCGTCCCAAATGAGCCGTGAGAAGCTAAATAGTTCGAGGAGCATCATTGGCTTCCACTTTGTAGAAGGTGCGAGAGGCGGGACAAACTCAAGTTCACCACCATTGGCCTGTCCGGATTGCCTGATCTGGTCCAGCTTATTATTCAGAGAGCCCAACGATACATCTTGTTTCTCCTTGGCACCCTTGGCTCGCGGGTTAGCAACGCGTAGGAAATCGAGGGCATCGCCACGGACTTCACGAAGGACCTTATGCACCGCCTTGTACCAAGCGCGATAGACCCTTGGCAGGGCCATCAAGTTCCTGGTCTCTATGTCGTTGGCTCCACAGTAGTTCGAAAGCTCCTTATGGTATCTCTCGCCAGTGTCGTGCATGACCTTGCTGCTGCAGATGATGATATCTGCGCTCTCCAGGTCCGTGGGCCGGAGAGTCTGAAGCTGGCGGAAATCTTGAATGATCAGGATATGGTTGTTGTTCTGCAAGAACCTCTTTGCCTCGCAGTACCACTGCTGGGTGAGCTGATTGGGGACGATGACCAGAGTGGCGTGGAGATGGCACATTCCTCGGAGTTGTGGGTTGCTCTTGCGCAAATCCAGAAACTCATTTCGGTCAGTGTCATGCTGACTTGCGATGAGCCCAAGGCACACAGCGGTCTTTCCAAATCCAACATCGTCAGCCACGACTCTACCGCGACGGACTATGTTTCTCTCGGCGTGTGCGTAAACGCGCAATCGCAGCTGGTCCACATACACCTCCGCAATCTCCTTTTCAACGAAGCCGGGAGGGTTTTGTATTTGCTCTCGCTCCAACATCCAGTGAAGAGAGTTGATTTGCTCTGGGAAGAGCTCAATGCCGCTCTGGAAGCCCTCAGGCTGCTTTGCGTCCTTCGGGTCCACCGGAGTGGGAGGCATAATCTCAATCCGAGCAAGGTCGAGCCGTGGGTCTTCTAAAACACTAACTTCGAAGGCAAAGGTTCCTCGAGTCTCAACCGAGTCCTGATAATGAGCTGGATGCTCAGCCAAATATGAGCGGGCTTTCTGTAAGAGGCTGTGACCGTGGGCGACGAAACGAACATCGACGTAAGTGACGTCGTCGAGCTTCTTCGGATGAGCCGTTCGAGCAGGGTCAACATTGTGATCAATTCGAAGAGCAGATGGTCTGGTATTGAGCATGTGGTTGTATGCAACACGATCCTGCGCTCTATGCCGAGCAGCAACGGGTCCGATAGATCTCGCACCGGTTCCTCGAACCTTTTCTGCCTTCTCGAAGAGCACTTCTGGGACCTTTGAAGCGCACCCCACACAATCTGCAGACAGCACCACGTCTTTCTCAAGCACTCGGCGCCTGCCCGACTTTGTGATCTCTTGCTCCACGGCGAAGTAGCAAGGACCGATTAGTTTTGCAAACTCTGCGAAATCTAACTGGTGGGTGAGATCAAGGTCCCTGAGCGTCTTCGTGAATTTGTGTAGAACCTCTGGCGCTTCTAATATGGGCAAAGACATTGTGAGCAAGTCTTGGTGCATACGACAAGACGCGTAAGGACCAGACGGGTCGTAAGTGTCGGTTGCAAGGCAGATATCTACCGGGGGACTTGCAGGGAAGTGTTGCATCCAAGGAGCATCCATACATCCTGTAAATGCTCGAACGCGAATGCGGTGAGCCTCCAAGTCCTCCCACCAACCGTCGACAGAGGCTAGTATTGGAATACAATCGCCGACAGTAGCGACACCTTCATCCTTGTTGCTGTCTACCATGCCCTTGATCTTAAGGTGAATTTGGTCCTCTTGATTGATCCTAAGCAAGACGGGACGAGTCTCGGCTATTGGCGCTCGTCCCATCTCACGGCTGATGGAGGATATGACAAACTCATCTTTGTCAGAAGGACCGACGGGGTCGACGTCCTTGAAAAGAAAGAGCTTCTCTCCGCGATCTTCGCTCACCCAAAGTGCGTCCTCGGGAAAGCCACACTCTTGGTGGTAAGTCCAAACGCTCTGCTCAAGGCTTTTGATGGGTCGCTGAACACTAAGAGGGAGATTCTGGAGAGCCCCAACCTTTTCAAGGTGAAGTCTCCGATCAGCCTCGAGACGCAGGCACAAGGGAAAATAAACTTTCTTTGGGGACCAGAACTCCCATGAGTTAGGAAATTGGCTAGCATGATACCATTCGACAATTGCCCGTGCGATAGGGCGGTTAGTCTTGTGCGTCCCGCGTAAGCCCTCGGCAAATTCACACCATTCGTTCAAATAGAGGTACCAGACGAGTTTGTCTTTCTCGACGATGACTCTCATAATGAAGTTTGGCTCAGCGGTATACTCGATGCGGGTGACGTCGGTGATCTCGACAAAACGAAGCTGGTATGTGCTCTGACAAAGCCCATTGAGAATGGCTTGTGCGAGAATAGCTGTCTTGGAAGCATCGTAGTCCGAAAGAAGCAAAGCCTGTTTCAATTTCACAACCGAGGCTGAATCAACACCTTCGATGAAAGGTAGTACCGAGGGAAAATACTGGCGAATAGCATGTTCAGCCTTGGAGAAAGGCAGAGACTTGAGTTGTTCCAGAGACTGTGGCGACTTTACGAGGTGATGTTCCGGATTGCCCTTGCAGCTCTTGCAAAGGCTTGTGTTGCATACAGTACACTCGTATAGCTCCAGACTGCTGTATGCAAGAGTATGGTAGCAATAGCACCGTCGTCGTGTCTGCTGACCAAGCTCGAGGATCTCCCGTACGTTTCTTCTTGGCAGTAGATGTACGAACAGCTTGAGCTCCCAGAGTTCCTCACGCAATCCATGGTCGAGGTTTGTGCCCTTGCTTTGGAACGTATTCGACATCACACGCATGGCTTTGAACATTCCTCTATGGAACATGGTCTCCAGCCAGTCAAGCTCAAGGTCCCTGGCCGTCTTCGCCACACACTGGAGCGAAGCGAGGATGGTGGCGCCTACAACTGTAGTTGACATAGCGTTGCCAGCTAAGTCCTGCAATTGTTCTTGGGTTTCGATGCTCATGTCGAAGTTCTCAATAGGCAAGCCCTGCAGCTTCAACGACTCGGAGCCGGTGACAGGGCGGGCTTCGAGAGCCAGGACAGGAATGGCACAGGGAGTGAGGCAACCGGTTCTGCCAAAGCATTGCTTGATGTCGAGTCGATCAACGTTTTGGCTGCAGTCAATGATCTGAGCTTTGAAAGCAAGGTCGTAACGGCCGTGTGGGCTGGATCCGTACCTGGCAAGCAGATACATGCATTCCAACAGGTCGCTCACGCGCTTCGGTTGACGGTCCTCCCATGGCTTCCACATCTTAGCCGGTGGGTTTGAGCTGCCATTGTCCTTCCAACGGATCCAAGGACGTTTGTCTGGAAGTTTATGATGACGCCGGAATGCCAAATGACGAGAACGCGAGAAACTCCACTCCGTGTCCCTATCCCTTCTGGCCTGGGACATGAGCTCCATCTCATTCCGTGCGCGTTGAAGTTCAAGACTATTCAGTGCCAACAGAAAGTCTGTAACTGAGCTGGAGTGCATGCGCTTCAGCTTTTCTGTAGCCTCCCCAACAGTGGCGGCAAGCGCCTGGGCACCTTCGAGAGTGAAGGCGCTGTGGCTGAAGGCGACGAGGTATTTCCGGCTGCGAGTCTGGGGTAGATAGAAGAGCTTGGTATCCAGTTTCATGACTGCGGCGGCATAGCCACACAGTGGGAAGACGTATTCAACGACACTCTGCCATGGTGCACTCTCCACGTTTTCAAAGATCACGATCTTTGGCTGATGCTCAAAGATGTAATTCATGGCTGAGGCGAACGTGGTGGTCGAAGTATTGCTCGAGCCACTGACATCCATCATAGAATCAATGGCTTTACGCCAGGACTCGCGCGATAAATGACAAAGCGAAAGTTGGCCACCATGCTTAGCCTTCAAACTTTGCCAATTCTTGTTCTCGACTGCCAGTCCTGCAAAGACCCTGCTCTTTCTAGAGTTGAGTGAGGAGAAATCCACGCAGGAGGTACCTGCAATGAACAAGTCGACTTGTGGGATTGCGGCCTCCGTTCCCGTAACCAGGTGACTTCAACAGATATTGGTCAGTGACAGACAACCACGAGAGAATCAAGACCACTTACGCATGACGTGCACCATCCTTGGCAAAATCCTTTGCATCTCGAAAAAGCAACTGCGGCTTGCTGTTGCGCATGAGGAAACCCTGCTTGAAGGGTTCGATCTCGCAGCCGAAACAGTTGATAGTGGTGAAAACTTGACTGCCTTGCTCGTTCTTCAGCATGCCAAAGAGGTCCATTACGTGGACCGGTGCATCAGTTCCCGAGCACAGCGTGCCGACACGGATGAAGAACTGGCGACCACTCTGAACGTAATGGTTCAGGCCATCGCTCTGGGATCGCTCCAGAAGGTCGGCAATGATCTCGCGGAGATTGTACAGCGGCTTCTCGGTAGATGGAGGCAGGTCCACAACGACGATTTCTTCAGATGGCTCGTCATCAGCTCCATCAGACGAGGTCTTACCCTTGGCGTTGGACTTGACGTTGGACTTGACGTTGGCCTTGACATTGGATTTACGGTTATCCGATGTGGTCTTCTTGGCAGTACTCGTCTTGTTCTGCTTGGTGGGTGGCTGTATCGAGGCATCAACCACTGCCTTTCGCTTCTTACCCTTTACGGACGCGATCGAGTTGGCTGAGGATGTGGCTGAGGGCTGCGATGGTTCGTTGTGCTGAACTGGGGCGAGGGCTGATTGGTCGTGCGACTGAAGTTGAACAGGGCCATCTTGTTGATCTTGAGGGAGCAGCGCGGGTGCCACACTGGCAGTGTCTGGATTCCAGTCGTCAATAACCAAATAAATGCTGTTGAGGTGAGGAATTCGACAACATAAGGGGTGGAAAGGGAGAACTTTCAAATGGAAGTATGCAATAATCGCAATATCTTCCTGCCGTGCTGGAGTAGTGATGCTTGGAAATCATGTGTTGAGGAGGGGGGGGGGTGTGACATTGCCATAGCGATTGGGAATGGTCGACTTGGACATAGATCAATTGCTGCAGCAGGAGGACCATATCAAACAACATGAAGCTGCGAAGTACCATACCCAATTGACGCTGTGAAGGAGGCTTTGGGTAGGGAATAAGGTAACTGACGGTGCGTAGCATTCAATGTTGGGGAACAGGGAAAGGTATGCAATAGATAATACTTACGCATGACGTCCCCTTGAGCCTCCACGATGTGATCAGAAGGCGAATCGAGACGATTGTCTTGCCGTCTCGATCTTGATCCCCTCGTCGCGTGATGATGAGGAGCCATGGTAGTTGGCGGCTGGCGAGCCATGGCGAGGTGTGGCGGACGCTCAGGCGCAAGGGGGGCGAGCGAAGGCGATCAAAGAGCGGTTGCAAGTAAATACAGGAAGCGCAGAGATCAACTGACGATCAATGAGAAGAGAGAACGCTCCTGGGAGCGAACGGAGATGGCTTGGAGAAGGCAAAGGGAGAATGAGGGATTGGGTGGGGAGAATGGAAGAAGGGAGAGAGAAGAGACTGTGTTGTAAAAGTTGTGGAAGCTCCAATGTGGAAGACACCAAAGCCTCTGCGGTCTGTGCTGCAAACCAAGAACCAGCTGGAGCCAAGCGGGTCCGCACCTGGTTGAAAAGTCAAGAAGGAAATCACTGCAAGATGTGGAAGGGCGGGTGTGATGCATAGTCACGATATCCGGGGGGAGGTTGAGAAAAGGGGCATCCCGGGACGCCAATTCCGGGAGATATCAGAACCATGTACTGCAAAGCAGCAACAGGTTAGGTCTAGCTAGGCCAATGAATTGAAACCAGCAAAATAGTGGGAAGTTGCAGAAAGTTCTAGAGGAGGCGGGTGCAATAGAGGAAGCGGATGCAATAAAGGTGGTGGGTATGGTGCATAGTCACGATATGTGGCAGGACATCAAGTGAACGGGCATCCCGGGACGAGAATCCCGGGTGATATCAGAATCTTGTACTGCAAAACAGCAACAGGTTAGGTCTAGCTGGGCCAACCGATTGAAACAAGCAATACAGTGGGAAGTTGCAGGAAGTTTAGAGGAGGCGGGTGCAATAGAGGAGGTGGGTATAGTGCATAGGTACGATATATAGCAGGACATTGAGTGAACGGGCATCCCGGGACGCAAATATCGGGGGGTTAGCACATGCCACAGAGCCTGTACTGCGGAACAGAAACCAACTGGGGCCAACTGGGCCAAGCAGCTCAGATTGACAACAAGAAGACATCACAGCAAGGTGTAGACCACTTGAGACGGGTGTGGTATATAGTTCCAGTATTCGGGTCAATTAAAGCACATGTTGAGGGGCGACATACCAAAGCGCGATTCTAGGGGACATACTAAGATCCTTCACAGCCTGTTATATGAACAAAATGATTATGAGTATACTGGTTTGGACAAGACTGAAGTAGAGTAGACAGCTATAGATGATGTAAGTATGGATAAGGCGGGCATAGATCAGGTGGTTATATATAAGGCGGGCATGTGTAAAGCAAATAAGAGTTAGGCAGGTATGGACAAGGCTCATCTAGATTAGGCGGGAGGCTGGTCTGAATAGGCGGGTGTGGGCAAGGCGGGAGTGGACGAGGCGAGTATATCTGAGGCTTGTATAAAGTAGGCGTGAGTGGACGAGGCTGGTCTGATTAGGGAGGTATAGACGAGACATATTATAACTAAGCGAGTATAGAGAGAGTCAGTATAGACAAGGCAGGTAGGAACAAGAGGTATGTGGTAGAGGTAAGTGGTAGAGGTATGTGGTAGAGGTATGTGGTAGAGGTAAGTGGTGTAGCCGTGATAACGCCATCTGGTTGAAGAGTTTACCATGTTCTGGGATGCAGATTGAAGGGCTCTGCATCGACATGGAAGGAGCGACAAGATGGTAATATTTTGGTCCTTAACGCGAGGCTATACAGACAACAGCGTAACAAATTCTGGGAAGGCAATCCAGGTGATACATATGTATCCATTGCAGACCTTAGGGCTCATGTCCTAGCTTGAGAGTAGGCAGGTCATATACAGGAGCGACATGCCAGTATCTAGCTGGCCAGATGGGGGAGTACCTGAGACCAGGTGAGCAACGGATCTTCTCAAGGTTATGATCAATGGTTGTATGGAGCAGTGTAGATTGGTGTGAGTGATGAAATACCAAATTCAAGTTAAGAGACAATGACCATTGTCGAAGGCTCTTCCAGCCAAGACTGATGTTGGAAGGTAACCTCCAGGATACCTAGCCACGATGGCTTCGTTGACAATCATACAGATCAAACAAATGCAAGTACAATGTTACCCAAGTCAAAGTCTCACTAGACATAGGACAATGCTCAGTGATCAAATTGCCAGGGACCGGAGGAAGCAGTTTTTGAGTCAGACACTTGTACTGTGTCGCCACTTATGAATGCATATATATGTGCAAGTCTACCCTGGGGTACTCGATGTCCATGAGGGCTGGAATCATCAAGGCCACAACGACAGCTTCGAAGCCGGAGACTCTTGAAGCAAATTCGACGGAGCTTCCTTGTGCCCGTTGACCCCCTCCCCCTAACATGTGTATGGTGTCAAATAATAGAGTTAGTTACTTCTAGAAGGGGTGTGAACAAGGTTCAAGCTTATTTATCATAACAACAGCACGATAGAGGGGTTATGAAAGATATTCGCGGCCTACCAGAGCACTGCTGAGAAGCGAATATGCTATGAACCCCTTAGCAAAGGGAACTGGCGTTCTGAGGCCCAGACCTTATTATTAAAATTGCTGGAGTGATGAGATCGAACATAGGTTGCTCCGCGGTCACGGGCTCATCTTTGACTGCGAACAACACCTAGGCATCGTCTGACGCTCCAGTTCCGGAACCAAGAGTTTCTTTACGCCCAGACGAGGTTCTCGCTCTGCCGATTGATGATACACTCAGACGTCTTGATGATGAAAGTAGCCTCGAGGGCCCAGTAAGTGGCATCGACCAGAATCTCGGCCCGGGCGAAGAAGCCAGCTAAGTCGTCGAGGCAGTCATAGAGCCAAGTAAACGAGTGGCCTATCAGCTGTATTAACAGACGAACCCAATGTAGGCTAATTGTCATCTTGAGTACACAAAAGACCAAAACGAAGTTGGGGATCTGCGAGGTCATGTTGAGCTCACTATGTTCAGTATGAAAAATAGCACTGCCTTTTGACTTGTCTCTAGTTCCAAAATCGAGACTCCCGGCGTTGGCTGTCAACTGGTAGTCCCCGCAAGATATCAAGAGCGTCGTACCTGTAGAAACGGCTAACTGGGTTCCTCGAAGGGACAGGCAAGTATGATGCCTTCAAAGTGTCCGCCGTCTGTACCACCTAGGTATGGTAGCCACAGTCCACAGAATCTTCGTCTCTGGAGTTGGATCCGAAACATTATCCATTGAAGACACGGCGCATGGGTTGACACCTGGGTTGATGCCAACGAGACTACTGTAATGTACTGGAAAAAGTGACATTGGAGCTTGTGCCTGTTTAAAGGGGCGACCTCGGCACCTGGGCAGCGAGGTCAAGGCAATCTATACTTAGGTATCGACGAGCCGGACATGGGCTATTGGGAGGTTTTAATTACCGGCTGTCCGAGCACTTGAGATGAGTGGCATTTTTTGTATACTGAGTAGGTTCGGAAGTTCGGAGTTGAGCAGCAGGTAAGGTCTCCTATTTGACGTTTTGAAAAGATTATGTTGTCGTGCATTTAAGGTTTTGCCGAGATCTCTAATCCCTGATGAAATATGTGAGAATGAAGCATGGTCGTGACTATTCTGGGTGGTGATCAACATTACACACTCTAACACTCCGGGGGTGTTTGGATTGTGTACAGTAGTCTGTGCACCCTGTCAGGCTGCCCTGTGCAACTATCTGCACCACGTGGTTGACAAATTTACCGTACATATCCGTACAGTTATAGTGGGTCAAGGCCCTGTCAGTATTGTACTAACACGCAGGCGCAGAGGCGGCGGTATTTTGGGCATTGTTGATGGGGCTGCTTGCGACGTGACGCGGATTTACAAATCGCGTTCAACATCTCCTCCACAATGCCCAACTGGCGATGATAATGACAATGATAATGCGACCATGACCACAACGTCGACTTTGAGCCCGTTAACACGGACACCAACGCCTGTGTCCAACGAATCCATTTCCAGATATCAAACGGCGAGCGAAGGCACAGCGGCCACCGTGACCGAACCCAGCAGCCCTGGCGAAGCCGGTCGAGGTCGCGCCGGCAAGGCGCCATATCGCGACACGCTCGACCTGCCCCGTGAACTGAAGCTGCGCTGCCAGATACACCTTGAAGAACAGTACTGTAAGCATGGCCCGATAGCGTTCCAACTTTGACAAAGGGCTGCAAGCTGAGTAAACATGAAGATGTCGCCGCCCTGAACCTCATCAACAGCCTCCTCTGCGACGGCATATCGCAGACGCATGCGCCCACCAAACCCGGCCTCGTCCCTCCACCGGGGCAGATGGCAGTGCTGGCTACACTCGCGATTCACCCTACCCACACGTCCAAACTAGCAGATTCGGCGACACACGACATCCCATCCCTGTCGCTGTCGTGCCTGCGCAACGTCCTGGCCACCGTAGGCCCCGTCAACGCCAACCTGCGCGATGCATTCTCTTTCCGCGGAGATAGCAGTTCACGGCGGCGCGGCCACAGAAGCCTCAGTCCCAACAACGTTTCTGAGGACGACGAGGACCACATTCGCGGTAAGACAGCGAACCGGGGCAGTGTCTGGGCACGGGGTCAAGATTTCTGGAAAGTGCTCGGGTGGGCCTTCAACTGTAGCGCGCTGTATCCACACAGATGGCGTTGGTGGAAACCATGGCTTGAGTACATGTTGGACGTACTGGAGGCAGACTACGAGGAGAGGAAGCGTCTTGATGTGGAGCACGAGGGTCAGAAGGACAAATACGAGTACAGAAACCTGCGAGAGTCTCTTCTTGTATCCTATGTCATGCCAAAGAACAGCCGCATGAGCCCACTCAAGCCCATAATGAGCGCTCTATTTGCCGACGGCAGCCCTTCGTCTCAAGCGATTTACAAGGAAGTGTTCAAGAAGGAGAACAAGATCGCATCCATGAACAACAAGAAAAGGAAGCGCGCGAGGGTCGACTTGGAAAACGACAACTTTGGCGATTATGACGACGATGAATCCACGGGAGGCTCGGAACCGCCGACTCCTGAGCACCTTCGGTCGTTAGCAATAGAGGACGACAACTCAGCCGCTCTGTGGACAACCTCCTCGCTTGCGGAGACCGTCCCACTGCGCCTGCGCCTGTTTGCTCTGGTAAGTGCTACAAACACCCCGAATCATGGCCTACTGCTGACAGGGTGCGCAGTTGTCCCATGCTACTTGTGACGTGCCAGAGAAGTGCATGACCAACCTGCCGGATCTTTATGAGAAATTCACAGAGAGGACAGTGCAACTTCCAGTGCCGGCCTTCTCAAAGTTCATCGCGGTCCACAATACGCCCCTCCCGATCGATAGCCTCGTTGCTCTCATTCGCTTCATGATGCCCTTTTTCCTCCCGGGCTCGGCACCGAAACCCGCTGACGTCGACCCGGAAGCTGACGCTACAGAGGATATTAGTTTGCGTATTCTCGAAAAGTGTTATTTGCCGTTTGCGTACAGAACGGCAGAAAATAATGCCAAACTGTCTTTGGCGATTGAGAGCCTAATGCGCATTGACTTTCTCACCTGGTCGCCGTCTATGCAGGAAGCTCTGGAGAGAGGCGTCAGGGCACGAAATGAGAAAGCCATGGCCAAGAAGACCGGCCGCGGCAAGGATGACGGCGAGCAATCTGCAAGGGAGATACTACATGCCTCTGGAAGCCGCCTTCTGGCTTGGACTGAAATCCTGCGGATGGAATATGACCAACAAAAGGAAGAGCAGTAACGGCAACGCATGAAAATCTATCGCTACATCTTCATATCATGGCTAGAGTCGACAACTCGCTCAAGGTTAGAAGGGAAGGCAGCAGTGTTTGGGCTGACAGGTTCCGGGATATCGGAGATCTCTTGGAGGCGCGGCGTTATAAGTGATACGAAGCGGAGTTTTGGTGTTTGAAAATTAATCAATGTCAATGGTGGCCAAGGAAGTATGATTCGTGGGATCTTTATTCGTTAATGCCATTAAGAATAATCATACACTCCATGGCTCTACCTCTTCGAGGATGGAGGTGTCCAAGCGTTTGGCTGCCATGCTTCACTAGGCCCACCGCGGCGATGTTGCTTCCATGGGTCCCCCTTCGCCGTTTCCTTCGGGAAGGACTGCTGGCTCTGCTCTTGTTCCGGACCTGAGGCGATCGCGTCTTTCTGGGTGTTCTTCCCTACAGCCTGTGCCTCATGCGCCGAGGGAGCACCACGAGCAGCTTGGCTTTCCAGGGCCGCCACCGGCTGTCCCGTTTCCTGGCCGGGTGCATCCATGTACCGGGGTTTAGCCTCCCACCGCGCATCCGCCTCGGCCGCTAGGTACTTCATCTGCTGCTGCCTCCTGACATCCGCATGTTGCTCCTGCACCGAAGGGGGCTTCTCGCGTGTGTAGCGCAGCCACTGGTGCCACTGTGGGGGTACCTTGACATCGCTGAAGTGAGTGTTGCGCGGATAGTTGACAATGCGCCGCCATCGAACCGTTGGGTCGTTGGGGTCGCCGCGGAGGTCGCGGAACTCCCAGTAGGTATTACCCTGGAGGTCAAGGCCTGGCGAGTGAAGTCAAATTAATGTTCTGTTCCGACCTGGACGAGGGGATGGACGGGTGAAAGTGGGTTTACCGATTAGGAACCTCTTCCGCCATGGTAGACGGAGAGCCTTCCATTTGTACCACGATCGCAGTAGAGGAGATACCTGTTTGGAGGACATCTGCAGGCGAGGAGTACACGCACACCTTATAATTCCAACGGATGGAGATAAAGCTGTAAAGGCGATGAAACTACGATGGTTGGAAGTTGCACCGCCACCGGAATGTACTGTGTGTACTGACATATGAATCCCGACGCGTCCTAATTGATCGCGTAAAGTGGGTGCCCAGCCACCTCGGCACACTCGGGTTGACGGGTGGTCGCCCGGCCACCACAGCACCTGTGACTGCTTCCGGGGGGAGGTTCCAGGGCTACCCGGGCACCTGAGTGGGCGGGCGGGCAGGCGGCCCTGGCGGGCTGGCGGGAGCTAGGAGCTAGGGAGAGAGAGGCCGGAGTCAATGGGAGGCAACTGAGGGTCCCCTTCGGCCCCTCCTGAACGAACCTGTGGTCCAGTCCATCCATGGAACCTTGCCAGAAGTGCCTAAGGAATTGCTAACATCACCCGGGCACCCGGGCACTATTATGCACTGCGCAGTCATCTCCCATAAAATGCCCGCAATTTGGTCCAATCCACCAAGCAATCTCGCTCTCTCCGTTCTATATCGACCATCCCTAGCTTCTTTTTAATAATACAACTGCTCGCGTGCTTAGAAGGCCGACTGGTTTGCTTCTAGAAAAAGGAGCCAAGGTTCGACAGTGTTCCGGAACCGAATCTATATTTTCCTCCCTCCCTGCGATACCCTTTACATACATCAACAACCATCACCACCCCGCCCGGCTTTGAAACCTTACGCCGCGCCTAACCATCCCACGTCATTCCGCATTTGTCTATCCAAGTGACCGCAAACCTACCACGAGCCGGCGCCGATTCGAATACCCGACAGAACAGAAAGGAGAAAAGCCTGTGTATACTGTAGAGCGCATCATCCACCATGAACGGCCTGGACAGAGACCTGCGCAGAATGCGCCTGGAGAAATATACCCCTGCTGCAGCCAACGAGGCAAGGGCATGGATCGAGGAGATACTGGGTGAGCCTCTGCCGGCAGGCGACTTGATCGTGGCTTTGAAGGATGGAGTCGCTCTTTGCAAGTAAGTGTTTTCAGGCTCGGGGACTATATAATGGACATGCGCCGACGGAGGCTAACTGCTGCTGTGATAGACTTGTCAACCTCGCTGTGCCTCCGCCCGGCGCCAAGTTCAAGAAATCCGCGATGCCTTTCGTCCAGATGGAGAACATTTCCCACTTCCTCCGTTTGTGCAAAACCCCACCACTTAACCTGCGAGAGAACGACATGTTCCTCACTGTCGATCTGTTCGAGTCCAAGGATCCGGCGCAAGTATTACAGTGCATCGGCGCCTTCAGTCGCGCGGCAAACAAGGCGAACCCCTCCGCCTTCCCAACATTCATCGGACCGCGCGCTGCAGGACTTACCCCCCAGAGAACCGGTGCAGGAGGCTCACTGTCACCCACACCCACTCACACACCCAGCGGCCGACCGCGCGGCATGTCCAACTCTAGTAGCACCTCGTCGAATCTCGGCGTACTACGACCGCTGGTAGCCTCTAAGACCGGTGATTCCGTCTCTAGCCGCTGGTCTCCTGCGGTGAGTCCATCACAGTACGGGTCTAAGTCACCCTCTGTGAGCACCTGGAGCTCCAGAGCCCACGAGGGCAACACCTCACCGGCATGGAACATCGCACAATACGGATATATGGGAGGCGCGAGCCAAGCCAACCTCGGAATTTCATTCGGTGGTAGACGGCAGATTACTAATGCGGGTCCGGCCGTCCCCAGTCTTGCCGAGAAGGAGAAGCGCCGCAAGGAGGCGGACGAGAAGAAGCAGCGTGAGGACGAGGACTCCCGACGCAAGGCGACGACCGAGGCTGAGCAAGAGAGAAGGTGGGAAGAGGAGAGTAGACGCTTGCGTGAGGAAGAGAAGCTTAAGGCCGAGGATGAGAAACGCCGTTGGGAAGAAGAGGAGCGCCAATGGAGAATCACCGAGGAAAAGCGCCGCAGAGAAGAAGAGGCTGCGGAAGCTCGACTTGCCGAGGAACGAGCCAAAGCCAGGAGGAAGTCCGGTGATTCGCGCTTACAGGGTCAGTTTCTCAGTCAATACCAGGCAGAGCAAAGCGGTGGCGGAAACGGCGGACATAACGACTACAGCGACCGGATCAGGGAACTCGAGAGGGAACTCGAGCTTGCTCGCCTACGAGAAGCCCAGTACGAGCGCGAACGCCAGGACCGCCTCCAGATGGACCTTGGCGATGCCAAGTCCAGAGCCCGCTCTCGCAGCAGACCGCGACCGGCCACCGGAACACCCAGCCGACAGGACTCTTGGGCCAGAGGCGATGAGCGTGAGGCTCTCGCAAAACCTTGGAACAACCTGAACCAGCTAGCTGACTCTGCACAGCGGCCGCAATTGCCGCCAAGACAAACTTCGCGACCGCTCCCCGATCCTACTTTGACGGCGTCCCCGCCGGCGACTATTAAAACCCACCGCACAGGAGAATCTTCTAGGTCCGGATCACGTCCCCTCCCCGACCCCAAGGCCTACTCGTCGCCGTTAGCGAGCCCCACCTCCCAGATGAACCGGACCGACCGCTTCTTTGCGACCAGCCCCCCGCCCGCGAAACAACAGCCCAGGCCGACCTATTCCCGCGAGCTCGGTGCCACCGAAGAGCGCGACGCCGAGGACCGCCGCAGAGCACAGGCCCAGCAGGGAACCAAGGCCGGAGGCGGGGCTTCGAAGTCGTTGCTCGAGCGCGAGATGGAGATGGAGCGACAGAGGCAGCGCGAGTGGGAGGAGTCGCAGAAGGAGACGGCGAGCGCGCCGAGGGCGGGTGGTGGTATCGATGGTATCGGCGGGGGTATTGGTGGGAGGTGGGATGTCGGGCAGTGGGCTGGCTTCACGGGCGGTGACAACCAGAACCGTGGCGGCCAGGGTATTGGTGCCGGCCGGCGGCAGATTGTCGGACCCCGGCCGTTGCCTAGTACGCCCGGCTCGGGGCGATAGATAATAGGGGCTGACGGCTCAGTCACGCTCGTTCGGTTGGGTGTAGGCGGCTCTGGTGCTTTCATAGATTTGCTCTCGCAAGGTGGTTGAGGAGCTACATGCTTATAAGGCGGCCGTATACCATATCGACTTACCCTGGCTGTTTCGACTTTGCTCCTCTCTCTCTTTTTGTTACTGGTTTGACTTGAGCATTTGGGCTTGGTGGCACAGAGCGGATACCCTAAATACCTATAAGTGAATAGACTGGATTATCAACCGGAAGATACAGCACAGCCTTCGAAATCTCATTTTTCGCAAGACAGATCCGTGTGGCCTTTGGATGTCTTGATCGTTATTCGGTCTGACCAAGCGCGTACATCACCCCAAGGTTCGAATCCTACAAAGTGATCCGGTCGAACAGTTCCAGACCTTGAAGACGTGAAGGGTTCTCTTCCGGTGTCATGTCAAGCCAGTGAGCCATCAAAACCGTTCTCCTGTTCCTGTCGTTCTTGAAAAACATACAAAGTTGATAGAATAATCTAGTCCGCTCGAGGATAAGTTCTTTCGAGGGGCAGAAAATTGCCACGTAGGTAGTAACGCAAGTACAACACCCTCAGCCAGGGCTCTGCAGGCTGCGCCTCTCATCACCAAAGCTCATGCGTCTGGTGTAACGCATTGCCCCGCTTGGGCTCAGATGCCCGCTCTCATCCTCCTTTGACCTGGGTTTCGGCGAGGCTCTCAAAATTGTGTGGCAAATAAATATAGGGTCGTGCCCCTCTGTGGTCATTGTATATATTCGTACTCTATTTCCCATTCTACCTTCCCCTCTGTGACCCCTCTGAACCCCCCCCCCACCATCTGTCTCCGCATCTCAAACTTCTTGGACTGTTGAGAGTGCCCTACCATATCGTTTGAAGATGGACCCTTTGTCAGTGTCCTCGGGAGTGGTTGGGCTCCTTGCCTTTACCATACAGATGGCAAAAGTGGCAGCGCAGGTTCAACAGGCGGTGGAACTCTTCAAATCCGCTCCAAAAGAGATGACGGATCTACTTCAGAGGCTCACCCTGCTACAAACGATGTGCAGGCTAGTCGAGGTAAAGGTGGCCGGGGCACCAGACCAGCCAGGTGGTTCTTCCTCGGCATCAACGGCCACTATCTCGACAGCTCTGCTGCAGTGTCAAGCTAAAATGGACGATCTCAGCCGAACACTGGCCGCAACTGGCCTAAACCCGTCGCAGGACAGAACATCGCTATCAAAATCGGAGGCTTTCTCTCGGCTTCGATTCGTGCTCCGAAGAGAGAAGGTCAAGTCAATGGTCCAAGCCGTCGATCATGTCATATCGCTTCTACATATCGTACTGACCGTGGACATGTGGTAAGTAATTCACAAATGGTAGATGACAAGACTAACATCATGTCACAGGATGGCCACGGTACCTTCTCTGCAGACGCCTGTACTCTCATACCCCACCAACCAACAGAGCGATGTGCCGGGTCTTCGAGAAAAAACACCCATTCTGACGAAGGGCGCACAGTCACATCCGCTGGCTCTTTCGGTGTCTGGAGGAGAGGTCAGCAAGGCCACACGAGAGAGGCGTCACTCCTACCGATACATGGGTCTGGTTACTTGGACCACCGTAGACACCTGGACTGAGGACCAGGGTGAGGATTTGACATTGATGCCCGAGAGAAGAGGAAATATAACGCTCCAGTTGCCGTTCAGCTCTGTCCAAGTCGACTTTCACTACAAGAAGTTCATGGGGACACCATCCTATGCACTCAATGTAACCCATATCATTGACCCGTGCTCTGATCTTGGAAGACAGATACATACTTTGGTATCTTGTAGAGATCTGATAGAGCTGAAGCAGCTCCTCTCGAGGAGGAAATTATCCATTTATAGTTCATACAATGGTGCAAGCCTGTTCTATGTGAGTGTGATTGCAAGAATTGACTTCCATGTATCTTTTTCAGGTTATATGGACCGAAATACTGACAGTTCTTAGAGTTCGGTCGCTTCGAGATGGGCCGAGGGTTGCAGATTCCTCCTTGGTCTTGACATTCAACATAAGTTTCTCGAAGGGTAGGGCATCCCAACCCACCTCCTATCGTATCGCTAATAGTTTCTTGATTAGGGAGCCACCTAAGTTCCCCTCCACCATTCATTGGAACAGACTCTATCCTGATACGACATGCGAAGTGACAGAAACGATTCTATCATTGCGACGGGGGCAAACCCGAATGGGGGATATAAAATATCTCCTGGGGACAACTTGGAGCCCAAGATACTTCAGTATATATCTTCCGAAGTTCCTGAAATTATCGATGAGCGGGGATTCTGCTAGTGACTACCAGAGATTCGTTCGGTGGACTTGGAAAGAGGTTGTTTCGGTTTTAATTTTGGAAATGGAGTTGGGGCCATCCTACCCGATGAACGTCTCCGAGAGTCTCGCAGCATGGTCTTCAGTCATTGGTTGCCTCATTGAACAGGGTGCAGATATCCATTGTTTGGACGATTACGCACGCTCAGCATACTTGCAGATCCTGTTAGAGGCGAAAGATCCTCTCGAAGCTGATGAGTATACGCATGCTTGGCTGTCTTTGCTGGAGTCCTGTGGAGTGCCCATCGGCCCCTACATCGAGCAAGAGACTCAAATTGTCTCTAGTGGCTTCTATTCTCTGCACCCTCATCGAAAATGGCCCCGAACACTTGTCGCCATTGATTTCGAAGGCATATATGTGCCATCCTGGAAATGGAAGATTGACCCAGGAGAAGAAACATCCGAGCTCTGGGAGGAATTCCAAGGCTTGATTCCTGAACGATTTCCAGTCAACCAGAGAACCTACGTGCCCTCTAGCTCTAAAGACTACCAAGCCTGGCTTAGAAATGGGGTAAGTGACTGGGAACGGTCGGAGGATTTCCCTTTCATGCCTGCCGCGTTGGATTATCGGACTTTGGAGGACGTCCAATCATGGAGGGAACATCCACAATATGTCGAGACGTACAAGCTGGCCTTGAAAGTCAGGGAAGGACGCTTTGCACGTCGTGAAGCCCGGAAGTGGAGGAGAGCACATCCGAGGGAGAGGCCACCAACGCAGCTGATGCCAGGGTCATGGGTGGACTGAGCGGCATCTTCACCTAATCTCGTCGGGGACTCTCCCCAACAGTTCCCCTGATTGACTCGGGACCTGAGTATGAGATCATCGCGGTCATTTGGGGAGACGGTTGCACATAGTTAACAGTCGCTGCCTTGTTGTGGATTTTACACGGGGAAGACGAGAGCCCTGGAGTGCTCAAGTCACAAAGGGGGTTCAAAGTTGAATTCGATACCTTCAATTATGTCCTCTACTTTGGAACAGTGTCTTGAAGATGACGATGACGCCTTCAGGACATCTCACAGGCTCTTCGTATCTGTGCTCAGGCCCATTCCACTACATCAAAGTCGTGCCATTTGCCCAATCTACATGTGCAGTAAATCCAAGAGCACTGTCGCCGCGCCCAAGCTTGCTACGAAAACTTATCCTGCGTCCGTGCTACCGACTTTCGTCACTATAGCCCTAGTATCTCTATGTTCGCTTAATTATCCCGTGCCGTACAGTTCTCGATGTACTGCGAGTACTCATATGCAAGGTATCGAGAACAACATTGGGAGCGCTGCTGTTATGACCCTCAGATCACCTATGACGAACGTTGGAGACTTTGGGACGGCGTAAAGCCTACGATGGCATGGACCTACCGTAGTATCTTGGGCTACCTCACATAGTTGGTTTTGATGGGAGTACCGACAAGTGAGCAGAAGTTGAAAGCCATGGTATAGCGTTGCTTAGGAGTGGAATGCTTGCGCTCTTAAGACTTACTTGGGCATGGATCTCAGGGAGTAGGGTAAGGGTCACCAATCATAATTTTAAACTCCGATTTCATGGAACGAAATTGAGTTTCTTTTCCCTACAGGCAGTTCCCTCCGAAAGCCCCAGTGAGGGATGACGGACGACATTTGAAGGTACCTTCTACATCTCACCACCACTGTAGGGAATGAAACCAGCTATCCCTAACTCACCGAAAGGAAGGCCGTTCGTCCTAAAGTATCACAGAATGTGTTTATGCGTTTTCGGATAGCTTCTATCGACGACTCTAGGTCATACCTCGAGCTCTGGTCCTCAGCCCTTATTGTAAAGCACACTGTGCCTGGATATCGACCTTAATCTGGGGAGTTCGCATGTTCATGGACCGCACTTCCCGGACGATTTCAACCTAGCTAGCAGATATGAATGTTAGACGAAGTGCATTGCATCGGGGCGCTTCCTAGCCTTAGTTCCCTCTGCCCGAGTGAGCTAGGAATGCGCCGTGGTGTTGATGACTTAGGTACTCAAGATGAGGCAACTGTGTACCTAAGCCTCTAGGACAGGAAATACAGAACTGTATACCTGTTAGGAAGGAACCTCTGGCAGGCCAGTTGTGGGGCTATTTAACGGCACCGTTGTACCTCAATAACAAACAAACCAACCAACACAATACACAAACTTGAAGTCCTTACAATACCAGTACGACTTCGAGCGCTCCTACCAGATGGCCGACTACCCTGGAACTACCTAGGTAGTGTCGACCAGCCACCCTACAGTTCCAGCTACCTAACGGAGATCCCAGATTACCCTATCTACGCTTCCATTTTGGTGGACTCTACCCCGTACTTGGGAGCGTTACGTTCCAGGCTCTGCCGGAGCGCGATGAGTGTGACCTGTACTTTGAGCAGTTTACTCTTGACTCCTTCACCTCGTTCGTAAGGACGTATGATCCGAACCCTGACCCAGGCTTCCTTAATGCTGAAGGCTACAGTAATATGAACAGGGGGCTTGAGCATGCGGGTATTTTTAGACTAGCTAAGAAAGGAGACCTCGGAATGAGGTCACTGATATGTCTATTGTATTAGGGCTTTTCTAGAGACTAGTAGTAATTTGACGGTATCGGGGTGCCCTTCATATATTAGCAGTGACTAATACGCGATGATATGACACTGGGGCATTTAATTGTAGATATGTAACTTTTTTAAGTCTCGCTCTAGTTTCTGGGATCTTTTTAAAATTCCGCACGAAGAAAAAACCGAAGACTATACATAGTATAAAAATATCCATATTTCATGTAGGACGCGAAGTTGGTACCATTGTGATTCATATTAAGCAGTAATACTAGAGCTTCAGGCTGGGTCGGTCTTCTACACTCTACTCAAGGTGGTGAAGCCTTTTAATTTTACAGATCATTTCTTATTGTCCATACAAACCTAGGGTAATCTTAAAACTAGTAAGATCAACAAATATACTTCGCAGCCTATCCCAGGGGATACACTGTGCTGATTTATACCTAGGCATATATGTATCAATGTAGAATTAATTATATAAGCCTGCTAGGTTCGTGAATAGGCTTATAAGATTATGAAATGTCTCTGTTAGAGTTAGTTGCGTTTGTCTCTGATATTGGTTATGATGTGGAGTGGGGAGCTCTTATTATAGTTATAGGCCCTTAGCTGCTGTAGTAGGGGAAGGAGCGTTTAGTCTGTTTACCGTGTTTATAAGAATGAGTTTACTATAGTAAACACACTGGAGATTTCTTCTTAACAACATGAATAACACTACCTAAAACGGGCTGGCCCCGTTACTCATTTTACTCTATTTGATTTCACTGCCCACATATAAGTGTATTAATCCTCTAGAGTCCATACATCGTAAAAACACGATACTAAACAAGTAAGTACTTTAACTTAGCCTTACACAATAAGGTTGACAATGGTTAATATACAGAAAGGTATACAGATTGCCTTTATATTTTGCTATCATGATGGCACTTTCGTAGAAGGGCTGTTCTAATCGCGAAGATGGGAGATCCATCTCTGTAAGCTGATTTCATTCGAAGTCATGACAAGTATTTGTTCCATACATAAAGCAATCCGTGACCAGATTTCTTCGCCAGGTACCAAGCCCTCAAACTCCAGCATAGTATTACAAATACCAGCCGGGCGGGGTATCATTAAAAGTATAAAGCAGTGCACTTAGAAACAAGTCTAACCAAACACCATAATCAGCACTGACAAAGAAAATAGGAAAAAGCCAAGAGTCTTTACGGAACGAGAGTCTCCCAAATCATATGGCATGACATCCCATATATCTTCACTTTCATATTTATTGACCTGTTCGTCCTCTCCCAACCGTACCCTCCAGGGCTCCCTCAGTTCACTCTAACCTCCCAATGAGCTCTCCGCGAGCATAAAACCCAGCTCCCCCTCCAAATATATCCGTCGGAGATCATCGCGGTGATGGCGGCGGCGCAAGCAAGGGCGAGGGCGGGGGTGAGGGCTTGCGGCAATAGCAGCAGTGAGGGCGACGGGGGCGGCGACGGTGGGCTGGCGGATGTGGTATAGGGTAACCACGAAGCTTGCGAAATCGTCTCGACGACGCATGTAATCTTCTCATTAAGGGTCTATACCCCGAATCCTGCGGGTCCAGAGACGCCCGGTGTGTTCTTGGCTGCGGCGAAGACGAGACCGTAGGCCGTCAAGGGCACCGCCGTCCTCCGAGTTCGAGAAGCTCCAGTACCTGTGTGGTGGAGAAGTTCGTTAGTTACTACCATTTGCACCGAGACTTTGGAGCGGAGAAATAAGAAAGAAATAGGAAATTCTTGTTTTAGTTATTGGGCTCTTTGAGGGTGGTTGATCAAACACTTACGACTGGCTGCCAGGGCTGCGCCTGGAGGAGGAGAATGATGTAGCCCTAGGCTTTTTGCTGCAAATTGTCAATTTTATTCTCCCCTCAGAACCCCGAATGTCTCTCTTATATTGGGTTGGCAAGTAAGTACCTGACTCTGACTGTGACTCTGTGGCGATGGACATCTGGACAAAATCTTTTTGTTGTTTGGTGTTGGTGATGCAGCGGTGGTGATATGCTTGCCTCGAACTCGTGGCGTCCAGAGAAGGTAGGAAAAGCTCAGAAAGGCATTGAAGAGCTTCAAAATACCCTGAATGTGCTGTCTTGATTCCTTCCAATTCTACTTGTTGTAGATTTTGGCTATTGAGGTGGTGCTCGCGAATTCAGAGGAAGCCACGATCTGAAGTATGCCCACCTCCGGACCAACTCACAAGTTCCAGCATTCTAGAAGCTCCAATGCTTGATATTAATCCTCCTCCAGAGCCTCTATATTCCAGTTTAGCTACTTAAGTACATAGATCATGTCTTTTGGCCTTCTGAATATCATATTTGTTGGGGCCTAGATGCAAGGGATGGCCAAAACACTTATGCCCTTCCAAGCCCAGATGCTCTATGTCTCGGGACATGCCATATAACCAGAGAGAGCTAAACCCCATTGTGTTATAACTGCCGGGTTTATCAGGTATCAACACGAGCTGGATCTGACTGAAAAACAGGCACGTTTGCATGTATGGTACAGTCATTCAATTCCAGTGGGTGTGTTGTTGTTGAAGAGAGTAAACAAACAGGCCTAAAGCCTAAGGGAAGGGAAGGAAATAGGTGTAAGTAAAGGAAGTAACGCTGTAGGCCTGATTACGTAACAGGGTTCCTATGAGATCGTAACCAACAGTATGCTACTTGCATGTATTGTCTTTTTCTGTTCTTCAAAGGCCATCTGAACTAGCTTCATCAGCAACACTCCCCGGGAACGCTACCTCAAGTGCTGAGATGGCGAAACACATCTCTGTGCAGCTTCTGAGTCACATTAAAAGTGCGATCGGATGAAATTCCTCCCTATCTCAAAGATCCTCGCATTTCTTCTCCTACACCTCATCTGGGGGACCATGACGAGTCTGCTCTGTAGTAGCACTCTCGGCAACAAGTCCTGGAGTCTACTTACAGAGGCCACAGTGGTAAGTTATCCAGTACTTTACAAGCAAAAGTATATACTAATAGTTATACAAAAACAAGAAGAGCCGTTTTTGAGCGCATCACACGCCTTTCTGGGATCAAGAACGATACGTGAGGAAGACCTGAACTTTCATAGGTAATGATGGTAGACGGTATGTCCTCTGAGAAGTGTGGTCTTCGAGAGCCAGACGCCACAACCGCGAAGGGCTCCCCCATCGAGAGCGTCTCAGGCAGACACTTGGAAACAGCAAGGAATGCTTCTGAAACTAGGAAGATGGGCAGTAGTACGTACCACTAAGGTTGCTAACGACAGGGCCGCGAATCTCAGAGCTTGGGTACTTTATACGGAGGATCAGAACAATGTGGCAAAGAAAACAAAAAAAGGGGGCGGGGGGGGCGGGGGGGGGGGGGCGGGGGTTGGAAGCCTTGGACAACAAGATGGCTGACTGGCGCAGCTTCGAACCAAACACTGAAGGACCCGGGATTGAGATCTTCGACGGTTTTGGGGACAGGAGTATGGTGTTTGGTTGTTTGTTAACCTTCTTTCTTGTAGAGAGCACAATTTACCAGTTTGGGTTTCCTCTAGGCCATGATCTCCTCTGCAATGTATTAGCCTTGGAAGTCCCAGGTAATTACAGCACTTTTCTTTTTTCACCACCATCTATTCTGCCAAATATTTGAAGCGGTCAAGAAGTCTGACAGCCCTGGAGCGAAGGCCTGCCAAGATTCCCATGGCTATATTTTCAAAGTGAGCAGTACCCAAGTCCAGTGCTTATAGATCATATAGCTAATCTAATAAGTTTTATCGAATCGTAATCAAATATCATGAGTTCTCCGAGAGATAGCTGTAGGCTGTCCCCAACCGGGTAGACTGAGAGAGTTGGCTAGATGATGAATGAAGATACTTGGGTACACAGATCTTACTAGCAACATTTTGAGGAAAGTAAACAAACAGGCCTGAAGCCTAAGGCAAGGGAAGGAAAAGTGAAGGAAGTAAAGCTGACGTAGGCTAACGTAAGATTCTTATTCTTGGCCACAACGAAACCCTCACCTGGCCAACACTGATGTCTGCCTGTCTGCCTGGATATCTCACCCGAACATCCGAACAATGTCATTAACGTCAGTCAATCACCGATCAGTTACCTTCGTGGCTGGGACAGTCATCTCAAAGCCAGTAATCGGCGAGGTGGCTCGGCTGAAATTTTTGCCTGTGCCCGCTGTGTAACCGTTCCTCCATTCAATCTTGTGGCTGACGGAGATATGCCGCCACATTCTATATTACCAGCCCTGTCCAGCACTGCACTTATTCTGGGGCGGTGAGCCGACACCTCCAGATGCTGCTACGAAATGGTGCAGATGGTACCCCATACTTAAGCCGGAAGAATACATTCATTCACTAAACCCCAGGGTAATGAATGCGGATTGTCTGGCAAACACCATGGTCTCACAAGTTGTCAATGTTGGAGATGCCCAAGACGGCGTCGTGGGCACCAATCCCCAAAAGACCAGATGGGCATCGCCGAGTGATTGGGATGACCAAAAGCAACGCATCAGTTATCTATATAAGTCCCTAGACCTTCCTCTGTTGAAGGTGATACAGAGAATGCGGGAAGAACACGGCTTTATGGCGACGTAAGAACCATAATTTTGCTCACCGGACATCCCTTTTCCCGACTGACTAACGTACAAGAGCTATTACAGACAAAAGATGTACAAGTACCACCTCCGCAGATGGGGAATCAGAAAGAATCTACGAGCGACGCAGGTCCAGCAGTTTCTCCAAGAGGAGCGTCTCGAAGATGAGAACACCTCCGTATTTGTTGTCGGGGGGGTTAGGGTGGACCGAAAGAGACTGGAACAACATCTCAAACGAGTATCAAGGTCTCGAAGATACCACATTGGAGGTCCAAATCATTCACAAATCGGAATTGTCAGTCATACGACCGGTAGTCAACCGCCTGCCCCGGAGCGAATGCTGCGAGACTCTTTCCAATCCGAGTTTGAGTGCATGGTACATGCAATGCGGAGCTATGTCGGGGGCAGCTTCGACTCCGGCCGCTGGACCAAGTCTCACATTCCTTGGCAGAAGGACCTCATTATTACGGCGCATAATAGTGCCTGGGCGGCAGGTCGCCTGATGAACTCAGGTCACATAGCGCAGGCGTTCCGCATGCTCAACTTCTGCCTGGACTCGTGCAGAGGGCTTCTGGTGGCCGAGTCGCCCTTGTTCCCCATAGGAATGTACGCCGTATTATTCGAGTTCTCCAAGCGTAACGAGATACTAAGCCGCTCGATCATCTCGTTCCTGCGGGACCTGGTCTTGGTGACCCACCAGTCCAAACTTCACCCAGTGTACGTCCTGTTCGATACCATGTCCCGGATGACATCGCAGCGGCTGTGTCAGTACGCTTGGACCCTGTGGATGGCGTATCGTGCAGCTCTCTGCATGGAGCTGGGGTCCAACTCTGCCTTCGAGGCAGAACTGTCAGATATGTACGGACATTGCATCAGCTGGCTTGCGGCATACGCGCCAGTCGAGGACAGCACAGCCGAGCGAGCCCTCCAAGAACACGCCCGAGCTCGATCAGCGGGCGGGCAGACCGCCTTCGAGGCCCTGGACGCCAAGCTGCGACTGGCGAATTTTTTCTTGGACAGAAAGCGGTACAGCGAGGCTCGAAGTGCAGCAGAGGATGTGATCTCCCTGGATAGCGGTGGAGAAACCGGTGCCAACAACGCCTACCTCATCGATGACTGCCATCGCATTCTGTTTTGGGTTTCGCAAGTTGATAGCTCGCACGTCGAAACCGCCAGGGAGGCGGGTAGGTGGGTGAAATACTGTACATCACAGTTCGGTCGGTCGCATGAGCTGACGGTCGACGCTTTGGGCGAGGCTGCGGAGTACTTCAGGGATGCCGGGGACACGGAGGCTGCTAACGAAGCACGCCGTGACCACGAGGTCGCGATTGATGAGATGTGTGAGCGTCTTGGAAGGACTGGGCTGAGAGCGGATGGGAGTGCAAACCAGAAGAGGACGATGCTGTACGGGCGCATGTCGCAACGAAGAGGCAGTGCGTGTCATTGAGGTATCGGGTTCGTTTACGGGTGGAAGAAACAAGGTTGCCTTCCTTGCTGCTTCTTGTCTGCAGCGGCTGCAGTTTCGCAATCTTGTCCATTTGATAGCGCCAGTACCTCGAAGTAGGAGTGATTTGAATGCTCCGCTCCCAAGTTGCAGCCAGAGCAGACCTATCAACAGCCTTCCCGTTCGCCTGCGCCGTTTCAGTTGTCTTATACTCGATAAACTCGGGCCAGTGACGTTCCCTGACAATGTCTCGTCGACGGAGCCATAGCAATAGTTGCCTATTGAATCGAGAACGGAAGATGTGATGTTCGGTCATGGCCTCATACGCGTGTCACCGCCATTTGTGTTCAGTGGTGATTGGGATTGGGATTGGGCTCTTCTTGTCAAGGCGTGGCGACAAGGACAAGAGCAAGTCTAGTAGACGTCTGAACTGCTTGCTTGTCTGTGGGCGGTGCGATGGTGATACCGTGCAACTTGGGAACGTCCGTTGTGTATGTACATCCCATTACACTGTAGGACTTCATATTGTTGGTGGTTGCCTGTCCTGATGGTGGGCATTATGTAGCGAGCTACGAGGAGTTTACTTCTTCGTCGCTCTCTCCACGGTCAAAACAACGACACCTCCGAATATGTGTCTCTGTCTCCGCCCATTATCCAGCCCATGTCAGCCACTCCGTCTAGGAAGATACTGCGAGTAAGCTGCATAGCGGCCGGCTATCATACAACAGTGTAGTTGGAGGCACATACTGCTGCCTGTGCTGTACTGAACCAACACGATCAAGAATACAACAGCTTTAAACGTTGAGATGGATATTGCATATTACTGCATGTTATAATCAAGCCACAAGACAATACCAGAACCTGATGTTGTTGACAACCGATTTTCCCGCCTGCTTCAACGCCAAGACCGAATTCACCTCGGCTTGCGCCAGTCCAGACAAGAGGAGCCACCCCGGCGAACACCATGTCCAAAATCGCGCCGCTCCATGAATACCAATACAATATACTTATACATATAACATATATAACGTGTCTCATGAACACCTATCCACCCCAGAACGGCCATTGAGGTCACAACCCCCAAATAGGGTTGCCAGCAGGCAAGCTGCCCCGTGTCAAGCATTGTCGACATTGGCTTCAAGTCTTCAATACGTCGTCCCCCGACCAGGAATCGAGCTTCTTGTCCACTTCTCCGTCTTCTCCCAATCAGCCTTATTGTAGCTCGAAGAGCTGCGAAGACGCCTCGACTGGTAAGCATCAGACACCAGAAAAGGCTCATTCATAGGCCTGAGCTGCGGCTCCGACTGATACGGCCGCATTGTCTTCCTTTCCCGGGCAATGGGCTCCTTCTTGAGGCCCAGCAATCTAGTCTTCTCTTGGCAGACCTCAGTCAACTCTTTTATATCGGCCGTGATTTGGGCTTTGATAAATGACAAATCCGCCGTCGAGGCGTCTTCATTTCTGAGATCCTCCATCACTGGCACACGAGGTTTGTAGGGGATGTCATCGAGCTTGGGAGCATGCTTCTCCGGGACGATAGATTCATCGAGGAACGCTTCATTGCCCTTTGCGAGGAGTTGCTGAATATCGATAGACTCGCCGGGTGGGATCGACGTCTTGTGGGACGGGGTGATGCAGGGCATGTCAACTTCTTTCCGTAGAACATGGTCGATGTCGACGGCGCTGAAGAATGCACATGATTGAGGAAGGTCCTCGATGCCAATCTGCTGGGCAAACATGCACCGCGTCCAAATGTTGGCTACCTGTAATGCCATGGCGGCGCGGTATTTGTCCTCACTTTTGACGAGGTAGCGTATCTCGTCGTGGACCGTGATGGCGACGCGAGCATCGATGTTGAAACGACGAATGAGGTAATCCATCGCTACGATCAAGAGGTGTAAGTAATCCACGCCGGAGCTTTGGATCGCCCAGTTGATGCGGCTGGTGAGAAACCCGCCTTTGTTGACGTAACTGCTCATCAGCGCCTCCGTAATTGTAGCACCGAGAACAGGTGTGCGCGGCCGTCGTTGCTCAGCAAACTCCTCCAGCTTATTGAAGACAAATGACTCCGTGCCGCCTCGCCAGAATCTGCGCTTGTAGAGAAGCCTTCGCTCTGACTGTTGTCCTTTTGTAGCAGCATAGAGCTTGGTTGCAGTCTTGATTGTATCATTGTCCGACAAGGAGGGGTTGAACTGGCGAAGAAGCTGTGCAGCGAACTTGAGCCCAGCGCCGTAAATCCGCCCGTAGTTGAAAATCTTCGCGTTGCCTCTCGATATACCGAGAATCGATGCTGTCCGCGAGTGAAGATCGGTACCAGCAGCCTTTGAGCCTTCTAGTGTCATGAAGCCTAGCGCATTGCCGCCATGCACCTTGAAAACGGCATCTCCGAGTACGCTCGCAATCCACAGCTCCTCGGAATCAACGTCGGCACCCACGAAGCTGTAGCCTGGTGGCGCCTTGACCATGGCCTTCAGTTCTGACCCAACCCTTGTCTTCTTGGCATTACTTGCAGTCAACCATGTGTTCTCAACAGCTCGTCTTGTAACGGTGCCCATAGGTATGATTTGAGGCAAAATGTAGCCCTGGGTCGACGCCCCTTCTCCCTGGGTTGCGGACTCATCTGCCTGCCTTGCGAGCTGCAGATCCTTCTCATAGACAACCAATTGCGACGTGATTCTGTCGCGCGCACTGATCCAGTACGAGCATGACGCGTTCATTTCTAGCGCCTCCTTTGCATACGGGAACTTGGATGTCAAGACCTCGTTTTCGAAGTAGTTGAGATAGCTCTTCGCCAATGGGTTGGCGCATCGGGCCAGGGGACCGTCCTTGTGGGGTACCTTGAAATAAACACCCTTTGTGTCGTCCCGTAGCATGATGGTCTTCTCGTCTTTCATATCACATTGTTTCATCGCCTTCGCAAGATATACTTCCCTCTCTTCCAGAGGAACACGGAACGTCCAGCCGTACTTGTCGGACCAGCATAGCGGGTGACCACTCCATGAGAGCTTGAGAAGTAATGGCGCCACCCTTGTTCGTACTGTGATGTTTATGGGGCCATCTTTTTTGGGAAATAGGTCCTTGTACCACTTTGGCATGCCGGGCATTTTTTGGTTCTTCATCGGCCGCGGCTCCTCCTTTTTGGTGCCCTTTGTCATCTTGACTTCTTGACCTGACCAGTCAAGTTGCCTCAACCAGGGGTCGCTGCCCCATAATTGTTCATCATCCTTAAGTTCCAAAGCTTTCTCTGTCAGGGCTATAAGGCGTTTCTCGACGGCAGCAGACAGCTCTTGGTATTTATTTTCGGCCTCCTTTATGTAAACATCCCAAGAGTCATTCACTGGTAATATGACAGATGACAGGTGCCGCAGGGCAGCGAAACTGACTGGGTGAGGACATGTGTCGAGGAAATTCGGAAAGACGATTGAATAAACCTTATGCGTGATCTCAACGTCCTTCGCACAGTAGGTAACGAGCTCGTCGAGCCTTTCCAATATCTCTTCCCGGTTGAGCTCTCCGAAGTTGTCCCGGACGGATTTGTCCATGGCGATATTTAGATGGAACTTGGCCACATCTCGCAGAGAATTGATCGAGCTTCTCCCAACCCATAGCTCCTCTTCATCATTCGACAGAGAATCGTCAGCTAATAGGGCGGCCAGCTCCTGACTATCCGTTTCTCGGGCGATTTTCTCCCGGAGCTCCCGGTTCTTTTTGTGCTTCATCCACGTCGGTCGCTGCTGTGAGCACATACCGTTCACAGCAACATGTAGTGACATGGTATCCAGGAAAAAGTTCCTGCTCTGTTTGAGGTCGTACTCTTCTAGGATTCTAGCCCGATCATATCCGATGTTATGCCCCACGATGATGCGGTCCTTGGTTGGATCACCGAGAGGTACCAGCTGCTTTACATTTTCCGTCTCTCCCAATAACCAGGGTGACAACCATACATACCAGGCTGTCGGACCAGCGGCGCAAGCCATCACCGCGAAGGGGTTGTCTTTCCACATTACTTCGACGTCGAACGATAGCATGGTCTCGTCCGGCGATTGGACTGGGATTGTGATAAGTGGCCCCTCCCCATCCTGATGGTAGTATTTGGTCCAACCACTCCGGCGCTCCCAAGTTCTCGGCAGCGTTGGTAGGCTTGCCTGTGCGAAGTCTTTTGCATATGACAGGAAAGGTTCTGCGGCATCTGTCCCGAGCCTGTGGAAATGCTCATCAAGTGTCTGGGTTTGTGGAGCTTGCAGTCCAGGGAGATCGAATGCGATGGGATCGGTTACGTCGGCGGTTTTACCCAGGAGATCATGGCGCCGCAAATGATCCTTGGCAAGTTCAACAAGTTCCTCTGGCGGAGGCTCACTTCCGTTGGGAAACAGCTGCTCGTAGATATGTTTGCTCAGCTGTTGAACACCTATCGCGTTGTTCCGAGCCGTGGATGCCACTGAAGTTCGCCGGGTTAGTGTTCTGGCAGTTTTGACGTGCTCTTCGTCCGTACGGTCTCACCAGCTAGAGTTTGTGAGGCGTTGTGCCCCTGGCTATCTGAGTCTGCAACTGCAGCGGCAGAAGACTGCCAGCGAATTTGGGCAGCCCATTTTCGATGCGCTCTATGCTTCGCGAGTCGGACAAAGCTGGCAGCAGCACAACCACTTCGTAGCTTGCTTCTGACAGGGCTAAGCATTTTATCTCATCCGGCCAGGCATCGGTGCACTATCCCCCTTGTGTGGGTGTCTTCTTTTTGTCCAGGTTGATCATACGACAGGCTTGTCGGTCGTAGGCGGCGTACGGGACGGCTGTATAGGTAATCGTATTTCGCATCGATAGAGGTAGGTCCCTAGATCGCAGGCGTATCGCACTAGGGACGGAATGGGATCATAGCCGACAACGCGCAGATCGCTTCAGAAAGAGCTGTCGATTCAAAGACACAGTATGACAATATGGAATTCAATCGAATGGGAAGAATTACGCGACTGTCAAGCGGGCGCCAAGAATGATTGGCGTTTATTCGTCCGGTGGCTTTCCCTGGATCAAAAGTAAGTCCAGGTTGTGTCTCTGGTTTGCGCAGACCGGTGCGTGCGACGAGCTGCAGAAAAAAGTTGCGAAGACTGATGATCAAGCAACCACAGCACCATAGCTCCCGAGGTTCCCGCAATGCGACTAACCTCACTGGACGCTAAGTCAACCTACCGAGTCTGGTACAAATATTGACAGGTCCAACTTACAAACTGAACGTTACCTAAGTACTTATTGCGCAGGCAAGTACCTACCTAGGTACTTAGGTAGACACTTCAACTTCACATGTTTCTCATCCTCTTATCCATAAGGCTGGCCATAATACTTCCTTGCAGTCCAGATACGGGACAGTACAAGAAGGCCCATATTCTGCTGCACGGTCGCAAACCTCCAGCTCCGTGCGAGCCCTAGTGCCTTTAACGACAGACGGTTATCTTAAGATCGCAGGCTGCTCTGCAGCTCCTGCAAAATGACATGAATTGATGATTCGAACGGCAAAGTGCAGGCGAAGATTTGGTCACGCCACTTCGACATTCAACGTCTTGTATGGTGACAGGCGAGATGCCATGGCTACTTTACCCAGATCCTCAGGATGCTTGGACATCTTATAGCTTTTGTGCCAGGATGGATCCGTTTTATATACGCTAGGTACCCAGGTCGTCCGTACTGCAGGGTCTTTAGAGGAAAGGCCCCGGTGGTGGCGGGGAAGGAACCCGGGGTGCAGTTTTGGCATTGACATGTTTCTGGTTCTATCTCGGACATTAATTATCCTTGCTACCCAACACTGTGCACGTGCCGTCGCACCCAGTCCCTATCATTTCAGTACATATATGCGAGAAGGCAGGCTGGCAGGTACATTCTAGCACCCCTTCCGTCTTTTCCCCCTCGCAGATCATAGCCCTGCGTACCTACTAAGGTACCTAGGTAGGCCGGTAGGTATGCACATAGGTACCTAGGTAGACTCCGAGCTGAAAAGGGAAGTGGACAAGATGCATCTAATTCCTCATGATGGACGTGTATCTGATTGATGGTCTCCAGCTGTCACTTGCCCGGTTCCAGCCGCTGTACGGAAGTAGGTACCCAAGCACTCTAAGTAGCCCTGGAGGTATTGTAACAGTAATCCGTAAGCATCACTCAATAACCTTGGAACCTCCAAGGTTGTCTGTCGCCTCGGCTGCCCAACAAACAAAGAAGTCTGTCCTTCCTTCCTTTCTTCCTTCCTTCCTCCTCCGTTCCCGTTTACCCCGTCTCCTCTTCCCGCTCTTTCCGCAGAGAGGTTCTGGGACTTGCCACTTCCCCCTTCTTGGTGTAAATGTGCACCTATGCACAGTACAGAGCGTAATCTTTAGTAATCCTCTACTTCGGTTGGTATTTCATCCCATCCAGCCAGCAGCCCGGCCCCTCCCTCGTCCACCGTGCCGTTATTCCCCTGTCGTAACCTACTGCTTCTGGATCTATTTATTGGTCTAGATTGTCCGTTGGGCCTCGTTTTGAGGAGTACGTACCCCCCAGCGAGCGGCGACGAGGATTTCTGTCTTTATCTATTAGAGACACTATTCCTCCAGATTTACCCGGATCGAGGGGCGAGGCCACCATTCTTTGCAACAACACACACCAGGCCGCTTGAAGCTGCTCCCTGTTGTGTGTCTGTTGTACTCTTACTCATCTCCCATGAGCGACTCGACACGATAACATGCAATGATTCGACAAATACGGACACTGTAATCCGTACATCTCATCCCGTACATAAACGGCGAGGACAACAAGGGCTGTCTGCACGCCCATCGAAAATTCTGACGTTCAAAAAGTCATGTCCAACTGGAGTTTATATCTATCGGATGAAATGGACTCCTTGGTATCTGGTCAGTAGTTACATACATGCCTACTTCTTAGTAGGTTTTTGTCATTTGTCTGCGATCATGCATTGATGTTCTAACCGTCTTTTCGCATTTTAGCATCATCTTTGCTGGAGCAGGCACCGCCAGCATCAAACTTCCTTCCCTTTCCACATACAACAACAACAGGGCGATCTGGCAACCCGACGGCATTGTCGCTGCCTCCATTGCCCCCTTCCTTCAACCCCTCCTCCTTCAGTGCCTTGCAAGCATTGAATCCGTCGCTGAACCCGACAAGAAGACCAAATTCAGGGTTTCATCGCACTCTAGGACAGTATTCGCCTCCAGCTGCTGTCTTTGGCCTGTCACCGTTTGCAGGGCTGCCCTTCTCAACGTCATCTCATTTAGCTCGCCGTGACGGGCCTTCTTCCTTGTCGCCGTCACAACGCCCGGGCTCGGACCCCTCCGTCTCTCTTACCGCTGGCCGCACTACTGACACCAACATTCCCACACCAACCTCGACAACAGCTTTCTCCCATTCCCATTCACAAAGGCAACAACCTCACCTATTCCGACCGTCTGCCAACAATCCTCAAATTGGAGTGACCAACTTCCTGCTATCCAACGACAACCATCATAGCAATTGTCGGCAGCCACACTCACAGGAACCGAACAGCGACGATTTCCTCGAAGCCCTTGCCACCGGCCGCTTTTTTTCACCTTCTTTACCACCCTACAGTCCACACAGTCCACAAAGTCCACCGCAATCGCAACCGCATCGTGACCCGCTCTTCGACAATCTAGACTCAATATCGGCTTCTCAACCCCGACAACTGCCGGCATTCTCGACGTACTTTCCACCAGCCCACGGAATACCCGACACCGGAAGGAATTCGGTCGACCTGCGAGAGGTCGACCTGGAGGAGCAAGGGGACGGCGGTCACAACGGTCACGACGATAACGAAAAGATAACGGTGGACTCGCTGCTTTTGGAGATGCCTGCGACCAGAGCAAAGCGCAGCCGCGCAGCAGCGTCTCCCGACGGAACCTTCGATGGCCCGTCTACCATCAAGCGTCAGCGCACCGGCTCCGTGCGGGGAACCACTCCAGGACGGCCAGTCAGTTCTAGGGGTCACATCCCTCGCTTGCACCATGCTGTCACGATTCCAGACTCGGACGACATGGAAAGCCTTTTTGGTGATGGTGAGGATGACATCGAGGTGTTCGACCTCACCAGATCCGAGGACGGTATGCCCGAGGAGCTGTTGAAGCCCAAAGAGGACAACAGCATCAAACTGTCCAAATTCGAGTGCATCATCTGTATGGATGCGGCCAATAATCTCACAGTTACGCATTGTGGTATGTCTTTCCGAGGTCTAGCTTGCCAGGCCTTTGCATTCATGTGAGACCCGAAACTAACAGATCTTGTTGAAGGCCACATGTTTTGCGCCCAATGCCTACATCAGGCTATGCATACGGAAGTTACGAAGAAGGTCTGCCCGATGTGCCGCCAAAAGTTGGAACCTAGACCTAAAGACGGGCGGCAGCCGAATACGAAAGCAAAGACGTTTTTCCAGCTCGAGCTGAAACTTATGCCCTCAAAACGACAAGGGAAACAACCCGCTCGACATTGAACTACTCGGAGCAAAGAGGCCCAATGAGGTGTAGAGCTACTATGAAGGCACAAGCAACTTTTACATGGAGATGGAAAATTGAGATAACGAAAGCGTCTCCGGAGGACGCATTCTACACGGCGAGTGGCGACGAAGGAGCGTTATCGCGGAAGAAGAGATTACACTTCCGCGACTGGTCTCTGTTGTACAGAACAATGGCTGTATGAAAACCGTTCACTCAGCATTTACGATGGATTCATAACAATACCCCTATTGCATTTGGCACGGCGTCTTGCATGGCTGGAAAAGAGAGAGGTTAAGGGTTGGGGAAGGATTTGACTTAGCACTTTGGTAGATGGCGACCACAGCGGCTGGTTGTTGCTGCTATCTGAGCAGACCACCAAGTGCGTCTCGAGCAAGAACTTGAAAGAAAAGAACAGTTTTTGAATGATCCATTCCAGCCTCCCTACTTTGGAACTGCTGGTTGGAGTACGGGGAGTTGTAGGCTATGTCTAAACTGTCTCTACACGACCGATATGTTAAGTCAGGATGCCCGTCTCGCATAGAAGTGGGATTTGATGCAGTCCTGTCCTGCCTACTTAGGTACCTTTCCAATCTACTATCAAAGCACAATATGACGGCGAGTCCTCCGAAGACCAACAGGTAGTCAGTCTATGAATCTGATTGTCCATGGTAGGCTTTGTCATATGTATCTACACTGTTCAATGCTCCCCGCCCGTCCCCATATTTTTCCTAATGCATTATGACTATCGACCAACGCCTCAGCCATCCGCTTCCCAATACAACATAATCCGTCCCCTCTCCCCTCCGCGTCAATCTCTGACCTCCCCGCCCATCAACACATCAATGGAACAGCGCAGGCGCAGACCTCATCTGGGAGCCAGCGCCACTGGGGAGAGACATTTCCTCCTCGAACTCGAGGAACCCCGTCGCGATAATCAACACCATGAGCGCCTCGGCCAGCTCGTCCACGCTCTCCTCCAGCTCCAGGCTACCGAACATGCCGCCGATGCCCGCGTTGCGCTTCAGGACGTGCACGACCAGCATCCTATGCTCGATCAGGAAGCGGCGGGCGGGGCCCTGGGTGACGTTGCTCTGCGGGCCGCGCGTGAGGACCGCTGCGGCGATGATGCGCGCCACGCGCACGAGCAGGCCGTAGTGCTTCTCCAGCGCGGCGGTGTTGGACGAGTCGATCTCCAGTTCCGGGTCCGCGGCGAACAGGCCCGAGAGCTCGACCGAGTGGAAGAGGTTGGCCTGGAGGACGTATTTGGCGCCGGAGCGGGTCTGGCTGATCGAGAGGATGAGTGCCAGTTTGGCGTTCCAGAGGAGCTCCATCTCGGCGTTTCCTGCTTTTGCGGTCAGTTTGGTTCGAATGTACCCTTCGATTTGAGGTGGCTGTCCAGGTCCGGACTTACTTGTATAGACTATCTCGAGCCACTCCTGCAGCACCGTCTTGAGCGAATCGACCAAGATGCCAACGAAGTTCAGCTTGTTCAGGCCCTCCACGACGTACGTGTCCTTCTCAATCGTGCCGACCTTGACCAAAGCACTCAACAGGATGAGGGCCGCGGTCTGGCAGGCGGCGTCGCTCCCATAGGCGTCGTCGCAAACGACGGACAGCAACCTCTCCCCATGTGTGTGAATCGACTTGATCGCCTTGTGCCGACTAGGCAGGAACTCTGGGCTCTTTTGTACAATACCGGCAAGGTAGCGATAGCAGATGCTGTAGTAGAGGGCGCGTAGTTCTGAGTTTCCGGCCAACTTGCCGATGGCGGATAAGCATATCTGGAAGAGCTGCAACAGCTTGTCACTGACCAGGTCGCCGTTCTTCTGACTGTTGCTATCACCCGATGTGGCGGCAGAGAAGTCGATCTTGAAGAGTAGCACCTTTGCCATCTTCGCCAGCTCATATGCCTCATCTGGGCTCTGTGATGCATAGTTTTCCAGACTTGGGAGTATCACCTGCAACGCCTGGAGAAGGAACGATGTCTGGGCACTTCCCCTGAACTCGTTGGACTCCAACATGACCAGAAGCACCTTGCTCCAGGACCTGAGAACTTTCAGGCGGAAAGAAGTTAACTGCCTTTGCCTATTTGAGAACTCGAGGAAGTCCAGGAGGGCTGCCTCTTCCCTGTCCAGGGCCTCGATGTCCTTCTCGGTGGCGACCTGTCCAAGACTACTGAACTCATTTCGTTTCAGAACCAGTAGCTCTCTCACTTTGCCAGTGTTGTATATGTGGTTACCATCTGCATCTTCCACCAAACAAGGCCGCAGGTCCAGGCCCCGAAGGTACTGAAATGATGGTGGTGGCACATCCCATTGCTGGCCATCCATTGGGAGGAAGTCGAAGAGTTCGAATATGCTGGACACTGGCATCAATCCACCGTCGTCGCCCTTGAGCTGACCGTTCAGAGCATCGAGGAGTCGTCGCTTGAAGTGGGGTAGGCGATGTTGAGAAACACTGCAGAGCTCGATACTGGCGTATTCGAAAGTGATGGCCCGAAGGGCGAGGAAGGATATGAATGTCATGGATCCATCGGTAATAAGGAACTCAGGCCCACTCAGGATTTCACCGTCCCACGGTAGTAAAGGTTGAATGGTGATTTCGCGTAATAACAAGTGGAAGAGGAAGTCGTTATCCCTGAGCTCATTCAAAATAATCGACGAAGACAAAGACGACGTCCATAAGATCCGAAGTACGCGCATTATTTTAAACTTTAGATCAACGGTCCATCGCCACATGCCCATCTCATCGTCACCAAAAGGTGTTTCAAGGAGAACTCGCAGCATGTTGTGAAACAAAGACGTTCGTGAGTCGAAGTCTCCATCCGTTTCAACAGAGATGGTATCGATGCCACATCGGAAGCCAAGAAGCAGGTGGGCGACCGTGGGCCGGTCGGGTGTGGCCGATAGGCAAGCAAAAAGGAAGTCAAGGATATAAACCTTGATCATATAGTTAGGCGAGTCCGCTCCTCGTGCCAAATCAATGGGTTCCGTCAATTCCGCGATGAATGATCCGGAGATCGAGTCAGCGTCGCCCTTCTTCTCGATGGCGACAATAGCCTTGTTACGGTGATGAGTCTGCCCGTACTGACCTGGGTTCCATGCCGATGCGATCTTCGAAGACGAGGACACTTTTTCCATCAGTTTCAAGCATGCGAGAGTCAGGGCTGGATGGCCCATTCCACAGTAGTGGCCCAGGCTGGCGAGAAGATCAAGATGATTCACGATGCCATCTTCAAAGACCAAATACGCTGTAGCCACGGGCTCCTTTCTAAAAGACTGGCTCTTGAGCAAGGGCCGTACAAGATCGACGTACGTGTCCTGCATATCAAGAACCTTAGTGACAACCTCGACCGCTCGCAGAATGCTCAATATTATCGGCGAATCTGGTGTTGCGCTAGCGACTTCGGCAACATCGTCTGGGTTTCTTCGACTAATCGACTGGAATAGTGCCCTCATCACTCGTTCATTCAGCATCCACTCCATGACACGGGCAAATGGATGAAGCCTAACATAGGCGGCCAGGTCGGTTGTACCCATGATCGAGTCTATGGGGATATTCGTTTCGTTGCCAAGGACGATGAGATCCTCGTTGAATGTATCGAGACACAGAAACGCAAAGTCGAGGCAACTCAGTCTCAGCATTGTCATCTGAGCCATGTCTTGCAACCCCCCAGAGTTCTCGGCGAAGACATAGCCCAGGACATAGTCCACATATGGATCGATCCCCGGCATCCTGAATTGAGAGCCTAGTTCTTCCGGGAAGGGCAAAATGTCGTGTAATGGCGACGAGTCGGCAACAGGGCAAACCAGAGAGTTTAGAAGCTGAACCACTGCGTTGGGCTCCTCGAAGCCTCGAGCAACATCCTTCAGCTGCCTGCGCATCTGAGCACCCGGGGTTTGATTTGATAAGGCCACATTTTGGCGAGCTGGAGGTTGTGGCGCATTGTGTTGTCCAGTTGCCCACGTATCGAGCATACCCCACATAATGGCGCATTCCTCTTGCGTTTTGCGGCTCATCAACGCCTGCAGCGCGTAGAAGGCACAGGACTTCAGCCGCGACTGAGACGGAGGCAGGCTGCTAGCCAGGTGGAAAAGAGCCTGAGACAGGTTGAAGTCATCCTTGAGAAGAAACACCCTGCAGTCTTCACTCTGTGAGGCCAATTTTGTGATGAGTCTCAGATAGCACTCTAACATCATAGCTGATTCGGGTTCATCCTCGGCCTGCGCAGCCGTGGGTTTCCCGGAGCGGTAGTGGTGCGACTGAGATGTGGAAGGCCTGGGATCACGGAGCTTGTTGGTGAAGAAAGAGATCTCTTTGAAAATTTGGTCCCATGTAAGAGATAGCGTCTTCCGCATCTTGCCAGTCGCGTGCTGGCCTTCATCGAGAAGAAATTCATGAGCAGCCGAGGCGCAGGCGTCATCATCAGAGATCGACTGTAGCATCTCACAGAACGCACTGACCAATGGAGTTGACGCTCTTCGAGAAGCCCAATGTAAGAAGCCAGCCAGGTTGCTGTCCGGGTCTGTCCAAAAAGCCGACGCTGAATCAGGTCGTCCCTCGTATGCGTAGGCGATAATCAAGAGGAATCGCTCCATATCCAGATCTTGCTCATGAGTCTGACTGAGTTGACGCTGTTCATCTTCCTCGCTTCGCATTTTGCGCAGCACATCGGGCATGTTGGATATGAGACCCTCGACCAACATTTCCAATTGTATCATGAACGAGACTTGGAAGTGTTCTGAGAAATGAGCAGCATCGAGAATCGATGGCGATTTCCTCTGCAGCCATTGCCGTATCATAAGACGTGCTGGATCCTGCCATTCATGAGTCTTCACATCCGCAGCGACGGCCAGGAGGAAGTCAAATGCGCCATCTTTCAATGCCTCGGTAAATCGTTTGACACGCTCTACCTCATCTGTGTCTTTCCGTAAGCATACTTGTCAATATAAATAATTTTGTCATGAGGCGCACATACCATCTTTAGAATTCGACGCATCAACAGGCTCAATGAACCATCCAGAGTATTCAATAATCCACCATGCCCGGACAGCAGCTTGCAGATATGGTAGAACCCATACATGATCATCGGACTGCTTGCAAATCGTGGTATGAAACTCCCGGGCTTGGTGGAGATCACCGTTGCCCTCCGTGGACCCAAAGACGGTAATGTAGGTGCCGATGACAGGAAAGAAATGGACTGTAAAAATGTGTTAGCAAGCGGATTTGAATGCCTTCCGACCAGAATACCCGTACCTAAGAGCTGATCGTATCGATCTGCTTTTTGCAGTACTTTCAAGAGGGTTTGAAAATCTGTCGCCTTTGCATGACGTTTATCGATCGCGCTGGCCATTATCAGAGCCAACAGCTCATGCTGCTGAACCAGACTGACACGGGAGAATTCAACCATGTCGTGGTTGGGCAGACGAGGGGGGGCACCCGCATATACAACGTTGGCAGTGGTCACGCGGTCTGCAAGTTTCTGCAGCCAGTTTTTGACATCCTGCATCGACGCCATACACCTCGAGACAATGTTGGTGCCTCCATTGTAGACATTTTCGGTGACGTAGGAGCCAACTGTACTCTGCAAATGGTCCAGGTCCTCGTCGTCGCCGCTGGCAATTTCAATGCAGATTCTCATACAGTCCAGCAAGTATTTTCGTTGTTGATGGAACCTGATCACTCCGCATTCCAGCAATGGGCGACCGAGTGTTCGCAAGTCGTCCTGAGATTCCAGCAGCAGCCTTGCCGAGTCGATCTCGTCTAGGTCCAACTCATCGGCCAACTGCAGAGTGATCTCTTGGAAATCGGCGTTGATAGAATATTCCTCGTCGTCGACCGTGATCTTGCCTGTTGCACACACGACACATCAGTAAGCCTTCTCTGCACGAGGTTTAATGGTGCCGACGAACCAGTCTTGACCGCATCCCGGCTCGCATTGCTTCTCGGTTTCTTGTCAAGAAGATTCTTGAAGGCTTGTGCATGGGCATTGAGCTGCAGTTCGAGAATGTGGAGGCTCTCAAAGCGATGCTCGCAGACTGCAACGAGCTCTCTATGAAGAGCCTCGAGAGCGTCCAAGGGGGTGACTTCGGCCATGGTCGATGTCTGTTCGACGATCAACGCATCGCAATGTCCTGGATATCCTCTGGCGAGTCGGTTGGAAGCGTGGGAATCGGCAGTGCTTGTCGAATATTGCGGGAAGTTGTTGAGGCTTGTTGACGTTTTGGGGGCAAGCAGCTGTCGCGTACACAAATTTGGCAGGGACGCGGTTAACGGTCCATCCTCCTTAGGTTCACCCGCCAGTCGTCAGAGTTTCTGCAGCCTTATCGCCCATCACCAATGAAAACCGTTCGAAAGATGGGTCTTGATTCAGAGCTAATCCAGATACTGAAGGCGGTGTGAGCTTAGCTGTGCTGGTGGTCAGAGCTCCCAATTCTAGATTGACAAGGAACACATCCAAGGACCCCAAACCTTACCAAGTTCTTCCCCTGTAAGATACATACGATTGACCGACCACTAACTGGCAAAGTTCTGGATTTGAAATATCTTGATATGATCGGACACACTGATTCATTGCTTGAATTGATAGATACGTTTCTCTTCGGACAACAGGGCACCCACTTAGTGCTCAAAATATAGAAGACATTGAAATGTATCGACCAGTGTCACTGATTTCTGCTGCTTCAATTCAACACCTGAATAGGCAAAGCAAACATTGAAGCGCCAACTGTCCCGGAATATGCCTGCTCGACAACCTACCCAGAGATGGCCACTAAGGCAATTCCACGTGTCAAAATCCATGTGCAGGATTGCCTGACAAGCCATATATTCTTGAAGAACTTATCAGCATGGCTATTCCTCACAAGACACCCAGTTGAAGAATACCAGAAGGCTCAAGCACCCATTTCACCGTGACAGCCAGTTTACTGACAAATCAAGAGTAAGGTTTTCGAATCTGGCGGCATACATTTTGCATGTTTATGAGACTCTACGAGGGTCGCGACGGCCATCTAGTCTTTGCATGTCGCCTCCTGGCGATCTCAGTGGTGCTTCACGTCAAGAGCTACCTAGTTATCGGTCCTCTTTGCTTCCGGGACCGCCGTCGCCGTCGCCGTCGCCGTGGAGCACACCAGTTGACATCACATCCACCGCCCGACGGGGATCCAGCAAAGGCTCGACCGGCCGCAGCTGATCTGTCTATTCTGCACCGGGTTCAAGCCCATTGGTCAGGGCTCTTACCTTCTGGGGTCACATCTTCTTAATCATCACGACAAGCTAGAGGCGAGCCGGCTCGCGGAGATCCGGGCCTCGGCGGCACAGTGGAAGCAGTACCTGGAGGCATCGTCCAGAATTTTGCTAAGTAACCCGATAGTGGAGAAGATATAAGAAGCACTGAGTCCGGGGTTCGAGTGGCACTTTTCAAGGAATGGGATCTGAGGAAGTAGTTAGGTATAGATAACTGTCGGATAGTCTACATATGTACCTTCAAGTAGGGGGAAGCCAAGTACAAGTCTCAATCGGGGACCTCCCCCCCCCCACCCCGATGCGAAGTTTAGTGGTAATGTATAAGATAGGGTGTGCCAGGTCTACTAGTGAGACAAGCCGGTATGGGTATTGCTGTAGCTGCCCAGGTGTAGCTGTTGCCGCAGCTGTTTCTGGACGGCTGTAGAGGGAGCTGAGTAGAATGTGACTATTTGTTAGCAATGGCTAGCAAAGACAAGACAAGAAAGTAAAGAGTGAAGGTGGGGGCAAGGTAGTGAGCAGGCGAGTGAATAAATAAACGAAAAAGTGGATTTCTTTTGACCTGTATACGGATTACTTAGTACATCATAAGCTTCGCAGCCCCGTAAATAAGAGTCTAATAAGCTCTTAGTACTCTTTAAGGCTTAGTGCAACGGTGACCCTATCGGCCTCGCTTTCAGTATGACATCTGGCAGCTTACGAAGCCAACTATGCCCGGGCACCCAGGAGCGCTTTGAGTTCTTTTGGCCTTGATCTTCAGCTGACGAGGGTCTCCAGCGCCCTCTCCCATCTGCATGGGCTAATGCTCCCAGATAATCTGGTAGAGTCCGTAGCTACCATGGTCTCTGATTTGACTAGTTATGACTGGGTTAAAGAGGCACCAGATTGTTGTCGCGACTTATCGTTGTCGTTGAAGACCGGTTTATATCATTGATCAAGTCGATTGTTTCTAATTTGACCAGCGCCAATATCTCTATCGACTACCGGATTACCTTAACCCAGCAGCTGTCACTCCCTGTCCGGCACATGCCATCTTGCGCGCCATAATAACTCGAGCGAGACGCTAGGGGGCACGCGAATCCTAATATCTCCACTCTATGCCTACACTAGATCTTGGATCTTGGTGCATTTGCGGCTGGACCCGTAGGCCCCACCTTGGACCGCACTTCCCACGAAACAGCCTAGCACCACGTGCGTGCGGAGGATCTATGGATGGTAGTTTGCGTACGTAGTGCCGTAGGTGATATAGTTGCCCTCGAGCTGCAACCTGGGGCGAGGGCATCGTCGAATCCCTGGAGCTTGGAGGTGAAAGCCAAAAGGGAACCACTCACTTTGGAGTGCTTTGTCAGCTCTTCGAAGGAGAAGACCTTCCTCGTCCGCAAACCCAAGTCAACAAAGCTTTTGTTGGGCAACTAGGCCTCGAACTTTCACCCCTGGGCTATGTCAAGGCCAGCGGTCCTTGTTTCCAGATGAGCGTCCATGGTAGTTTTGCTGTCGGTGACGCGACCAACCCGTACAAAGCTGCCAGAGCTTCCATTTCTAGCGATTGTAAAGCGACCGTAGCGGCTATTGCTCAGCTGCAGGCAAAGACGTACGGCATACCAATCATGCTCACCTGGTTGAGGCCGAGGGCTGGAGTTTCGCTTTGCCTGCATGAAATCGTTTGTTATCCTAATGGCTAATAATACAGTGCAATAATTCCCGCTGGTTAGTCGCCATGTAGATTACCTGGGTAAATAGTTAGAAGGCCATCGTCATGTATTACATCTAAAACCCAGTCCTGGGTCTCAACGTCTTTTTCTTGGGCCCGGATTCTTTCCCGCTTGTTATGTCTCTGCAACGGCCTTGCTTGCGTCCACCAATCCTACATGACCACATGAGAAGGGCTTCAGTCCTACGGCGGTTTTCAATGGCGACCGGGCCTTCACGTGTGATTGCTTCGCTCCATATCTATGTGGGATCGCAATATTTAGCGAATAACCTTGGAACCTTGGAACTTTGTTTTGTTCAGTCGGCTGGCTTCGATTATTAGAGGCCTGCAGGGCGGAGTAGTGCCATGCCTGAAGGCAGAGTGGGTGGCTGAGTCAGCAGCGGCGGTGCGCTGGTGCGCTGCGGCGAACCAAATCAGCACTTGAATCAGCAGGCGCCGCCCGGCCGAACGTTAACAAACACTCCAAAGCTCTCTTATTATTAGCGCCTGACTTGGCCATTTACCGAGAAACCTCAGAATTAGGGGGGTTCTACAACGACATCTTCGGCAGCGCCATCGCGTCCTGGGGCATCAGGCAAGCTGTGGACATTGTTGGCCCAGGCTGACAGTCAACCGCGTCAACTGGTCATCAAGCAGGAGCCTCCCAACTTCAAGCTGACCTTGGCCGTTTACAACACACGTGCGGGTGAGCAGTGAAGCCATCCAGGAAGAATACCTCCTCGACTTCCGCCCCTTCCCACTTCCCCAGTTTCTGAATTAGGCAAAACCACGAGTACAATCACAGAGGAGGTGGACGACGAATCATCGACTGTATCTTGAACCAGGCCACACAGCCGTTACAGCCCTGTCATTTTCTTCCTGTTTTGATCTTGAGAGAATCGCGGTCCTACATGATCTCCTTCTTGAGCCAGCCACCACAATGCCGCCGAAGAAGAAGAACGAGCAGAGGTCTCAGGTCACTAACCTTAATGATCTGAAGAGTCAGATCATAGTAGGGAAGCCTGTAAAGGATCGAAAAGATGCACTGGAAGGTCTGTAGCCCACGGCCGTCCTTGAAATACCCATAGTTACTAAACACGCATGTTTAGATCTGATATCATTTTTCAGGAATCCCGCTTTCAGCCACATACGGTAAGCATCACTCTCCCCTACCTCGCTACCTCGTGGCTGACCAGGAAATAGTGAGAATCTGAAAAACAAGGAGTACCATGGCCTCTTCGAAGCCTTGTTCAAGTCAGCCTTGGACGATAAGGGGGCATTTCTGGATGGTAAAGGTAGCAAAAAGGCCAGCACAGCTGCGGCCGAACGACTCAACGCTTGTGGCAAGGCCTTGCGTGAGATCGTCACCCATGGCCTTTCGAAACTCAGGCCCAACACTGTGAGGGCGGTGATAGATCATATCATGGACACGCTGCCTGATCGTCATGACACATTCTTCGAGCCTCTGGCATCAGACTACATGCAGACGCTTGTGGTCCTATTTGGGAGTCCAGTTTACGTTGAGAGCCTTGCTTTTCAGGTGTTCCAGGTGCCAAGAGACAACAAACCAAACACGAACGGCTGGATAATATGCGTGGACTTCTTCGTCCGGAGGATATGTCACCTTTTGGACGGCGCAGATGATACTTCTTCGCCTGGTCTTGTAGGCCGTGATTCGCCCGGCCCCGGGACTGCGCGTCACTCCTCTGTTGGTCCTTCAAGTGCACGTTCGCGTCTCTTACACCAGCATGGCTCGGGTCAAATTCAGCGCAATGACCTTCTTGCACCGTTAGAGTGTCTGCTCTCTTTGGTTTCGGCATCGAATGCCCCCTGCAAATTGCGACATCAGGAGGTATCTGATGTTGTAGTGCGCATCTTGCGTTTGCATCTGAAATTGGACAGATTGCACAGGATTGCATTCGCAATACTTAACCGCATCTTGTTGCAAGCTGCCGGGGAAGATGTGGCTCTCGGCCTGACACAGACGAGAGAAGTGGTCCCATTGCTCAGCCATTGGTGGCAGCCCCGTGCGCTTGACAACGATGAACTACTATTTGCTGTGCGAGATGAGATCCTGAAGACTATACATGCCATCCATCTCTATCTAAATAGTCCCTTGCAGGAAGACTCGTCAGGAGATCTGATCAGCCAGGTGGAAGATCTTTTGGACGACGTCCTATGGGGCGAATACTCTCAGCGCAATCATCGGTCACGCCTTCGACTTGACGACTTGACATTCTCATCGATGACTACTATTTCGGAGCAATTCAACACCAGAATCTTCTCCATTCGGCCCTTTGCTCAAGATGCCGAACGTCGGTGGGCTTTGCTTGAGGTCATGTCACGTCTTGAGTACATATGCTCGCGATACACTAGGAGTAGCTCGCAGCGTCCAACTACAGAAGAAGAGCAACCGAGGAAGAAGCAACGAATATCTGGGGGCTCCAATAGGATACATCAGAAGTTGTTATCCTCGGATGTAGCAACCAAACTTACCGCCCTTCAGCTTGTCCCCTTCCTCTTGTCTACCAATAGCCCGGAGGAAGAAGATTTACTCTCGGTCGTGGAAGACTTGATGCCGATGATAGGTGACAAACATGATTTGCTTTCATCATGGGCAATGATTGCATGTGCCAGGTACGATCTTCCCGGTACTACTTTTCGGCAATTTCTAATCATTGTAAGCAGCTGTGCGGTTGAGTCGTGTGCCAAAGACGTATCCACGCAGTCCAGGTGGAAACAAGTATGGCAGCTTGCCGTGAGATCTGTCAGCATTCCCAGCACTTGCCGAGCTGCCTGTGTACTATTGCACGCCATTCTCGAGGCTCATGTGATACCCTACCATGCCATTGCAGACGATGTCACCAAAATGGTGACCATGGCGGACATCTGCGGCCCGGCAGTACTGGTCGACTCCTCGCTCGTCTTCATGCACTATTTGGCGGGCATCCGTAATTCCATGGTTCCCAGTGCTAGTCAGAAGACATCGAGCCATGTCATCAGATGGGTTTTTACTACCTGGAAACCCGGTAGGTTCAGCCCCTATGACTATATTGGCAAAGACAATCGTTGCATTATCAATGGGGGCTTTATGCTAATATATTTCTAGCGGAATTGGCTTCGGCTTCGTCCGTGGCGTCCCATATAATACCGAGTGACTTGGTGAATCTTTTCCTTTCATGTTGCGGTTTGCCGTTATCCGATACTCCAGCGCGACTCGACATTGTGGGCGGTACAATCACTCAGTTCTGGAAGTGCTTTGACGACTTCGTCCCGATGGTAAAATACCTGTTGCTACTCAAAGACGACGGGGACTCACGACTCAGCCGAGGCCGGATGGTCCACACGCGCAATGAGAACAGCGGGGAGTTCTCCGAGACTGTCGAGACCTCCAGCTCCCAGACGTCCAAGACCCTCGTCCTGGAGCTGCTCATCCCAAAGCTGGCCGATTTGTCTGAGGTACTCAAGCCCGCTTCTCAACCAGGCACTCGACGTGATGGCGAAGGGCCAGTGCAGCTGTCCACTGAGCGCCTCCAGAGCCTCGTGGCCTGCTTGATCTCAGCCACTATTTTACTATCACATTTGGAGATCTCGGAGTCCAGAGCAGCGAGCGGTATCAATACCACATTGGATAACCTGTGGGATAGGTGTTTCCAGAGAATGCTTGACTCACCCGTAAGGGAGGAATCTTTCAAACTGGTACTAATCTTGATCGGTCCTTACATACCCTCGCTGGACTCGTCGCGCGTGCATCAGTTTTGCATCAAGAACCCTGGTCTCTTGCGACTGTTTTCAAAGTTATCGGACATGTTGCATAACCAAGGTGGTCGCCACGTGTCGACCGAGGACTTTGATCCAATGGACTTGGATGATGATTTCGAGTCACGAGACGATAGAGGAAAGCCTACGAAAAGAGGTAATATTGCCTCAAGACAGAAGGTTGCGTTGGAATTGAGCCCAGAAGCATTCTACGAATCGACGAAGATAAAGTTGTACCTCTTTTCAGAGTACTTCAAAAATCGAGATCAGATTGGCCTTGTCCCCGAAGCTCTCGTGGACGAATTGTTGTCACTCGAAGACGAACAGTTCCTGTTATGCAGCGGATTTGTCCGGGAACTCCTTCGGTCTGAATTCGGCAATGTCACAAATTACGCTCAAGACATTGTCGAACATCTGGGGACAATGCTTGCGGAAGGTCAATTCAAAAGCTGCGAGGTGTTCTTGTGCCTGTTGGTAGATGTCCTCATCTCCTTTGCACCCATTTGGTCCATAGCCGATGGCGACCCGGACCTCGTCAGTCCTTTCGTTGACCTTTACAATTTCCTGGTGAAGACAGCCTGGCCTGGGAACTTCATGTCACCAGATGTCCAGTTATCGTACGCAAGCCTTCTTCTCCGTCTTTGGGAGATCAACGCTCGGTTCCATGAGGATAAGAGAACAAGGGTGTTAGCGCCCTATCAGACCTTGCTCTCAACCCCTGAGAGTTTGGCTAGGTTTCCGAAAGACACCCGCGACCCACGCCCTGGTCTCATTTGGGAGGGAAGTATGAGTGTCAAGTTCTACATCGCGCCACGTCTAACCGGGATTTTCGAGTTCTTCGTTGTGAGTACTCACGAAGATATCTTCGTGGATATCCTAGAAGCACTGCCGAAGAAAGAGGAGGATATGGAAGGCATTGCATTCCGTATCTCGGTGCTGGCCAGCCTGGCATGCAAATGTCCAACACTACTTCGGCGAGGTGTCTGGCATACTGTCGAGACATGTGGGGACCTTCCAGGCTCTGCCAAGTATGCCGCCCATGCCATGAAGACGATTGCGCTGGCAAGATCTTTGGATTCACCCCGGGGACTCTTTCACTTATTCGCGCCTCAGTTGTTCTACACTTGGCTCTTGTCTGATTCTGTTGAAGATATCCCATACAGTATGTTCGACTTCAGGACCCTCGATGACCTTCTCAAGCAAGCTCAGACGGAGGCCACTGCTCTCATGATCATGCGAGGACAAGATCAAGCACTGGCCGATCTGGCCAGAAGGCTACAGGTCACGCCTGGTAAATTGGTCGAGCAAGGGTTCTCAAAGATCATGGCTTATTCGATTGCTCATGACTTGACTACATATGTGGACTCTTCGGCGTCGGCAGAATCTCTAGTTCGGAAGATTCTGGGGAAGGAGGCGTACCTCGATCATATATATCGTAATCTCGCCGACATCATTGGCCACCTTCTCGACATCATCGACCAAGAGGAACTTGTGGAAGGCTGGTGGCGCAGGGACGAGAGTTTTGCATATGCTGCAGAGATCATGGAAGAAATCAAGAGCTGCAGCCACTCACCAACAGTGTTGGGACCCAACCAACAACCTCTTTTCAAGAGCAAATATCTCACTCGGGCAATATCTCACCTCGTAAGGAGGACAAACCATGACATTACATCTCTCTGGACGCCTGCCCTGATTGCATCTGTTGCACGGAGGTTGTTGAACACCATCCACCCTTCCTTAGGACCATTGCACGCTTTGTCAGTTGTCCGGAAGGTTCGTATCTTGGTATGCCTCGCCGGGCCGCAAGCCACATGTCTCTACCCTTTAGAGATGTTGCTGCGCTCGATTAGGCCGTTTATCTCCAATGCGGAGTGTGCAGACGATGCTCTCGGGATCAGCCAGTGGCTTCTTGATAAAGGCTCCAGCCACTTGGCTCAATCACCCTCTTTCCTTGCTGGCTATGCGCTCTCCACATTGGCCAGTTTGAGAATGTTCTTGGAATCGAGTCAAGCCACCAGTACTCAGGAAAGCCTGTTCAAGTCTACCATGAACAAAACTCAGAAATTCCACGCCTGGTTCGTTGAGCTGCTCAAGAATTATCAGTCATCGACCTTCAAGTCGGAGACACAGGGTCAATCTTTCAAGGCTATCATTCAGTCGGCTTCCAATATCCGTTCTTTAGGAAATTCAGAGAAACATACGAACGAGAGCAGGCTTTTGCTTGAGATCCTCAAGGACGCTGAGCAAGAAGACCAGTTGCTCAACGAGTCAGCACGAGAGCTGGCCCTGCGGATGCTTTGCGGTGATTTCAGAGTCCCAAGAGCCAACAGGGACGACATAATAGATTCTGATGAAGACGCATGCGCTCATGGGCCTATGGTCTGGAAGAGCTGTCGAGCAGTGAACTCAAGCAAGGAATACCTCACTTGGGCGGGGCGAGTAGTTGGCAGATCTTTCGCAGCGTCTGGCGATGTCCCACGCGATGTGCTGAAAGAGTCGCGCTTATCGACCTACCAAAAGACAACAGGACCAGACGGAGATTCAGTGCACAGTCTGCTGCGGCTAACGGTTAAGCTCACGATGAGTGACAACTCTTCTCACGCCGGCCGTGCGGAGTCTGCTTTACGGAGCATTGTCTCTCATGCGGCCTCAACGGAAGACCATGACCTCATCACCGACTGCGGTCGCAGCATCCCGGAGATCTTGTACGCATCATCGGATTGGTATCAGTATCAAACACCTCCCTCGGATTACGGTCAGACTGAGCAATCAAGCATCGACGTTTTCGGAGTCGACCAAATTGAATCATCTTCGTGGGCCCGGGATCTTGCCACCTACTTGGCCCGGTCTGTGAAGGGAAGTATAGTCTTAGGGACTTTGGCTTCAATTTTGAGCCATGTCGATGGCTTCGCCGAACAGGCGCTTTCCTTCATCGTCCATCTGGGACTACTCGAGGAGATCAACAGCCAGAGAGTCTTGAGGCGGAATCTGTCGGTAGCTTTCAAAGCATGGTTGGAGCTGAACTCGACAGTAGGAACTGACAATATCAAGCTCCTCATCAATACGGTCCTCTACTTGAGGACGAGAACATTCCCAAATGAGACATCTATTGCTGACAGATCTCATTGGCTTGAGTTGGAGCCTTCTACCGTGGCTGAGGCTGCTACGAGGTGCGGCATGTTCAAAGTCGCCTTGATGTTTGCAGAGCTGGCTTCCTCAGAACCAACACGTACCTCGCGGCGATCTTCAGCAGCCAGAGATATCCCAGATTCTTCAGAGACTCTGTTGAAGATTTTTGAGAACATCGATGACCCGGACACTTATTACGGGCTGAATCATACCGCATCTCTATCCAATGTGCTGGCGCGGCTCGAATATGAGAAGGAAGGCGGCAAAAGCCTAGCATTCCGTGGAGCTCAGTACGATAGCCATCTACGCATGAGAGACTCGAGTTCGGATCGTGATGGCCAGTCTTTGGTCAAGACTCTCAGTGGGCTAGGCCTTTCAGGTCTTTCCAATTCATTGCTCCAAACTCATCAACATCACGATGATGACCCAACATCTCTGGACAGCACTTTCACTACAGCCAGGAGATTAGAGATCTGGAACTTGCCTGCACCGCCGACTCTCGAGAATTACGCCGCTACTTCTTACAGGGCTTACCAGTCCATCCAGAGAGCCGTTGAGATGGGGCCTGCCAGGGATGCCGTCAGGGAGGGGCTAGCGACGACAATGAGCCGTCTTGCTACTAAGAATTTCAGGGTGACTGACTTGCGTCAGCATTTGGGGACGCTCGCTGCCCTTACTGAGCTGGATGACATTCTTGGAATAACCAACTTTGGTGAGCTGGAGAAGGTTTTGGCAGATTTCGAGGCTCGTTCGAAATGGATGATGAGCGGAAGGTACGTAAGTTCAATATCGCAGCATAAAATATCGTACTAATCATGCGTTAGATATGACGATGTCAGCCAAATACTGTCGCATCGTGAAACAAGCCTCAGCATGCTCAGCCAGAAAAATGTGCTGCGGAGCACGTTACAGCTCACTTCACCGGAAGCCCGGTTAGTTGAGATCCGGAGCATGCTGTTGTCGTCGAACATCTTCCGGTTCCATCATGCAAGACAAGAGTCCCTGAATGTGTCAACGCGGTTGACGGATCTTGTTGGCTCAAGTGAAGCAATCGGGCTGGCCGTGGACGCTGCAATCTCGATGGAGACGGCCAATTCGCTATGGGACTATGGAGAGATGATCCCATCCATCAGGCTACTGCAAGGACTGCAAGGGAATGTTTCCTCTCTCAAAAAGCAAAGCATCCCGGTTACTCATGCCGATCTTCTCTCCAAGATTGGCTACCAAGTCTCGGTTGCGAAGCTTGAGACAGCTGACAGTATCCAGAAGAAGTACCTCGAGCCTGCACTGAAGGAGCTGAAGGGCAAGAGTTCAGGCAAAGAAGCCGGTCAAGTCTTTCACCAATTTGCAGTGTTCTGCGATGAGCAATTACAAAATCCCGATATGCTCGAGGACCTGGCCAGACTCCAGAGATTGGTTCAGACGAAGGCAGAAGAAGTCACTCATTACAAGAAGTCATACAAAGGAGCCGGTAATTCGCAACTCAAGGACAAATACGAGAGGTACTTGAGAACTGCTCAGAAATACTTGGACCTTGACCAGGCAGAACTCCAGCGCGCACAACGAACGCGGAACGAGTTTGTCAAGCTCAGCCTGGAAAATTACCTACAGTCCTTATCTGCATCCGATGATCACGACAACGATGCGCTTCGGTTCACTGCGCTCTGGCTGGAACGCTCAGAAAATGATGTCGCAAACCATGCAGTCCATGAGCATCTCAAGAGTGTGCCAACCCGCAAATTGGCTCCCTTGATGAATCAGCTCAGCTCACGCCTGCAGCTTGACAAAAGCCATTTCCAATCACTACTGATGAACTTGGTATGTCGCATTTGTCTCGACCATCCTTATCACGGCATGTATCAGATCTGGTCGGGAACTCGGACAAGCCCGAATACAGAGGACGAGGTTGCCGTACTGCGCAAGGACGCCGCAATCAAGGTCGCGAACGAGTTTGAGCGGAACAGGACTGTTGTTTCGATATGGGGCGCAGTCAAGAACGCATGCACCTGCTACCATTACTTGGCAAAGGAAAAGAAAGACCAGTATAGGACTGGTGCCAAGATCAAGATTCAAGACTCCAAGGAAGCAATGACCCTGGCGTCATGCCTTGCAAAACACAAGCTTCCACCACCGACGCTTGAGATCGAACTGCGCGCCGATATGGACTACACCAAAGTCCCAGTTATGTTGAGTCTGGAGCCGACGATGTCAGTTGCATCTGGCGTCAGCGCACCGAAGATTATCACCGTGCGTGCCAGCAATGGCGAGAGGCACAAGCAGCTTGTCAAGGGCGGCAATGATGACCTTCGACAAGACGCAATCATGGAGCAGGTATTTGCTTCCGTGTCTTCGCTGCTCAAACAGCACAGGGCAACAAGACAGCGCAATCTCGGTATCAGGACTTACAAAGTGCTCCCTCTCACGGCTAGGTCCGGTCTTATCGAATTCGTCGCCAACACGGTGCCCCTACATGACTGGCTGATGCCTGCACACGAGCGGTACTATCCCAAAGACATGAAAGTTTCTCTCTGTAGGAAGGAGATCTCTCACGTCGCCAATCGTACCACCGATATAAGGGTCTCCACCTACCGCAAGGTCACAGACAGGTTCCACCCTGTAATGCGTTACTTCTTCCTTGAGTCGTTCCCGGACCCAGACGACTGGTACGTCAAGCGTCTCGCATACACTCGTACCACAGCAGCCATTTCTATTCTAGGCCATGTCCTCGGGCTCGGTGACCGGCACGGCCACAACATCCTGCTCGACCAGAAGACTGGCGAGGCCGTGCACATCGATCTGGGTGTGGCATTCGAGACGGGCCGAATCCTACCCGTGCCCGAGGTGGTACCCTTCCGCATGACGCGAGACATAGTCGACGGCATGGGCGTGACCAAGACGGACGGCGTATTCCGGCGGTGCTGCGAGTTCACGCTCGACGCACTGAGGGAAGACACGTACTCGATCATGACGGTCCTGGATGTATTGCGGTATGACCCGCTGTACTCGTGGAGCTCAACACCTATGAGACTGGCGAAGTTGCAGGGGGCGGCGAGAAGAGCAGAGGGTGATGAAGGGAATGGTAATGGCGAAGGTGAAGGCGGTGCGGCCGCTGATGGGTTGGAGAACAAGAAAAAGGAGGTTGTGAACGAGCCGTCTGAGGCGGACAGGGCGTTGGAGGTGGTCAGGAAGAAGCTGTCGAAGACGTTGAGTGTCACTGCGACCGTGAACGATCTGATCAACCAGGCGACGGACGAGAGGAATCTGGCTGTGCTATATTCTGGCTGGGCTGCATATGCCTGATGTGAAGGAGAGTCTTGTAGATTAAACTGGGTGTCTTTCGAGGCACTGAATTATTTTGTGGAAGTCAATACATACCTAGGTACTTGGAACATACATTACTGAAGTAATCATTTGCAGTCCGTTTGCGTGTAAGAGGGGGAGTGTCTTTACTCAGGGCCTGGTCTGCTTATCTGATTGTTCTCCTTATCGACAGAGCTCTTATCAATCGCGTTAAGGTGCGGCCCCAGTCTGTGGGGAATCTCTTAACTCCGTCGACTGATATAACCGGTACAACCCCCCTCGTCATGTAACTATTCTACCTATCTTTCAACATCTGTCTTGCAGGTTACGACTGAGTTTAGGGAGAGGAACTTTGGTGACTTTCTCGATAACCACAATTTCTAGGTGAAGTCCCCAGGGACAACAAAGTCGACGTCGATTACCAAGAATCTGTGCGACAACAGCTTGAGTTGTTGCCGCTGCATCCTACGGGACCCGGGCATGCAATCGAAGCCCCAACCCTTCGCTGAGCGTCCTCCCGACTCTCCTCCGGACAACCACAACTCTCTTCCTTCTTCCCGACGACGCCCCCGCGTTGATTCCGCCTCGTCTAGTTCGCGGGCAGCCCCCGACCCCAAACGCGTCAGATCCGGAGAGGCGGTGCCGAACAACTTCGCCACGTTAGCAGCGTTCCGACCGAACACCGCCGCCAAGGCCAGCAACATGGCTACCACCATCATGAGCCCAAAGGCCCTGGGGAAGCAGCCGCAGATGGTATCGGGGTTCCAACCGCTTTCTGGCGCCAAAAGGATCGTGGTCAAGAACCTGCGCACCAGCTCCAAAGCAGCTGCCGACGTCGAGGACTACTACAAGAAGACTTGGGCCAATGTCGAGACAGCCCTCAGGTCGATCCTCAACGGCGAGGTGCCTCGCGCGCCACTGGAGATGGTTTATCGAGGTGTGGAGGATCTTTGTCTTCATGGGCAGGGGGACAAGCTCTACGGCATGTTGAGGCATCGTTGCGAACAGCATCTGAACGGCGGCATCTTGGGCAAGATTCGTGAAAACACCACAACGTCCAATGTCGACGTATTGCGGCGGGTATGGACACAGTGGTCGGTCTTTAACAAGACCCTCAACACGATTCGCTCAACGTTCAGCTTCCTCGACCGGTCGTTCCTGCTTAACAATAAGAAGTACCAGTCGATCAATGACCTGCTTCTCACACTATTCCGAAAGATGGTCTTTGTCTCAGCTCAGGAGGGAGGCGAGTCCGACATTGGACGAATGATGGTTGCTGGTATGTGTCAATTGGTGGAATACGATCGACGAGGTGATGCGGCATTCGATTCGACACTGTTGCACGATTCTGTCCGCATGTTGAAGGTCCTGGGTGTTTACGGCAGCAAGTTTGAGAGAAAGTTCCTGGACCAGTCAGAAGAATTCTTCATGGACTTCGCGGCCGAGCATAGTGGAAGCGGGTTGAGAAACTATATTTCGGCATGTGAGAGGCTGCTGAAGATGGAGGATGACAGGTGCAACTCATACAATTTCGACAGCACGACCAAGGTATTGCTTCTCGAGAAGGCCCATGACGTCCTTATCGAAAACTACGGGGACGTTCTACTGGATCAGGGCGACCTGTCCAGGCTGTTGGACGACCACGACATCGGCTCGATGAAAGCGCTCTACCAGCTGTTATGCCTGTCAAAAATACAACGAAGGCTGAAGGAGCCTTGGGAAGAGTATATCCAACTGGCAGGGACGGCGATTGTCAATGACACAGAGAAGGGTAACGACATGGTCATTCGTCTCTTGGAGTTCAGGCGGGCCATGGATATAATGGTCCGGGACGCCTTCAACGGGGACGACGTCTTCACGTACAGCCTTCGAGAAGCATTTACGGTCTTTATTAACGACAAGAAGATCAAGTCTTCTTGGGATACAGGTACCTCTAAAGTTGGAGAGATGATTGCTAAGCATATTGATATGCTGCTGCGAGGTGGGCTCAAGGCGCTGCCAAAGTCCTTGATCTCGGACAGCAAAGACCGTAGCGAGGCTGAGAGGAGCGGCCAGGCAAGTACAGGTGACGAAGATGCCGAACTAGACCGACAGCTGGACGCAGCGCTCGAGCTGTTCCGATTTATCGAGGGCAAGGACGTCTTCGAGGCATTTTACAAGAAGGACCTGGCTCGCCGGCTGCTCATGGGGAGAAGTGCCAGTCAAGATGCTGAACTCAGCATGCTCACCAAGCTGAAGAGCGAGTGTGGTTCTAGTTTCACCCACAACCTGGAGCAAATGTTCAAGGACATGACGCTGGCAAAAGAAGAGATGACCACCTACAAGGATTGGCTAGAAGCGGACGGGAATGGCAAAGGCGGCGTCGACCTGAGCGTCAGTGTCCTGTCCCAAGCAGCATGGCCAACGTATCCCGACGTCAAATTGCTCATCCCCGAGGATGTCGCAAAGAAGATCGATCAATACGACGGATTCTACAAGAAGAAGCACACGGGCCGCAAGCTCTTCTGGAAACACGGTCTGGCACACTGCGTGGTCAAGGGTTACTTCAAAGAAGGCCAAAAGGAGCTCGCCGTCAGTGCCCTCCAGGCCAGTGTCCTCATGCTGTTCAACCAAGCACCAGACGGAATCCTTACTTACGACCAAATCTCGACGGCCACCACCCTCTCGGGCGGCGAGCTAGAGCGGACGCTACAGTCACTCGCGCTGGGCAAGGCGCGGGTGCTGGCCAAGCATCCCGTCTCCAAAGACGTCAAGAAGACGGACACGTTCACCTTCAACGAAAAGTTCAAGTCCCCCACGCTCCGGGTCAAGATCAACCAGATCCAGCTGAAGGAGACGAAGCAGGAGAACCAGGAGACGCACCAGAGGGTCGCGGCCGACAGGCAGTTCGAGACCCAGGCGGCCATTGTCCGCATCATGAAGAGCCGCAAGACCATGATGCACGCGCAGCTGGTCGCCGAGGTCATCAACCAGACCAAGAGCAGGGGTGCGATGGATCCGGGGGACATCAAGCAGAATATTGAAAAGTACGTCCAAGAGTTCCTTTTATATATATATATATATATATATATATATATATATATATATATATGCGGTACAGAGGTTAAATTGACGATCATTACTAACCACGTGTTATTCATAGGCTTATCGAGAAGGATTACCTTGAGCGGGAGGGCAATGCCTACACCTATTTGGCGTGATCGGGTTCATGGTCTGGTGCTGGATGATGACGCGCGGGATGGTAGAGGCGCACTGGTGTTATTGGATGTATTTAGACATAATGATGAGACACACGACTGACACAGATAGTGTATGAGCCCAATTAGACGGGATTCTTTTACCTATTGTGGTGCCCTGGCCAGCCTGGATACCGGGAATCGATGATCCAGTGATCCCAGTGGCCCTGCAACAGACCTGTAAACACACAGCAACTGATTAAGTGCTGTGGGTTCAATCCGGACAGTGCTTGAAGTCTCTCGGGATGCACATGCTACAAGCACATCATCGGCCATAGAACAAGCGTGCACCAATGACCATGGAAAATTGTACTGTGTATATAGCACCCTCGACTTGCGGAACAGGCTGACAGGCTGACAGGGTCATATTTTACATGCAAGTAATCATTTCGGAGGGACGACGGACGCCGGGTTGATCAGTCACGGGCCATTCAGTGGGGCGTAACGGGCCGGGATCCGGGATCCGGGGTCCGGTTAGCAGCCTATAAAATAGGTAACATAACATAACCGAGCACCTGATATTGAGGTCAATGTACCATCGTTCGTCATCATCATGACCCAAGGATAGATGGGAACGGGCTGACGGGACGGGTGACTTCTTCCTTGACGGGAAAAACAAAACCTGCCAACACGAGCTCACCGAGTTACACCGAAGATGCAGGAATCAGGGTCGACATGCCGAGGAAAGCGCCTTCGCCGCCAATGATAGGCCCGCCTCTCACAGCGCGACACGGGAAGCCGGATGCACAGCACAAGCTTCGGGATCGCTGGGAGCCGTCGACTCGTCTTGTTGGCAAGGCAGCTGCAGGGTTTGCCCCAAAACAGAAGGGCGGTCCTGTCTCCCACTGTCTCCTCGCAGCACAGGAGGGTGATACCCACAGGAGGAGACGCAAGGCAGCTAGCCTCTCGGGAGGCAGCAGGTTTTGGTAGGCGGCCTGGTGGCCCTGGTGGCTTTTTCGTGCCCTTTTTTTTTTTATCTTCGCACCCAGGAGAGACATCACGAACAGACCATGTCTGCTTTTTCCATGCAACTTGAGGAAGAGACAGCACACCGCAACAGGGGAACAGAGCTGGGAGAAAGAAGCAAAGCACTGTCCCTTGGAATTGACCGGTCAGCATCGCGACTACCTGACTGCATACGTACATACTGCATCCTACACGCTACACACAGTATCTTGTCCACGTATGCCACGGGTCGCGTTCGTTGGGGCTTGTTGGCCCTCGGCGCGCCAGTGTGTCTTAGGCAGATAGCCGGCCATGAGTCGGAAGCCAAGATGATTGTTCCGTCAGGACGCTGGAAACTCTTGATGTTATGGGCAAGACGTGTGTAACGGCGATGCCCTCTATCTGCAGCAAAGAACAGGGGGTGCCTGACAGCGCCTCATGATCCGACCAGGGGGGTGGGCCGCTATACCTACAGTACTCGTTCTGTGTTCCATGAGAAAATCTTCATCAGCTTGGAAAATGAGAAGATTGGGTATGTCATCCCATACTCCATACTCCATACCCCATACTCACTCACTCACATACATACACACATCCACGACGCTGTCACCGTGCCGACTTGACCGCCTGACAAAAAATAGATACGACCTGATCAGTGTGCGTGCACTGATGCCAAACATGCGATCTGGGGAAAGCTGCAGTGCCGACTAACTAACTTCTCATCCAAGATATTCTCCTGCATCCTGCATCCTGCAACCTGGATTTTGCCATCTTTTCTTGGGCTGTCCTCGTGCCCGAGAAGAAATATCCCACGACGAGCACAAGGACCTTGCATTTGACAGCGGCCCCGGAGTCTTTTACGGGTGACCGACCCTCTTTCGGCCCTACAGATTACCTACTTGACTTACCCCTACTCTTCCCGCCATCCCATCTTGTGCTCTCCTACCAGTGGAGGGGTGGGAAAAACATCTCTGCTACACCTTGGCTCCCAAATGATCAGCCTGCGATCCAAGCTCCACCTGGCCCGGCAGGGACGCAAGTCGTCCTTGTCAGTTCCCCCGTGCTTGGACGACAAATGCGACGCTGCTATCCTGACCCAGCCCGTTGGATCCTCCTCCACTTCGTCCACCCCACGTCCCAACTTGGAGGCGCTGCCCGACGAGCCCCTGCGGAGGGTCGCCCTCTTTTGCGACTTTGACGACCTCTTGAGACTGCGGCGCACCTGCCGAGCCCTGAGCCAGATATTCAACACCCTGCCTTTCCTCGACGTGAGTCTTGTCTCTTTCACTTCCCCTTCCTTTCGCCCGTTTGTCCTGGGGCAGCTCCTCAATGGGCTGCTTGGGTTGGTTTCCTCGGGGGGAGAGGGGCAGGAATCTGGGAAATACGGGGGGTTGGACCACACACACCACACACACACACACACACAAAACGACAGGACTGCAGGACTGCAGGACCCCCCCTGCCCGCTTCCCCAACAAAGCTGCAAGATTGGCACTCTTTATTTTTAAGGTTACCTGGACTGACATGCCAAATTTCGCGAACCAAAGATGGACCCTCCCACCCAAGGCGCGCCCGGTCGGGACGCCCTGATAGGGATGATCAGGGCGCAGCTAGAGGAGGACGGTAGTGATCAGGATGCCAGGAGGGACGCCTTCCTCTGCCTCGCCGTCACCGTCCCGCGGCGACAGCGGGCACGTGCCAGGGCCGCCATGGGCCCGCTCTTGACGAGGGCACGGATCAAAGGTTCGGACAGGGATTCGGCCCCGGAAGATGCCGACCATCACCACCGCGGCCACCTCCACCACCACAACAACAACGGCGACATGGGCGGCCTCGCTGCTGAGTTGGAGGCGAGAATAGGTGTCTTGTCGACCTTGCTCGTCCTGGGATGTGAGTATATGCCTATTCAGTCATCGTCGAACAGTGCCATCCGCCTTCTCGACTATTTCCATTATTCCGTGTTGTTCGTATGTGGTACTTTGCCCATGTATCGTCACTATCTAGGGACGGGAACCCCACTCGGTCATGCACGGCCTAACTAACTCACCTGCCAGATTCGGACGTGTGCGATGTCGAAATGGGAAGGCAGCTGATGGCCATCAACGCCTGGATGGTCAAGTCCAGCATCTGGTCCGAGAAGAAGCTCCTGGCCAACAAGCAGCTCAGCCTCCAGCTGGCCTACTCCATGGCCGCCGGCCTGATGCACCCGGGGGACTGGTCCGGCATCCCCGCCGAGGACCCCGGGTACCACAGCCTCGCCCAGCGCGTCCGGGCCGACTACCACGGGGAGGACTTCACCTCCTCCAACCAGTCCTTCTGGCTCAGCTGGGAGGGCCTGCACACGCGGTCCCTCCAGCTCGCCGGCCTGATCGCCTACATCCTCAAGGTGGGCGGCTTCGAGGACACCCCGCGCTCGGACCTGCTGCCCATGCTCCTCAACGACGACGCCGCAGCCGCAGCCGCCGCCACGCCGCCCCCCTCCTCGCCGGGGGCACCCCCACCGCCAGCACGGCAGCAGCCGCCCAGGCTCAGGATACCCCTCCTCGAGAAGGTTGGAGGAGGAGGAGGAGATGGCGGCGGCATACGGGTGCGGTCCAACACCTGGCAGGAGTGGTACACGTCGCGGGTGCGCGACCTGGTCGCCACCGTCGAGGACGAGGAGTGGTACGGGTACTACGTGTACACGCTCGTCAACACGGACAACCTCAACCCCATCGGCTCCAGGGACCCGGCCATGGAGAACATCCACTTCAAGCTCGGGGGCCGCCCGGCGCCCGCGGGGTCCGCCTCGCCGCCGCACCTCCACCACCAGCAGAACAACCACCAGCAGCAGCAGCAGCAGCAGCCGTCCGCGCCCGGCGCGACCGCCTCCCCGCCCCAGAGGCTGTCCCTCGAGGCCAAGGGCGGCATGGACGGCATCACCAAGGAGTTCGACTTTGTCGGCACCATCGCCCTGAACACCGGGCTCGTCACCCTCAAGAAGAACTACATCGGCGCGCACTACTGGGACTACGAGGGCGTCATGACGCCCCTGGGCATCGTGGGCGAGTGGGGCAAGGAGGGGACCGGCTTCAATGGGTACTTTTGGCTTTGGAAAAGGAGTTGGATGGATAGGGATGGGCGGGGGGAGACCTATGCCTATTCTTGAATGGGAACTGGAAGGGAGGGGTGCTTGGGGAGTATCTGGTTTCTCCTTCCTTGTATCCGGTCAGCGGCTTTTGGAATTGGGCTTACCTCGGGGGTTTATCACGGTAGGAATGAAGTTATCAGTCCTTATGCCCGCACCTACTTCACCATCGTGGTTATCATGTGCTGGGTGGGTGGACGCTCTCTTACTCGGTCGGCGTATGGTGAAGCAACGCGCTGTGCGATACTCACTACAGTCGCGAATTAACCCGGAAACCCCCTTTCTTCTCGCCCTCGACGTCGCCCCGGTAGATCTTCATGGTTGTTGTTCGAGGGAGCCAGTTCAGGTAACCCGAAACGATGTTGGTCGTCAGTAACATTTAAGATTAAGCTTTATAAGGTTCAATGGGTGATGACTAGTTTCCGGTGGCTTCAACATCCGGGATGATTGTCAAGAAGCCGGAGTTCAAGTCAGGAGTAAACATGTCGAATGGACGACCCCGGGAGTGCCTCCATCAACCTTGAGGCCACAGTATGCGGCTTCCCAACAAAACCATGACCGTCTCTTGGATCTTCGTAAAGCAGCTATAGGGCGGGAGTATCCTGTATAATATAGATATTCTATGAAGAAGGGGGGGGGGGGGATAATCAAATCGTCAACCCAGCCTTCAAAACTCCTTGGTATTTGCTGCGAAATCTACGGTAACAAAACGCCAAAATATCGGCTCCAAAACTGAATCTCACCAAATTTGGGTCCGAGATCCCGTCCTCACAACGAGGACCTCATCATTGAGTCGTAGAGCCTCCGTTCACAGAACGCCGCGCTATGCGACAAAGCGAAACATCCAAACCCGCTCTGGAGACAACATTCGTAAATCTTTCCTCGTAACTCAACACCAACAACATTATCACCACTCACGCTCGTCATGCCAGTCCTCAGTCTTGCTTTTCAAGAACTGTGTCCAAAGTTTTGCGATGTCGCACGCCCGCTCATTCTCTCAAAATCCGCCGGGTTATAAGGATATGCTTTCTGACTGTGCGACGCATGTCTGCCCCTTGGTGCCGGAGCGAGCTTTCTCAGCGCATCCACATTAATGCCGTGTTCTTCTGGTGTCTCATTGTGTGTCGACAGACCAGATGAAAACCCTTGTTGTTCCAGCCCCGGAGAGTGGAAGCCATTAGATGCCTCCGAAGAGTAGGAGGTGGGTCGGGACGCGCCACTCTGGGAAGGGGTTTGACTTTGAGACCACCGCCAGTCGCCGGCTGGTTGAGACTGGTCTGATATCATGGAGATGCCATCAGAATTGAACTTGGGAGATGGTTGAGGAGGTTGTAGGTGCGGAGAGGGCTGAGAATACGAAAAGTCGCCTGCCATCTCGACTGGCATGCTGGCTGCAGATTCGTGGCCCTGCTGGGCTGGCAGCTCGGCGTAAGAGGCCGAAGGATGTAGTGATTTCTTCGCTCCAAAGGGAGCGGACCAGCGTGAGCTCTGTACGGGGCTACTGGGCTTGTTGTACTGCTGATAAGCTTTAGGACGAGGGACCTGGTAGGGCACTGGCGGAGGAGACATGGCGCTGGGTTGAAGGTAGAGCGACGTTGGAGATGTCCGGGGGGACATGGCCGCTTCAGACGGGGTGCTGGTGCGGTCGTTTGGGTTAATAGTTTTGAGCTTCCCATCCTCCTCGATCATGGCGTGAAGGACGCCAGCATCAAGCAGCTCTGCCTTCTTGATGATGCGCCCCACCATTTCCTTAGACGCAGACTTTAACTGGCTCTTGACAAAGGACATGACAGCGACATTGCACTTGATTTCGACGTCATCACGAAGATAAAGCCCATCGCTAGGGGCACCCAATGCACCCAGGCCAATCTCTGACTGCTCAGGAGGCTCGATTCCAGGTTGGTTACCGGCGATGCGGTAACGGTTCCTAAGGTCAACACTCATGGGAGCATATATGTGTGTTTGCAATCCCCACGGCATATCATGGAAGCAGCCATTGAAGCTGATCTTGCCTGCGCCCAACCTCCCGAGGCCAGGTATGTACTGGATTTGTTGTGTGATTTCATACCAGGTGCTATAGTACTCATCAGAGGCGGCAGTCCTTGGTGCTTTGATGGGCTTATGGTCCAGAACCAGTGGGTTCAGGGTGATGACCTCGCTATGGCTGTGAAGAATGTCGATGGCCAACTGGCGAGGGATGAAGCCCGGAATGGGGGTTATTATGGTAAAAACCTCCTTCTTTCGCAACATGCTAGACATTTTGAAATACTGTCAGCTGTGTAGGCGGCGCAAGAGCTTTGTATGTTCAGACTCGGTTCTGGAAACCAGCTGGGGAAGGGAAGGCGATCGATCATATACGGCTGGAGCATGGGCGATGACGAGGCAAAAACCTGGACTGACGTTGGATGGAGTTTGGATATACACGAGAAATCCAGGGAGATTCGAGCGAAAGGCAACAAGTCCCTTGAACTTATTTGTGTTTCTGACCCAGATTGAGTCGATCTACGTTGAAGGGATGGGCTGGCTGCCAGTATGGCCCCTTCCGGTATGCTCCCGAAGATGAGGGTTGCTTCTAATCTCGGGGGATGGTTTGAATGAAGTACGAGGTTGAGCGAGACCAATTAGATGTGAGGAGAAAATAGCAACAAGCAAGATGGACAGGATGGATGGCAAAAGTGTGTGTGACCGAGACGGCGGATGATATCCAAACCGGCGGGAGATTAGCGAGCAATCAGCGACTCGAGGGCGTTCAACAAGCGGCCGCCACAATCACACAAGAGCAGAGCATGAGGGGAAAACTGGGAGTAGGACAGATAAAAAAAGGAATTGTGGAAGGAGGAAAGGGAAACTGAGAGGAGGCGGTATACGGAGTCAGTAGCTGACGACGGTAAATTCTAGATTGGCCAGTTGGGAGGGTTTGAAAATGCAGTTGGAAGGAACGCCTGCATGTGCTGTGTGCTGTGTGGCTGCAAGTGCATTGGGTGATTGGGTACAGGGGAGTACACTGCGGGAGTGCTTAGGTACCTAGGTACTTCCAACTTCCAAGGTTCATATACTGTAAATGCCCAGGTGCCCAGGTACTTACACAATCCTCCTCTCGTGTCTGCCCAGCAATCCGTGTACTGCGGTACATACGGGGATCCTACGCGCCCACAACCCGGCCAGCGAGCATGGGTCGACAGGGAAGCCCTTCGCTTAGGTAATTCGAGTGGCTGATGGATGGGCAACCACCAGTCGACCTTCCAGGCCTGCCAGGGTTCCAAGGTTGCCAGAGAGGGCCTGAGTTGATGGGTTAGGTGGGTTGAACAATACCACCAGGACCACCTGAGAGGTTATCTCCATGCAGTACACCTACATACTTAGTAGGTACCTTATCGACCTGGGCAGCCAGCCACCGATTGATACCATAGTATTGTCCGTGCAGGCAAGTCCCCACTATGTCAGCCTTAAATCCCATCCCCGCAATGCAACGGCCACACTTCCAGACAAAAACAAACCACTGTACACTCCTGGCACTGTACTGCCCAGTAATGCAATGAGACTCTAGCATTGAACGCACATGGCAGTTGTGTATCATCGTTATCACCCACGCTGCTCTCCTAAAAAATCACTGTGTAAACGTTGCCGTGGTAATGACAGGCAGACCGCGTGGTCGGCGCTGGGTCTTGTACATGATGACTATCCGGAAACACGACCGGCCGATCTTCCATTTACCAAACCCCCCTTCTCCTCCTTCTCTTCACGGTCTTGCACTGCCCTCACAAGGCCTGTGGCGGGAAGACAAGTCATGGTCATTGCGTATACTTGATCGATGCTATCTGTTCCCAGTTCGGCAACTAACACAAAGAATAGACCCGCTTATTTGTTTCTCCTCGTCAAATCTTGGTTGCAGACCCTGGCAAAATGTTTCCCCACCATCGAACATGCAAGCTGGTAGGTATCAACGTCTCGGTGATGTGCTGGCGAGCCGAGAGGCAGTGCAGGGCAGATCAGGTCCGGTCCTTCAAATATGAATTGATGCAGGCCTCCTTGGCTGTAGTGGCTGAAGCCCATCTACGCTGCATGCAATGGCGGGGCTGACCGCGCCGGAACTTTCTGCCATCTTGTAATTGCTCAAGTACTTGCTCAGTCGATCTCTCATCCAAACAATCCTCACTCAATTTCTGTCCGAGATCTTGCACACTCCATATGGTTGTGAAACCCATGGTCGGACGTTTACCATGGCGTTCGACCCGTCTTTTGGGTCTTTTGGCGACTTCCTCTCCATCGCCGCCCTGATCAAGGACATCGTCATAGCTCTGGATGACAGCCGCGGCTCCAAGAAGAAATATCAGGCCCTGATACAGCAGCTCGGCATCCTCACCGTGGTGATTGAACAGATCGAAAATATATATAAAGATCAGCGGTACGTTGGCGGCGTTGATGGAACTTCTGTCACAGCCTTGGAGACCGCCGTGGCAAACATCTGGCAGCGCCTTGAGGACTTCTACCTTAAGCTACGAAAATACACGACAAGCTTGTCTCCAGGGGGGTCGGGCAGTGTTCTCAGAGATGCCGCCAAGAAGATACAGTTCAAATTTGAAGAGAAAGACGTCGAGGAGTTCCAACGCGACATCCTTGTGTACGGTAACTTGCTGCAGATCTTGCTCGGGATAGCGCAAAAGTACGTCCGGACCAGACAAACCTGCTTGGACTCTTGGAAGCCAAGTCCCGCTGACTTTGCGACATACTGAAGACATATAATTCAAAGAAACCAGGACGAGACCATCAAGCACACCTCTGCTGTCGAATCTCACACGAAAGTGATGCTGCACGACCAGACTCGGGCATTACAGAGGTCCTGGTCACAGTTCGGGAAGGCCGTGCTGGAAAAGCTGTACTATGTCTCGAAACTCGTTACCACACTGCAAGAGTCCACCGGCCAGATCCTTTCGATCGTTCTCACGATGTCTAGCGATATAAGTCATATCCGCTCACTCGTGATGGGCTTGGAGAGACCGCTCAGTTACCCTCACTTTGTTCTGGAAGATGCAATGGGTAATTACCACCCCATCTACATGCAAACAATCACAAACTGGGACACCTTCGAACTTGTGCTGCAGCAGCTGTTTGTAAATAAGAGAGGGGCTCGTCGGGTGCTACGCGGCCGATATGTCCTCGAGGACCCATCGACTGGTATCATGTTCGAGAAGAACAGCTGGCGCTGGGAAGACCTTTTCAGGAGGGACCAGAGGGTATGCATGAGACTATTTTGCACGGAGACCAAGTCTGCAGCGGATGTCGAAAAGCTGTCCAGCTGTCCTTGGTGCCAAACGGTATCATCGAACGGCACAGGGCAGGAAGTACAGTGGTAAGAATACCAGTTCTCCGTCAATCAGTTCCCCAGACTCTGACACAGCCCAGCAAAACATGTAACAGAACTTACACGAGGATAATCGATATTGGAGAGAATAGCCACAGCCCTGGAATTGCGTCCTCATCGCGTCAGAGATCCGGCCACTCACCTCAGGGGTTAGCAAAGAAACGACACGACAGTATAAGCAAGGCCCTCTTGAGGCGTGCAAAGAGTGACGACGCTTACCGCGGGGATGATGACGGTACTGAGTCCGGGTCTGACGAGGAGGACGTTTGGGCTTTTGATCGCATTATCATCGTTTCTCGGAAAATTGGGTCCAAAGCCTCGAGGACTTCATTGAATATAAGGCAGGCAACGGACCAAGATGCAGAAAGATACAACTCACCACCGGGCTACTCATTGAAAACTTGGGACCCAACGGACCTTGACCGGCACTTCATCAATGACCTCCGTGACCTGAACCTCCAGAGTCCAGGCCGAGATGACTCATCTGACGAGTCTGGCATGAGCGACGACGGTCACCGCAAGATGCTACTGCGGGCGCGCGCTGAGGACAGGCTGAAGAGGCAGAAATCGAGAGGCTACTTTTTAGGGCAACGGAAATACGTTGACGATTGGACTGTTCATTGCTAACATCCGTTACGGACAGCAGCCTACACAGCAGGTGACTTTTGTTCGACGAAATCAAAGGGCCCAAGGAGGCACTGCCTCGGATACATACGGTGGATGAGAACGAGATGATGGAGGACTTTATTGAGGCCGGCGAGCGCCTTAGGGGCAAGCTGGAGAAGCTTCTGTGACTATGTGAGGCATCAATATTAGGGGTCCGGGAAGAGCACAAGGACCATCTGAGCCGAAACTCTGGTCTTGAATTCGTGAAGATTAGTTTTGGCAGGAAGAGGGAACTCGAAACGACCAAGCGACTTATGCTGTCTATCAAACTTTGGAATATGCGGGTTGAAGCTAATTGCGAGGAGGTATTAAAGAAGGTGTCTCCGACCGCCACACCAGCAAGGGCAACGGGTTTTGCCAAAACCTATATTTCTAGAAGTATATCGCGGTATGAGTTGAATTTACGGGCATCACGAGGAAGACAGGACAGAGGCAAGGAGGCTGGAAAAGAAGAGGATGACAGCGGGAAAGATGGGGAGAGTTCTGATGAATACGATGTCTGAAGTTGGGGTGTTGTTCTCAGCAAGAAGACACATGTTTTCCCACTCGATTTGCTTGAAAATGAGATTGACAAGGACATACCAGGCCGTGTTGGCGACAACAAGGTACAATGGAGACTTGAGTATGTTTTTGGTGATAGCTACTTCGATATATTGAAAACCCCGAACTCAGAGGCAGGCAGCAGGGAAGTAATTGCTGAGAGCCGTTGTTGGAAAATCTTCTAAATACTCATAAATTATTCTCAGGAATAACAGAATACTCTCATCGCGTAAGGTTTCATCGGCTATTTGACCAGGCGAGGTGTGATGTTTTGGGGCCGTTAAATCACCATGACATGTGATGACGTTATATCCCAGTGACCCCTTTCGTACCAGCCAAATACATGCCGATCATTTTGACAGCATCTTTCGAAGATGAGGAAACCAAGAAGAAAAAAAGAAGAAGACAAACCAAGACTATGCTGGCTCGTCTCGTAGCATTCAGAAACCACATTTCCGGCTCGCGTTCTATCCTGGCAAACCCTGCGCTTTGGCGACCAATTTCCACCATGGCTCTCAACCTCACCGGCACATGCACCTGCAAGAACCTCCAGTACACAGTCAAGCTGGAGTCTGCTGACCAGGCCCGGACCACTCTATGCCACTGCTCGAGTTGCAAGAAGGCGTTTGGAACCAACTATGGTCTCACATCCAAGGTATTTACTCGACTCACCCTCTTGCTTGCCTCAGTACGGGCTTGGCGCTGACTTCTAAACCTTACTCGCCGTATAGATCCCCATCGAGAGCTTCAAGTACAGCAAGGGCGAGCCCAAGCTATTCAAGCAGGACAATGGTGTGCTGAGGGAGTTCTGTGACAACTGTGGCTCCTTCATTTGTGAATATGGAGTACGTATTTTTACCCTGGAATATCTTGCCAGTTGAACATTGTTTCCCACGGGTGGGTACTGACATGAGGCTCTGTGTGTTATCATAGGAGGCAGCAGCGGACAAATTCCGATACATCACATATGGGTCTCTGGATGACCCTGAGCAGCTGCCGCCGAAAGGCGAGTTCTTCTGCGAAGCCAGATCGAGCTGGATGCCTCAAGTACCCGGTATGTACAGCCTCGCTCTACCGCGCCCTGGAGAAATAGATTGCTAACTCGTTGAGTATAGACACGTTTCAGAAACGAAGGATCAAGGAGTAGCCATGGATTTCGTTTGGGGAGATTCGTCATGGCGGTTTGATAGTGAGGAGCATGAAGCAGAGCGAGCGTATGGCGTTGATTGTGGCTTCGATTTGCCCCGTCTATGTTGCTGCAAGGGCGCAGGCACCAGGTTTGCTGGAACAACTGCTCATTTACATTGGCGGTGAAGGTTTGGGTGGAAATGGTAGCAATTACTGTGTTAATGTCAAAGGCCAGACCAATAAATCCCAAGAAGCTAGCTAGACAAGGCTCTGTTGATATAGCTTGGATTGAATGTCCAGACTGTGTGTGCCTTCGTAAATGACAGCTCATGCAACACTCCAAACTCCAACTCTCAGTGTTTATGTGATGTCCCCCCGGGCTGATGGTCAGCTAACGGTTGCTTGAGGTAGATCCGATTTTGTGGCGTTACACTGGCGAATATAAGTAAATACATACCGGTCTTCGTTTCTCTTTATTGACATATTCGTTTCAAGTACGCACCTAGTCTCTCCTCCCACTGCCAAGGTACTCAAACGATCAAGTCACCCAAAGATGAGAGTAACGGCACAGTCGACCGACCACACCATGATCATGGACAGCTGGGAAAACAACTCGCATGGGGGATCCCTCCTCCCCCCCCCCCCCCCAACCCGGGGCAGCACCATCTCCCCACCATTACCCTGCTCCCTACGTCCCAACCCGCCGGGTCATTTAGTCTGCGCATCCTTGGAGCAACCTGGGGTGGCTGCCAGGTGACCCAAAGTATCCAGGATATGGTCTCGCCCACGGCTAAACTAGCTGTCCAGTGACCTACCAGGTTGATAATCTTTGACCTACTGGCGCTCGGATGGTCATCCGATAGATGAAGGTTACTTTCAGTAAGGAAATTATGTATCTAGCCTAAAAATCATATCTGGGAACAAGAGCCACAGAGAAGAGCAGCTGTGCTAGAGCCTGCCAGTCTCATGGTGGACCACTCGTCATGGCAAACGAAGACGCCGCTTGGGTTTGTTATTTTCATCCTCAAAAAGGGATGTTGATAATTTTAGAGGCTGTCCATTCTATGAAATTCTCAGGTTGCGTGCGTAGCTGGGAATATGCTCTAGAAGCAGCCCTCGGTCCGGGGAGGGGGGACTGGTCTTGACAGTTACAACAATTGCTGGAACATAGCCAGATGTCTGAGTTCACTGGTTGGAGAGCAGGCTGATACAACTCAACCAGTGATTACCCTACTGGTTGATGATAAGAAGCGTGTACCTTTAGGAAAGCTAAGGAACAAGTGTGAGGAAGGAGTCCGAGCCCACCATGGCCATCGAGCCGGCCCTGTGGCTACCCGCAGTGGCCAGTTAGCTCAGGAGGTACGAGAGATGAGCATTGCACGTACAGAAGGACGCGAGCAACGAGATACAGAAAAGCACGATAGAAGACACAGAGGAGTGACAAGACTCGAATGGGGATACCGAGAAGGTTCCCTTCTGGTGTCAAGCGCACACTGCAGTTCTCTTGAGGAACCAAGCATCTCATATCCTTCGCGGCAACTCCTCCATATGTCTCAACACACATCATCCGGTGCTCATCCAAGATATCACAGCGTTGATCATGAACTCCGTGCCCGAGCAGGGAGGGCACTGCATTCTCACACCTGGCTGGTCGACTAGCCAGCAGCAACAGCAGTGCAGACGCAACACCCACATGTACGTGTGTGAGACATGTCAGACAGCGGCGACTGACTGGGGACACGAACGGCCGTTGGGCTCCACCGCTGTTCGACGCCTCGTGGCCCCTTCGACAGGGATTTACCTCTCTCTGATTGTTGCCCTCCCTTTTTTTTGCATCCGCGAGAGCAGTGTCAATATGAAGAAAATGTCGCTGCGAGGCTGGCAAATGCCTGCTTGGTTGGCAGGTGTCACCGACTCAGATCGGGCGTTCGGGGTGCTCGATATTGGAGATCTTTCCGGTAGCACAGCATCAAGGACACGCGGCGGAGGAGGGTGTGATTTTCCTGTCATGGTCTACTGCATTGATACACCTGACTCCGCATACCTGCAGGAGAAGAAGCATTGAAGAGATGTACACCGGTGCAGTGATTTCCACGCAGAACGCTGCTTGCCATAGGGACGTTGAGGTGCCCCTAGCGCAACAGTCGACGGCTCGATGGACACGGAGGAAAGACGCTAGGGGGCGATGAGCTAGGTACACTGCATTGTTATGATGACCTGTCATATGCGTCTGCTGCGAAACGCAACACAACGTGGCGTAAGAGATATATCAATCCAGTCCGAGGCCTGGGACTCGACGCCGCAATATGGTCCCAGATATGTGTATGTACTATGACGCCAAGTACTTTGGCCTAACAATCCAACGTGGGTAGTAATGCAGCATCATCACCATCACAAGTATTTTGTCTGGATGTACTGTTGTGCCCAGCTGTGCAGGGCGAGCCGAGTGCAGTGTTATCTGTCGCGCGGGGGTGCGCCCCCTTTCAGTCCTGTATGGTACCGTCACTGACCAATGTGAGATTGATATAATGTAAGCTAGGAGCTTATGCCATGTGGTTTCGTGGTGTCAAAAGTACCCAGGCTGACATTTTTGGCTAAGCAATGGGGGAATGGAGAGGTTGACTATGCTGCGGGCGAGGGTAACTGTATAGGTCTCGGCAATGCGCGGCTCGGAGGCGGCCGAGCAGCCTTCCTATATAAACTTAGTAGTACCTACGCTCGCTACCCTTAACTATAATATACAGATTAATTAAAGCTACTTAAATTAACTAAAGCTAAAACGATAATATTATCGCTTTTAAGTATAGTTTATAACGATTTAAATTAGCGATTTAGGTATATTAAAATTCTATAATAACCTCGTTATATCGCTTAACGCGAGATATACTACTATAACCGTTACGCCGCCCGGTAAAGCCCTTATAAGCCTATCCTAACCTATTTATAGTAGGTTTAGTACTCGTTAGATCTCTTTAAGCCGGCTAAAATATACCGTTAGCTATACCCGGCTATAGTATACCCGGTATAAATAAAGCTATTATAAGCGTACTTATAGTCTTACCGGCTTACGTTTACCTGCTTTACCCGCTTTACCCGGCCTACTTAGCCTACCCGGCTTACACCTACCCGCTCTACCCGGCCTATATAGCCTACGCTTATAAGCCTGCCTAACTAAACGCGATTAACTATATAAAGCTATTTATAGTAGTATATAACTATAGAACGCTTTCCTATAGTAATACTATCTGCTAAGTAGCTATAGGCTTTCTCGGCTTTATAACCTTCTTACCTCGTATACCGTTACCGTAGCCGCGTTTACTTTTTATACTAGTATTTATATATAAAGGCAGAACGTTATAGTAGGTATTATATTATATATTAATATCGCGGTCCTTTATAATAGTAAAGGTATATAAACGGTTACGTTTAAAGGTTGCCGGGTTACGTTTAAAGATCTTACGAAAGAATATAAGCGGTAAAAGGTTAGCTTTTTAAAAGTATTAATAAGGGTTAAAGTTAAAAAGGAAAATAAGTTCGCTTATCTCGAGTTTATATACGATATAGTATTAATACGGTAGGCCTTATTATACCTATACGTATATACTTAAATATTAGCCTTACTCTTTTTTATATAAGAAAGCTATATATTATAAAGTACTTAAAATACTAATCTGTCTTATTACCGTTAATAAGTACTGTCTTTATAAGCTTAAACTATTTTATAAGCTCGAGTAGTACTTTATATAAGATTTACCTATAAAATTACTTAAATAAAGGCTTTTTTCTAAAGCTAATAAGTATTTTATAACAGTTAATACCTACGCCTTTTTTAAACTTAGCTTATACCCGCTTAATTAGTTAAATAACTTTTTTATAAAGCACGTCGAAAGTAATAAAGCGATTTTTAAGCAGTCTTTTAAAGGCTACGTACGAGCCTTCGCTATAAGAGGTAACTTTAATACTATAGTTACGGCTACGTTTAACTATATATTAAATAAACTAATCTATTATAGGCTTTTACGTCGCCTTAAAGTACGTAATAATCGCGATTTACTTTAAAAACTTAGTTTTTATAATACTTTAAACTAAGTTTACCGCGTAAATAGTAGTAACGTAAAGGTAGTTATAAATACCCGCTATAATACTATCGGTATTAGGTATATAGGTTTTATTAAGCTAGCTAGAATAACCTTATTATATAAAGCCGTTAGTAGTACGAAAGTCGTTATAACTGTAACGGCCGAAGTAAAACTTACGATTTTATACGTTAAGAAACTCGGTAGCTATTAAAATAACCTTAAAGTTAGCTATTATAACGTTATTTATATTATATACGTAATCCTTAGTTAAATCCTAGTTATTTTTATATATAAGATACTAGCTATAACTACTACTTTTACCGTTACCGGTATCCTTAAAAAAGGTACCTTATAAAGAAAACCCTTTCTACTTCCTTTTAATATTATAGGCTATATTTTTTAATATATACTATAAGTAGATCTAATATTTTATCTTTAAAAATAGGAAAACCTTATATACTATATTTTTAAAAGCTTTATTATAGTTAAATATAAAAACTTCCGGTATAGTAATAACGTAGTTTATCGCTACCTTTCTTACTATATCGAAAACCTATTAAAAAGCCGCCTTTTTCTTACTACCTATTACAGTCTAGCCGACGTTAAACGTAAAGTTTAAATAGGTTACGCCGTTTATTTAAAACAATAGTATCCCGAAGGTATTAATATTATATATATTATTAGTAAAAAGAAACTCGGGGTTAACATATTATATATCGATATATTACGTATAGGTTTAAAACACGCCGTCGATTAAGCTATAAAGGTTCTCGGGATTTATACGATAAACTTTAAATATAATATTAAAGTCGTTAATAAAAATAAAGAAATACTATTAAAATAGTATATATAAATTATATTATCGCTACCGGTATATAGCTAGTATATTTTATATATCGCGCCGGTATACTATTATACTTAAGAACTAAATATATAACTACTTTTAAATATCTAGCCTTAAGATCTTTAGTAAAGTAGCTAAGTCGAATAAACGTTTTCGAAACTTATTATTTTATTAGTAACGTTTCCTATAGATTATAAAATTAGTAACGTTACCGTTTAGTAAGTAACTATAATAGCTATACCTAATTACGAAAGTCTAATAGTCTTTATAACCTTTTATATATACCGCCTTACCTTTTTAAAGGTAGTTTTTTAGCCGAGTTATTATAACGGGCGTAAAGCGTTTTATACTAAATACAGCCGGCCGTTATTTATAGTTCTTAGTAATAGCTTTATAGTCGTAGGCGAAGTAGCACTTAAAGTCGAAATAAGTATATAAGCCGGTTTCGGGATCTTTATTAGCCGAACGCCGCTTCCTTATAGCGAAACCGTAACGCTTAGCTACGCCGTTTAAGGCCTCGAAAAGGTAGTTAAACGTATTAAAGATACTATTATTAAAAGTATCGAGGTTAGCTAAGGCGACGTAATATATCTCTTTACGTACTAGCTCGGCTTCGGCTTCGGCCGGTAAAGTAATACCGGTACCGTTATACGGCTATATAAGGACAGGTAAACCTATAATATTATTAGATATACTAGCGGCGACGAGGTTAACGATAGAGTTAAAAAAAATATAATTATTTAATATAAGTAATAGTATACCGGAGAGAATATATATATCCGATATTAGGTCGAGGCAGTATACAGCTAAATTTAGGTAGCGTAGCGCTAACGCTACATTAATTAGCTACAGTTAGCTCCGTACAGTCACCCTCGCCCGCAGCATAGTCAACCTCTCCATTCCCAAGCAATAGGGGTGAACATCCAAAACAGGCAATAGAGAAAGCAGCACGAGAAGTGATACACTTCAATGTTGCACAAGTGTGATATGACAGCGATCCCAGTGACGAGGGCTCGGCAATGCCTTGTACCAAACGGGTCGACCGGTTGTGCAGGGAGAGACATGTTTCGAGCCTGGAAGAGCGCAAAGAAGAAAACAAACTAGAACACAGAACTCGAGTCTTACTTTGTACCTCTGTCCCGCCTTCAGGAATATTTTTGATCGCGGGCGGCAACATCGGCAGGGCGGATAATCCGCATCGACTGGATTGGAAACGACTAATGGCATCATCAGCCATCACGATATGACTTTCCGAACCATTCGGAATCCGGCGTTTATGCGTAGCAACATTGCAGAGCGATCATGAGCATCGTAGACAAGGCTTGGAGATGGACCCCGCAATATGGTAGCATGCTGACATGGCTTGCAGGAACTGCTTGTCGGAACCACCATCATTTAGGTCCAGGGCTGGCGCATCTTCATTTTGTCGTCGGCGGCGCCGCTGCAGAGCCGCATTATGTATCATCTTGCGAACTGGCTTGGTAAAGACAGTTGTGGAGTAGACCAGTGAGACCGTACCCCAGCGGAGCCAAAGTGCAGAAAAGGATCAATCTGCAAGTATTCGGGGTGCTCGAATAAACGTCTCCAATGAGTATAGGTGCTTTGATTCCGTCACTTGATAGGCGAAGAGTAGAACATGGATGACGGAGACATACTGTAGAGGCAGGCATATTCTGTCTTCAGCCCACCATAATTCAGACTCTTGCATTCTTAGCGTCGCCCAGCTTAAGTGAACAACGCGTTGCCTTCTTTTATCATGTTGTCATATTTTACGAACCTGGCGAACCATCGAAGATCGAGTCGTACAGGATTTCCACGCGTATAGCGACTCCTTCGAAGCCCATCCGCTGCTGGAGAATCCATATGATCTCTCAAATACGGCTGCAGGAATATCGACCTGGAAGGCGGCAAACAGTTTTGACATGGATCAACATGTTCTTACAATTTTGTAACCATATCTTCGGCTCGTACCAGATCCCCTAGCATCTGTGAGCAACCAAACACCGGGATATCGATCACTCACCTAGCACCAAAAGCCATCTATCACATTGACAGGCTCTTACCAAGCATATGCAGATAACCGATGGACGGCGCTGCCGTTGTTGTCCGTCAGTGTTCGACCACTCCAGCTCCATCGACATTCTCCCAGCCCAAGAATACATTGCACGTCGAGGCTACCCCGTCAGTCCATTTAGTGTTGGGGCGATTCACCAAACTGTACCTGCGAAGTTGGATGGTGTGACCCCCCCCCCTCCCTGCTACACCGAGCAAGCTGAGCGGGGCGAAGCTCGGTTGCCTAATCGCACCACAGGATAGATGACCACCTCCAGGGCCTTGTTTTACACCCACAACTTGCTGATCAACCGATGTAGGTTGCGTTGGCCCATTGGGTTCTTTCGACTCGGGTATCGGTTCCTCTTAAGGTAGGTGTTCGTCGTAAGTCGTAGTGTCGACAAGTGTTCATAGCCTCGAGTATAGCAGTCGGGCCTTGCGGTTCGTACCAAGTGACTTTGACCTTTAAGTATACTTGACATAGATCCACAGGTATATACCTGTGGCTTAATCCGGGGTTCGTCCCTCCAGTGTCGTCGCTCATTCGATCGTCGGAGTATGTGCAGGCCTCGTGGCTGTTCTTGTTCCTCGCCTCAATTTCAGGCGTACCAAGAAATAGCTGTGTTCCACATCCTGAAGCAACTTGGTATATTAACCTCGTTGTTGCCTGGCTGTGCCTCGCCCAACCTGGGAGCAACTCATCTTCGTTTCCTTTCTCACCATTACACACCAGAGACAAGGGTCCTTGCCGCCCTGTTGTTCTGAAGTACTTCTCACATATCGTGACCATGCAAGAATCATACCTCGTCAACAGGGGCCAGCCCCTGCCACCTCCGAACTCATTCCCTGCTCAAAATCATGGGGCTTTGGGCGGACGCCCACCTCCACCGCCGGTGATGGTTCAGCAGCGTCCCGGACCGCCCCAGATGCCACCCCAGATGCCACCCCAGATGCCGCCCCAGATGCAACGGCCCATGCCGCCTCCGGCTGGGGTATTCCCGCCACATCCTCCCAGAGAGATTATACCTCCTCAGCTTCAACGCTCCGTGGTTGTATCCGACATTCGTCCGGAGGTCCAGACCGAAGATAACATCCGAGAGCACCTCACAGACTTCATCATTCTTAGGTTCGAGAAGCTTGAGCCGTACGATGAGTATGACTCCGATGGCGGAAAGGTCAAGGCAACCTGGGACAACTGCATCAGGAGACGATTGCCAGACATCGACAAGGCGGATGCCCGGAGGGAGATTCGTCGCCTCAACAAGGAAGATGCCAAGAAAGGCAGAACCTGGTTGGAGAAGCAGAACTCCATTGGACCGAAGGCACAGAACCAGTTGGCCAAAGCCCAACGCGAACTCTCGTTGGAGGAGCGGGACGACCGCTTTCACACTGTCTTGGCCCAGATCGACTCCAGTCTCAAGCCCGTCGCGGAGAAGCACGAGAAGGTGACCAGACACCGCTCTAACACAAAGCGAAAGATTCGACAGAGGACGAAGTATGAGCGCACCTCTATCACGGCGTACTTCAAGCGCTGCCCAAAGGAAAATCAACTGCCAAGTGAGCTGGCTCGCCGGATCGAGCTGGAAAAGCAGCAATTGCGACAACGGCAGGAGCAACAACAACTGGAGATGATGCGGCAAAGGCAACACCAAATGCAAGAACCGCAGGTGCCTCCGCAACGACCTCAAGCCATGCCACAGCCCCAGCCAAGACCAATGCCCAGTCCCCAGGTTGGTCAAATGAACCGCCCAGGACCACCTCCTCCTTCTCAACATCATCAGCAAAAACAACAGGTCGCGAATATGAATCGCCCTCAAGCCCTGCCGATGCAGCAGCACAATAAAGCCCATGGTCCAAGTCGCCCACACACCCCAATCCTGGTCCACGAGCACAGCAGGCGGGACAGGCCTCACAGGAAGGGCCATTCAAGAAGCTCTGGCAGCTCAGAGTATTCCGACCCATTATCAGATTCCGAGATCGGCTCTGGTACCACGCTGTTTACCGAGCCGTCTCGCTCCTCCGGTTCCTACAAGGGCAAGAAAGGCTTTGTTCATAAGAGGAGGCCCCTTCGATACTTGGAGAACCCTAGAAGCTTTGGTGTCGAGGTTCACCCTGCTCGTCGACATGGCCTTGGTGAAGAGCATTCATACATCTTGACAGGCAGTGGACCGCGTAGCACCATATTCCAAGTTCCAGCGCCTCCAAGGAAAGCTACCATCCCGATCGAGAACCTAGAGCAGCTTCGTGCGGACGCATATCATGCGGGTATGAATGACCAAAAGGTTGTTGATTACGAACACAGACTGGCTGAAGCCGGCAGACTGGAGACTGCTGCCAGAAGATACCAGCCGAGGTATGCTCCTCGACCAGAGGTCGTCCTTGATCGTGGGTCTCCAAGGATCCATCGTCACGTCACGCCGAGTGAGGTCGATCGTCAGCTCGACGATAGTTTGCAGCGCCTTAAACTCGGGAGGGAGTCTCGGTACCACGATGATTTTGATAGCCTTCTTCACCGCGATGAAAGACGTCACCGAGAATCTGTAGCTTTGGAGGAGCAGGAGCATACCTTGAGAAGATTTGAAGAGAGGGAAGCGGGGAGATGGAGAAGGCGCTCGCCTCCGCCCATGCTGAACCCCTTTGTTCCTTTGTCGCAAAGAAGGACCAGTGTTGCATATGGAGTCGAGCGTGATTACAGGCGATGAAAATTATTCCATTTGTCAAGCGTTGCGGTCGGACTGCGTTTCAAATCTGGATTGAGTTGGCATGGCGTGCGGCGGGAACAGCCACAATCTCATGGCTCACTATTAATGACTCAATTTTACTCATGTGATGTTTAATGATCGGAGACCTCGATAGGAACAGCTCAATTGAGCGAGAATGGCAGGGTTGAATGATGAAAGATGTTGATGTCACAAGTGATCCAGACGGCCTGATTGAAGGCTCCCTCCGATAAATTGGGATTTGTAGGCGTACGATTGCGTGTTGTCAACGAGCCTTCAGGGCGTTCGAAGACTCGAACTTTTTCCAAGCAATAAGTATGACGGGAAGCCAGCCGTCATGGGGGATGTTGGACCAAAAGTCTCTCCTGTTGGACCTCGAGGAGGAGCAAAGTCGTGAAGGTGATACCGTATAAATGGTAAGGGTATCCCACATTAATTCAATGCGCGCACTCCGCAGAAAGGTGGCATGTCATTCCAAACTCCAGATGACTGATTGGGCGGGCCCCTCAAGTCGTCCGCATCGTGAGGCGTTCCAAGGTTCATGGAAGGGATGAACTGAAAGTTTGCCTTAACGTGATGGCATCTGGCCAGGCCTCTGGCAACGAAGAAGAGGGACATACGGAAATTAAAGTGCAGAGAATCACGAGTGGGCTACCTAGGTACCTAGGTACCTAAAAGAGGCAGGTAGACTAGAGGCAGTCCGGATGTTGTGTGTTGTGTGTTGTGTGTTCCCAAATGGCGAGGTCGGGAGGAGCTCGGTGGATTTGTATAACGTCACGCCACAGAACCACTCATCACGCGGAAAATTGGGAGAGAGCAGGGGAGCCCAGAGGAGGCAGAGTAGGCATTGAACATGAAGTCATCCGGTACGCCGAGAAAAGTGATGTGATGTGTGTTGTTCCCACCTCGTCTTTCAAATTCCACAGGAGTCTGGAGAGTCCAAGACTCGGACTGCAGCCGTGGCATCGAACGAGAACACGCCAAGTCCGACCACTGGGCTCCCGACCCACCGACACAGGGGCCCAGATCAATGAAGATGCACCCTGGCGTGCCAGGGCAGTGGGCAGTGGGGCACTCAGATGGTACGTCCCGTCTGTTACCGTGGTGCCCCTCAATGCCCCTCTAAAGAGAGAGCTTCTGTCGTCACTCGAGAACTAAAACACTTTTCCCGTTCTTCACTTTCTACCATACTACCTATCCCTATCACCAAGATATCCTCATAAAATACCAAATCCTCTATCTAAACTCATACCAACCGATTCTTTTCAAAAAAACACCACCCTATTTCTTTGCAGATAGATACCAATTGCCCAAAATGGCTCGCACATTCTTTGTCGGTGGAAACTGGAAGATGTAAGTTGTCTGTCCCCGTCAAGTGTGGTCTGTGACCTCAGAAGCTCTGCGAAAACCCCGCAGAAACTGTCCACTGTCCACTAGAGTGTTGCCGGCACTGACGATGGCATCGCCAATCTTTCTAGGAACGGGACGACCTCGTCCATCAAGGAGATTGTCAACAACCTGAACAGTGCCAACCTGGACCCTAAGACCGGTACGTTTTCAAAGCAAACAATCATGCTCATGCCCATGCGCATGTCCATGCCCGTGCCAGGCACCACGCAACTAACACGCTGCTCGTTTTCACACAGAGACCGTTGTCGCCCCACCAGCCCTCTACCTGCAGACCGTTCGTGAGACCCTGACCAAGAAGATTGAGGTCGCCTCCCAGAACGTCTACGACAAGCCCAACGGTGCCTACACCGGTGAGATCTCGGTCGAGCAGCTGAAGGACACTGGTGCCACCTGGGCCATCCTGGGCCACAGCGAGCGCCGAACAATCCTCAACGAGTCTGACGAGGTTGTTGCCTCCAAGACCAAGTTCGCCACCGACGGTGGCATCAGCGTCATCTGGTGCTGTGGCGAGTCGCTCGAGGAGCGTGAGGCCGGCAAGACCGTCGACGTCGTCACCAAGCAGCTCGCCGCCCTCCAGGCCAAGATCGGCTCTGACTGGTCCAAGATCGTCGTTGCCTACGAGCCCATCTGGGCCATTGGCACCGGCAAGGTCGCCACTACTGAGCAGGCCCAGGAGGTCCACGCTGCTATCCGCAAGTGGCTGAAGGAGAACGTTGACGAGAAGGCTGCCAACGAGACCCGTATCCTGTACGGTGGCAGTGTCAGCGAGAAGAACTGCAAGGAGCTCAGCAAGCAGGCTGATATTGATGGTTTCCTGGTCGGCGGTGCCAGCTTGAAGCCTGCTTTCGTCGACATTATCAACTCCAACCTATAAATTTGAAAAAATGACGTCCTGGGGGTCATGATAGCCGGGCGGGGTTGAACTCACTGATGCGCCCACCTAGAAGATATCTGAGGGTAGTGCATGACAGTAAAAGGGGTTGATCACCAACACCCTTGTGAGGGATAGAAGCCTCACACCACCTAGTATAGCCAGCCTGGAATTTGAACCCAACTTCTGAATTACTCTGTCGGTTCTGTTTGCTGTTCCTGAATGTGTCTTTTTTGTTTTATCGTCAAACGTAGCTCGGGTATGTAGCCTAACATGTACGCCCATCCAGAGACCCCGTATCCCTAAAGTCCAACGTCCCAGCTCTTCTCCGCATTCGTACACTACACCGGGTACTTTCTGCTCCTTCTAAAGTTCCTAATTTCGCTTCTAAACGGTCATGCCCTTTCCGTGGTATGGAGACCATATGCCTCTGACACTCTCGTTGAAAGACTTGACCGGCTTCTTGGTCCTCCTGTTCTGCTCGCCCGTCGAGTCTCGCAGCAGCTCGGCCTTGCCCTGTACCTGGTTGGCGTGCAAGTTCCTTACACAGATCGTCCGTCTGTTGCCGTTGATGTAATGTGCGTTGACGATGGGGTGCTTTGTCGGCCGAGGGGAGACGGTGATCTCGATCTCGGGGTGTGCGGCGGCGAACTTGGGCAGCATCTTCTGGATGAAGGAGCTAGGTTGATGCTGTCAGCTTCGAGGCCTGCTAAAGGAAAGAATAGCGGCAGGACTGGGTCTCGTACTTCATGCCCTTGGAGCTTCCTGCCCAGTCGCAGTAGTGGAAGTCCATCTTCCTACATTGCAGCACGAAGGAGCCGACGCCGTTCTGTCAGAGGAATTAGTACAATGGACACACGACAGGAACGTTTGTTCAGTTCGAAACTTACACGGCCCTTGGTCACTGCCTCTAATGCTGGTCTTATCGTCATGGTATCTGTGGTTGGGGTTGGAAGACCTTCATCATTCGATGGACTCCGGCTTGTCCATTGTCAGGGGACTTGATGCGGCTCAAGCCAAAAATTGATGGAAGGTGGTCCGTGCACCACAGCCTTTAGCGCGCTCCAGTTTCCCGTGTTTGCTTGCCTGTCGCCCCAAGCTTCATTGAAATCTGTCGCAAACCGCACTATCAATCTCCCTTTCATAGTCATCCACTTCCTCTATCGTCATCGGTCTGCCCAAGTCGACGACAAGAGCAAAGCGTCACTAGCAAGATTTCCCCCTTTGTGGGCATATTTGAGCTGAGCGACAACTGGAAGATGACCGACAAGCTCCCTCCCAACCTACTCGCGCTCTTTGCGCCGCGACCGCCCCTGCGATGGGTTCCTCCTTGTGATCATCCGTCAGAGGAGCGCAAGACTGCCGCCGTAGGAGGTCTCGCCGAGTTCCTGCCTCACCTTGCAGCGTACAAGGATGCCGACAACTACGTCCCTACCGAGAGTTGGCTGCAGGCGCGCGACCGGAAGAAGCTGGAGAAGAAGGCAGCGGTCGAGCAACTGGCGGAGGAGATCTCCACGATCTGTGAGATCTCACACGCGCTCCACCATCATATTGTACGAGACTAATTGTTCTGCTGCAGTCAAACCCCAGGAAGACCCCAACATCCGTGGCGATGCGTTTAAGACCCTGATGGTCTCCCGACTCAGCTACGATGCCACGGAAGAAGACCTCGAGCGAGAGTTTGGTCGCGTTGGTGCTATCGAACGCGTATGCTTCGCCTCGGCCATACACATATTGCTGATTCAATAAGCTGACACATTCATTTAGATAAGAATTGTGCGCGACACCCATGCCAACGAGAAGGGAAACAAGAAAATAAAGCCACACCGCGGCTACGCCTTCATCGTGTTTGAGCGCGAAAAGGACATGCGAGGTAATACTGCCATTGATCTTCCCAAGTCAACAACACCGGAGCCTGCCTGGCGAACTCAGCACCATCCGAGACTATGGCCCTCAAGCTTGCCTGTCTCGGCCCCCCTTCCCCTTCATCTCAGACATCACAAAGGTATGCAGACAATGGTAAGGACGTACTGACACAAGCGCGTTTTGCCGCGCGCATAATTTAGCTGCTCTAGAACAACTCGATGGAATCAGCATCAAGGGCCGCCGCATCAAGACCGACGTCGAGCGAGGCCGTACCGTTTCCGGGTGGAAGCCCCGTCGCCTTGGAGGAGGACTTGGCGGCCGTGGATACACCAAGGCTATGCCATCGCGCCCAGCTGGCCCTGGCGGCTTCGGTGGTGGTTTCCGCGGACGTGGAGGTGGTGGCTTCCGAGGAGGAGACCGGGGAGGGTTCAGAGGAGGGTTCGATCGGCCCCGGGGCGGCGGAGGTTTCGGTGGCGGTGGTCGCGACCGAGGGTTCGGCAGTCAGAATGGCTATGGCGGGCCACCCACCGCACCAAGTGGACCTGGCTACGGCGGGGGTGGATTTGGCGGCCGTTCTGACCGTGGTGGTGACCGTGGTGGTGACCGTGATCGTGGTGACCGTGGTGACCGCAGAGACTACGGTGGCGGTGGCGGCTATGGCAGACGGGACGACGACAAGTTCGGCGGTGGCGGCGGTGGCGGTTACCGTGGCACCGACCGCGGCGCCTCCGGAAGCAACGCAGAGCCAATCGGCGCACGACACGGCGGCGGTCCCGGCAGCTCCTCCGGCGGTGGGTATCGCGACAGAGACTACGGCCGCGACGACTCCCGGAAGCGACCATACGAGGGAGGCTCGGGTTACGAAGGCGAACGCAAACTTCGACGATACTGATGACAAGACATTTGCTGGTCTTGTGGTGGGTATCCTAAGTCCACTAATTTCGCTTTTCTCATCTTCATATCTCTTTTCCCTTCGACAACGAGGGTAAGCAGAGGGAAGCAAGTCTTTGTCCCCTCGTTAAGGCCTCGTCACACTGGACCACATACTGGACCAAGGTAAAGCCTACCAATCGCTCATGAAGGATACAACTTTTCAATCGACCACTTGGTGGAATATCAAGGCAGCAAATCAATACGAGAGCTTTGCAAGGTGTGTTGTGCTGCTCAGGCACATCTTATCAGACATGCCGCAAAGCTTCGATCGATCTCCGGCCAAAAAGAACCTGGAAGACTACACAGCAAGGGTTAGGAACAGGTAATATGTTTCCTTGTAGCAAAATTGTATCTTTGTACGCGTCGAGTATGTGGAGGATTTGCGATAGTCTCGAGGTAAGGTCAGAGGTAAGGTCTCTTGATCCTACTGACCGCGAGTTTTTTGCCACCTTGTGCGTTGTGATGGGTTCGGCGTGCTTAAAATGGATCGTCATTGGAATGCAGCAGCGACTCCTTGCGTAAGTAGAAACTTGTATCGTGTATCGAATAACAATACATCATAGCGTCAGGCTGCGTACCCGTAAGCAGATAACACATATAGGCATCCATTATGGCTTGTTGCAATAGACATAGCATTACTCGCTTTCAGCCCTGTTGTTGAGCTACGTATAGTATAGTCTATCATGTAAATGGGTGTTTGATTTGATTCTTTTCCCATCCCAAAACGCCGAAATTCACAATACAATGGTATCGCCCGAGACAGATGAACACAAGACCAGAGTCCCCTCCTCTTACTCGTCATCTTCACTCTCGACGCCCTCCATCGCATCCTCCTCAACCTCGGTAACCAGACCAGTCTCTGAAGTCCAGTACCTGTGCATCTTTGTCAGCGACCGAATGATATGAAAAAAGAAACCCCAAGGTAGGAAAGAAAAAAGTGGGGGAGGGGGCAGGGGAAGTACTCACGCGACGGTCTTGACCTTGAACTCGCTCAGGCACTGGTCAAACAGCTTCAACAGCCTCGTCTGCCTGGAGTCCAGCACCTGGCCCTCCTTGCAGACCGTGTACCCCTCGCCCTCGCCGCTCTCCTCGCCCAGGACGACCTTGCCCCGGACCATCTTGGTGGGCACGCCGAGCCTCCGCAGCTCGGGCTCGATGGTGTGGCCCAGGGGCACGTCGTGCTCGGCGGGGACGGCGCCGCCCGTGGCGTGCACCACGCCGGCGGGGATGACAAAGTCCTGGGTGGCGACGGCGCCCGCGCGGGCAAAGTCGACGGGCTGGAAGCCCTCGAAGTAGGACTTGACCTCGGCGGGGGTGCGGTTGGTGAAGAGCAGGGCGACGGAGCCCGACAGGTGCTTGGTGAGCTTGTAGATGCCGTCGGCCGTCTCGTCCTCGGGCGACTGGCCCAGGGCGCGGGACATGAGTTTTGTCTTGCCGAAGAAGAGTCTGTAGTGTTTTGCAAAATGCGGGTTTTCAAGTCAGCGGCCTGCTTCTAGGTTTTGCCTTTGCGAAGGTCTTGGGCCGACGGATTTTTTTGACTCGTCTCGATAGAATAGAGGACCGACATCTCCGCCCGTGAGGGGGAGATGGGGTGGGTCTCTCATCGAGGTGTGAAGGCATACCTGGAGTCTCTAAGCTCACGGCGCACATCCTTGAGATGGTTGTTGCGCATGTTGTCGAAGCCCAGGACGAAGCAGTATTTGTACTCGGGGACGGTTTCCCGAATCTCCTGGAACAGCTTCTCCTTCTGCTCGCGAGTCTTCTTGTTCACCTGGGTGAGGTGGAACACCTTGGTTCTCTTTGACTTGGGCATATTGGCGGAATTGGTTTATGGTTATGGGTTGTAATTTGGGTGTTGTTTGAGAGAGAGAAGTCAAGTCAAGTTCCTGGATGGTTGATGAAGCAAGTCGCAGTTATCCGTCCAAAAATTCCTTATCACAAAATCGATAAGAAATTTCGACAGGGGTCGTTCTTAGGGGTCTTTTTTATCTCATAGCGCAGACCGGCTCCCGGCGCTGCCCTGCAAACCATCAACTCACACCATCAATTGGATTATAGATTATATACCTAGGTATATAGATATATCATCATCAGCTCTATGATCAGTGCACCGGAATTTATGCGCCCTTATTGTTAGTGGACGCACTTCAAAGCCCCAAACCCGTCACTCCACCGCAAACCACCCATTATAGCCACCATTACCGCATAACTGACCACCACACTCGCCCCTCCATATATCCAGGCATGTCTCGTCCTGAGCGACGCCAACTCCGACACCCACGTCGAAACCGTAGTCAAGCATCCACAGAACCCATCCTCTATCCCCTGAAGCACCTGGCACCCGATCACACCTCCGATTGGTACATGCTGCAAGTCCCACGCCATGCCCAGGACGGCAGTGCCGAACACGTTGACGGCAAAGGTCCCCAGCGGGAACGCGGGGTTCCGCCCGTTCAGCCACATCGACGCATAGTATCGCAACAGGCAGCCCACCGGCGCGAACACGAGGGCCAATGTCGCCGTGCCGCGCCAGTAGCCCGCGGGCGGGATGGCTGCGAGTAGGATGGCGCCAACCCAGCAGCCCAAGGCGAGGAACACGGCGAGCCGGTCGGTGAACTTGCGGGTGATGAGGTACGGAAGCGGGGGCGTCATAGGCTCGAGCACGCTGGCGAGGTGTGTACCGACGATCAGGCCTGACAGCGACGCCGTGATGGTGATGATGATCACGGCCAGCAGTGCCATGAACGAGTAGCCGCCATTACGGGGTGCGGTCGTACTACTGCCGTAGGTGAGGTCGTTCGACGTTGCGAGGAAGATGTCCCGGATGAAGGAGGAGTATGATGTGAATGAGCCGCAAAACCCCGTGGCGAGACCGATGTAGAGTGGGATTGTCTTCTTGGTGGCTTGATGGGCCTTCTTCGCGGCAGTGAGGTCAACAACAGCCTGGTCAGAGCCCGAACCGCCATACTCTTCGTCTTGTTTGGCCTTCTGGATCTGCTGCTCATATGTCGGGGTGCCCCATTCGTCACGGAAGAGCTTCCTGTCCTCAGAAAGAAATCCAAATACCAGACTGCCTCCAAAGTTGAACCAGACCGAGGGGAAGACCGGAGCGCCGGGATAATCGGTAAGCCACTGAAGTCCAAGTCGTGCAAGGGTCCCCCAAAAGGAGAACAAGATCAGGTACGAAAGTGTATATATTTGTGTGGCCAGGTGCGAGGCTTTCGGCCCCTGGGCTGGCTTTTCCCGCTCTTGTACCCCTGGGAGTGAATCTCTTCCCTCGGACGATTGTGTTGCCGCCGCCGCCTGCGTGATATGGTCCTGATCCCTCGATCGCACATACTGCAAGCTTCTATGTTGGCGGAAAGCCCCCTCGTCCGTGTTCTGCACAGGCCGCTCGGAAGCTACCTCGTCCGGTGTGCCAAAGTCCACAGAGGGACGTGACGCGCGGCTCTTGCGCTCATTGCTGCTGCGCGAAAGCAATGAGCGTGGCCCGGGCGACTCTTTGTGCTTCGATACGTCGGCCGCGCCTGTCTGGCTAGAAGCAATCGATCGCGAATCTGCGTGGGTGTCGTCGTTGTGCTGGTCTAACGTTCCGTGACCGTCGCGTAACAGCGGTTTCGTCATTGTGTGTGACTGTTGGTGGTGATAGAAGGTGATGATTCGAACTGTCTCGTGACTTGAGGCACCTACCCATCCCAGTCATTAACAATTAACCTCATCGTGAGGTATCCCTAGGCGATAAGCGGAGTAGCAGTGGAAGGTGGTCATGACTTCTGTTGCTTTACTGGAGATCGATCGCGTACGGTGTAGCGCATTCTACGATCTGGGAAAACAGGCTTCCCCTGGGTCGCCGCTAGTTCGGTACAAGAAATGTAGCTGCTTTTACAGCATAAATGAAGTACTGCACTATCCCGACTCAGTACCTATTTATCTAGACAAATACTTAATTCAATTAATTCGCGATCGTCGCTTATAAGAACTCTTCCTATCATGCTTCAAGACAATTTACAAAGAAATAATGCATAGCTTCCAAGGTTCTTCGACCATGTCACCTTTCGAATGATGGATATGCCAGGAGACTTCCAGGGGTACTTCACTTCCAGGTTCGGCCTTAAGAAACCTACACTTGGTTGCCTCTTCGTCCGCGATGTTGACCGACAAAAGTTGTCATACACTTGAAGATGATGAGTGTCGGCAAGGCAAAGGTTTGTTCCCGGACATGTTTGGCCAGACTACAATACCATGTATTCAACCATCACTCAATACACCACGTCTCCTTCGCACGGAAACTCCCTGTGGAATTGGATAACACACAGCACAGCCTCAACGAGCACCCACAGTCACAAGTCAAGTGCTACGTCCTCCCTTACGGACTCCTCGGTTTTCATCACACACGCGGCCATGTTCGTCTTGGACACTTCTCACGTCCGCGGGGAGGTGTCCATACCACCCCAAGAGGCGCATCAAGCACCCCGGCCGCGACATGGTGCTTAAACGGCACCGCCAGCCTCATAGTCTCGATGGGCCTGAGCGCGACCGTCATCCTCAAGTGCAGCGGCAATCGTCCTTCGTCCTCCTCTCAGTCTGATAACCCTCTCCTCGTCCGCCGTCGGGTGCCACGTCGCGTGGAACCTGCGGCGCCGGGTGCCTGAGGAACTGCAGGATGGAGAGTCCGTCCAGACCCACCACGGCACCCTGAAGTGGCTCGTCTTGGAAGCCCTCGGGTCGTGCCCCCGAGTTCTGGGCCCTGGTCACGCTGACGCAGGAACACCCTGATGCTGTGCTTCTATAGAATGTTCCTATCCTAGTACCCCCATTGGTGTTCACCGGCATACTATGTCTCCTCACTGGCTGCGGCATTCTGGTATCGGAGATGCGGGAGGCCGGGCGAAGATGGGCCACATCTGAGCACTGATCAGGCGTCCAGAGAGCACAAGCAATACAGACAATGCATAGGAACACACTTAAGGCCGTTAGACCCCGAGGAAGAGCTCCGGAGCGGCGCCAGGAATCATCGAATGAGCAACCCGTGGCGCCCAACCCTGAAGGTCAGGGCCGTGGTCGATTTGGGTTGAGGAGAGATGTGAACCGAGCTCTCCGACAGAGTGTCCGGTCGCCCAGCATCGAAGCGGATAGCGATGGTATTCAGACAGTTTCAAATTCACCTACCACTGTGGAGACGTGTGGGATTCTATCATCTACCTTGCTGTTTTGATAGGACAACATGGGGCATATGTATTACGCTGTAATCCCCCCCCCCCTCATTCGTTAACGAGAAATCATCAAGTCTTGCCGACTTTGGCCTGCGAAAATACTCGGTGGAAATTGACACCACTTGAACACCAGATACGGCGGTTGCATCTTAGCTGCCATAAGTGGCTCAAGTTTGGGTATCCCAACGACTGGTAACACCGCACTTTCCGCAGTATACGTGGTGTTTTACGCTTTCGTAAGACTTGCCCCTTTCGCATCCTCCTAGTCCCAAGGTTCTTTGGTCATGTCATCCTCGCAGGTTATCACCATACATACTCGGACCAGTCTGGGCAACCAGAACCGGCTCTTAATTGGGAATGAAAAGAAACTTCCGCCGATATCAAGTCGTTTACGCACATGCATGTTTGGTACCTATCTAATGTGAGACCCATGTGTGCTTCTTGCAGTTGTATTACCAAGAAGCAGGCAGCTTGCAGTAGCAAACAAAACCGACAAGCTACATCCTACAATCGAGACCAGGCCTTGGATCATGTTACGTTACTCGAAGCCAATACCAGACCATGTTTCAATCCCGTCCGACCTCCTTTCTGCCCGCCCCTCAACTGAGCGTGTACGTCATATGTCCGCAGACAGTCTTTTCTACCCATCCATTGGTGCGGCGTCAAAACCGTACAGTGCTGTTCCAGAACCCAATGTGGACTCAACGGGCTGTTTGGCATTGGCATACATGGGGAAGGCCGTGGTATCTGATAAATTGGCAACACGACCCAGGAGAACCTGAACTTGTCGGAACGAAACCGCCGCCTGCCACGTAGGGGCTTGATGGCCCGACAGGCCAATGAGGGCCCAGGTCAGCCCTCTCTCAGAGTGCCATGTCCCTAGCACACCTTGCCCACTCGATCCCTCAACGTTAGGATTAGGGTGGTGAGGCACGAAAAGAGGCTCGTGAGGCTCCTTTTGAAAACCTAATCGACCTCCCCATGTCATGTTCTGGATGGCGAGAAGGGTACCGTTCGCCAGTAGAATCATATCCATGGTACCGTGGGCTATGTGAACGTTCTTCGTCCGATCGATGACGTTAGGGATTGCACGGTACGATGACGGATCGGAGTCGTCGCCGTTAACAAATACCGGGTCGATTGCACATAATGCCCAATCAACGTCTTTCGGTGCGTGAATCGCACGTTTGACGTCCTTCCGGTTGAAGAAAATGTGCCGCCCGGGAGGGAGGAACATCCGAGAATATGGAAATCCAAGAACATCCTCTGGCACTGGCAGTATTTGAGCCACTTGGTAGATATTGAAACCTGGATTGATGTCGAAGATGGAGCTGGTGACAAGACCAAAGACATCACAACCTGGGAGGTAGTCCGTACAATGAGCATTTATCCCGGGACCTTGGCACCCATCTGGTTGATGTCCCATAGGGGGGAATGTCAGATATTTGTCAGTGTATTTGTCGTAGCCACACACCTTCGAACTATTGGCAACCTGTGCTGTAGTCGATTCATTGAAAGGAAAGACCTATGATTGTATTAGCCAACTCTAGGGTGCGCTTTATCTGGAAGGACAATTTTATGTTGTTACGAAGCCGCATATTGGAGTTATAACCCATATGCGGTGGGTAGGAATTTGTCAGGTGGGATAAATGCTTCCCTCGGGAAATATCAGGCAGGTGGAAGAAGCCCCTATAGGGAAATCAAAGGCATATGAAAGACTCACATTCTTCCAGGACTGTACAAAATAATTCAAGGATGCATGAGCAGCTGAACCCCCTGATATAGTTGGATCGTAGATCAACATTCCTCCCACATCGAAGTACGTCGTATCGTTGGCGTCGAGCATGTTACTGGCGATATACGGGCAAAAAGCGCCGGCATAGCTCTCACCGGTGATAAAGACCTTGTACCCGTGCATGCCAAAGGTGTCGATGAAATTCCTCCAAAAGCCCATGAATTGACGTGCAACATCGTCCTCGTCCTGTGCTGTGACCTTTCCGGTCGAAAATCCAGTCCCGATAGGCTGTTCAACCCAGATAACGTTGGATATATGGTGCCAGCTCCAGAGATTGGCGTAAGGCTTGAAGGTCCCCTTTTGCCAACTTATAGGACCGTTTTCTTGCAGCAAACCGCTCAGAGACGAGCAACCGGGGCCACCGTTCAGCCAAATGATGATCTCCTTGGGATCGTCTGCCGCAGTCGTTGGGAAGAACCAAAAGAACATGTGTCCGTCAGTGCTTTCACCAACTTTTCCAACAGGAAGTGTGCCGGCATATGACTCGCCGACGTCGAAATCAACATCAGGGATTCCTGTACCATTCACGGCGAATCCTGTCGCACGATTAGCATAGGAGGTTATAGGCTTTTCGTAAATTATTCTCATGAAACCAAGTGCTGACTGTTTCACGTACTTGTTGTGTTGACATTGAGAAACGGGGAGCGGTCTGTCTGCTTCCTTACAATGTGTGGGAGCCCATATCTTCCACTTTTTGGGGTGGGAGGCTTGTATCTAAGCAATGGATTGAAAGTCTCAAATGTGGTCGCAAGAATCACCGGGAGGAGGGAAGTGGTGACGAGAACCGCAAACTTCATCTTGAAGCAACCCAGGGAAGTACTGACTAAAGGGATGATTGTATCAGGTGCTGCTAGGGCCGAACGTATCAAAAGTTGCTGGATGAGGGTGACGAGTAGCAGAATGTCTTAACAAGGAGTGGATAGGCAGAATTTTCTACCAGGAGAAGGCTGGACAGGCAGATCCGAGTTCGATGGAACTGGAAAGATGGCACCTGGGTTGAAACAGAGGAAGGCTCGGTCGGGACAGAGCATGGATTACCGAAGGACCATCCGGACTCTACATGTGTCCCAATGCCGCTCCTCACATATGTACAAACCTAGGTACGTTCGAACACATGATTTGGAGATACAAGAACAGCCCCCAGGCGGAGATTAAGTCGTGAAGCCACCCGGGTATCCAAGGTTGTGATTGGGCAATTACCCCTGCTGTATTTCCTCTTTGGGCAGGTGATGAGTGGGTCCTGAGTTTTTGGCCGTCGGATCTGGTACTGTGAGTCTCCATGACATTGAATATTGACCAATTCAACAGCGCAAACATCATTGATGCTCATTGTCGTTGTCGTCAGGCCCCTCAGAGATTAAAGCTATTACGTGCGCCTAGGGAGTTTGCTGCTTCCGTGGACTGTGTCTCTGTGTGTGTCCATGTGGAACTCGCACTCCACCAAATGCAACTCGACGGCATTGAATGGCGTCTGGGCACGCAAACAAACACATTGGATGACGGCAGACCCTCCGACAGTACCTAGGTAATTAAGTACGAGTACTTGTCGATTTCTCCTATCGGCCCTGGTCTGTAACGCCCGCCGGAATACGGACCATATGAGACTACGAGGAAACCAACACCTGGTTTTTCTGGTGCACCGTCTCGCCTGCTGCGTATATCCTTGAGCCCTCTCAGTACCCTAACCAAGCGGCCTACCCCACCGATGTGAAGAACATCGAGACAGCAAAGCACCACTGATATGTATGTGCCCCCCTCCATCCTTCAAACGTTATGGCTACGCGACCACCCTGCGTGAGCGGAAGCACATCTCCGCAGGAACAAACCGTTCAGGGACACAGTGGGCCACGAAGCACTCCAACATATTCTTGTCCTCATGTATGGCGCAGGTGTCCACACAACAGTTGCCCTCGGGGCACTCCTGTGGGAAGACGCTGCTCTGACACCCCCATCTACATACGCGCGGTTCCGAGTTAGTCATTCCTACTTTCACTCGTGTGTCGTCTGGGGGAGGCGGGGTGGCCCGACTTACTGCGTGCTCGCGAGACACACGTGCTCCTGAGTGTCTTTGTCGATGAGGCAGTGTTGGCCTTTGGTGCATTTATCCCTGCATGTCGGTATTTCCTTGGCGGGTATACCTGACTGGCCCGAGGACATGGCCAACGTAACCAATGTGAGGCTGAGGATTAGGCTGAGTAGCTGCATTTTGGCAGCATTAGTAAGCAGTATGGTGTTGTGTTGTTGTTGTTCCTTTTTGTGGTTTACTTTTGTCTTGTCTTGTTTGTCCATCTGATTCCCCGGACTTCTCCGTAGCTACCTATCCACGAATGGACGTGAACTGACTTTAAGTATAACATGCGTCAGGTTTGCCTGGAGTTGTAGTGGCCGGTCGGCGGTTTGGAGATGCTAAGTGGCCATAACATTCTAGTAGCCTCTCTTGGTCATATTGCTACTGCTGCTACCATACCCGAGTTTTGACCTCGCCCGCGCACAATGTGACCCCCCAGCCGAGACTATCTTGTTAGCGATGGTTCGAACGCAACATTGAACTCGAAGAGGACCGACACAGTCAAGACGGTAATGGGCATATGACGGCTGCACGCACTATCGACAATTCTAGCGTCTCCACGGATGGTTGACCCGGGAAATTCCACGAATGAATTGATGAATGATCAATCTCAAGGATTTTTAATGGAATAGAATTCCTCCGCCTCAATCCCAGACCTGCCATGACCAGGGAGGCGATTCTGTCAAGACACCCCAGTGACAGCCAGCAATGAACAGTTTGTGTCCAAGGCCAGAAAAAAGGTTTTCCAACGACCTCGCGACGAAACTGCTCCGTGCCACAGAGACAGTCTAAAACTTTTCTGGCTCTCGAATACACATTGTGACATCCAGTCTTGGTCCTTTTCGTCTAGTCGATGCAAATTCCAATGCAGTCATTGCCCCCGTTAGCCGGGTCGCACTGGTCCCTGGGATCGTCGACGCATCCACGGCCGTCTGTGCAAGGCGTTCCTGCGAACCCACCGCAGGGGCTATTACAAAGTTGCGTATTAGGACTATCTACACATCGTGATTGACAGGAATCAGGACGGGCTAGCTTACCCATGCGAGACAACACAGCGAGGAGCCGGGTCACTGATGCAGACAGCGTTCGAGGCACATGGAAGGTGGCAGCGGGACTGGCAGCTGACCAGAGGCGTTCCCAACGCCAGTGCGGCGAGAGATGCAGTCGAGAAGAGCTTCATGTTTCCTTATTTAGTGCTTGTTTGTGAATTGTAAATGATCTGATTGTGACTGGTGACTTCAGTTGTTGCTGTGTGAGTATGAAACGAAGAGTGGGTGTTCTGGTCTGAAGCGAGGACTGATGTGAGGAACCACAATGTTTATATACCTGTTGCATGGAATAAACAACAACAACCTGTACCCTATTTGGACCGTCACCAGACCTCGTTACCATACATGTAGACTTAGGGTTTCGTATCCAAAAAGGTGGCGGCTTACCCTTGCTGGCCGTAGCGACCTGCCCGCGACAGAAACACTGAGAAGGCGGCCGCGAAGCGTCAGGAAGACTGCTCGGCGTAAGATATTAATGTTCTCGGCGTAAGAAAATGATGTCCAGCGCCTTGGCGAGCGAGCCGCTATGGTAACCACTCAGTCCTTTTTCGCAACCCCTCATATCGGTTCACCTGATTGTCTCGGTGTCTTGACGTCTCGGTTAAAAGTCGTTTTCTGCCGGAGGTAGATAATTGGTTAGCAGTTCCGCATCGCACCATGTGGACTGATGCATCAGGCTTCTCAGCCGCGTTCAATGATTATCGCTTTCACGGCTGGAGAGTCCGAGTTTAGGCTGAAACTGGAACCTTGCCGTCAGGAGCTGCTTGACATTAGCCTACCATTATCCGGGGGGGATTTCATCCTGTTCACCTCCTCTTGACATTTCGACAGTTGCAGGTCACCTGGTATATAGATATATGTATACCTACCTAGGTATATATATAGATACATGTATAAAACCTTAGTCACAACCATTTTATAGTCGAATCAGTATGATCCCAGAAGGGTCCACTCCTTGCCGGGGTCCCTGACCCTGTCCCACCGCGGGCCGAAAGGCGGAACCCTTCTGGTGCCCGTGGGCAGCTGTGCATCCGGGTCCACTCATGCCGGCAAGTGGGACACGTCTTATCGCATTCTTATCGGAGCTGCCCCCCCTCCAACCTCTCCGCTGCGCCGGCAACGACATCCAGATCACCACCACTTGACTTCTCTGCTCATTGTCATTTCTACCGAGTTCCCTACTCGTCATTCTCTTATATATCGTCAATTTTATAGCCAGCCATATATACTTCTTTGCTTCCTTGCTATATAGTGCACCGTCTTGTTCGACCTTAGGCTATACTACCTCCGTGCCCAGACAGCCTCCCGGTCTGCCCCCGCCAGATAATCGCCATGTCAGCCCTCCCGAAGAACGTCCATGTCTCCCAGCACCCATGCCTGCGGGCAAAACTCAGCCAGCTTCGGTCCAAGAGCACAAACGCAAAAGACGTCAAGACACTAGTCCACGAGATCTCTCTCATCGTCGGGTGCGAAGCACTGGCATCAGCAGTCACGGCAACCCCTGGGCCCAAGGTTCGTCTCTGCAGACCAGCAGCTCCCCGCCCCAACGAGGGTAATCCCCCGTCTCATACGCCTCTAACCACCCCGGAATACAGGACCAGACCCCGCTCGGCTTCGAGTTCGAGACAACAACCATCCAGCCCGAGACGGTATCACTCGTGCCCATCCTGCGGTCGGGCCTGGGCATGGTGGAGGCCATCCAGACCATCCTCCCGGCGCCCGTGCCCGTGCACCACCTCGGCCTGTACCGGGAGCCCACGACGCTCGAGCCGGTCGAGTACTACAACAACCTGCCCAACCACGTCGCGTCGGCGCCGGCGTCGTCGCCGCCGTCCTCCCCCGCCGGCCTGGCCATCATCCTCGACCCCGTCATCGCCACGGGCGGGACCTGCGCCGCCGCCGTCCAGACCCTGCGGGAGTGGGGCGCCCGGAGGGTCCTCGTGCTGTCCGTCCTGGGCGCCCAGGCCGGCGTCGCGCGGGCCGCCGCCGAGTGGCCCGAGGGCGTCGAGATCTACCTGGCCGGCGTCGACGAGGAGCTGACGGCCGGCGGCATGCTGAAGCCCGGCCTGGGCGACGTGGGCGACCGGCTGTTCCTGACCATCGGGAAGTGAGGGGCTGCTCCCCGTGGAGCCCCCGGGGCGGGCGGGGCGACTGGCTGGGTCGGGGGTGATGTTTGCTGCGATGCTGGCAGGTCTAGGCGCGAGGCTGACGCGGGTGCTTGGGAAAAAAGGTGTGTAGCCGTTTTCCAGGCGGGTGGTCTTCCCTGGGATATCGATTTACATAGCATGTTCTAGATTATCCTCGATTTCAAGGCCTGAACGTCCGAGGCGGCGCATGTCTCCATTGTTTCGGTGTTGTGCACCCTGCAAATCAAGGATACCATTACGTTTTATTTTCCTATACTATGATGCTATGGCCGTCCCAAGCAATTCTGAAGGACGACTCCTTGGTCAATGTGTGCCACAACCTTGCACGGAATGCATATCTCCTTTTGTATTGCCCACGCATCTCCAACTCGTTTTGCGGAGATCCGGTTTCCTTTGATTCCTGGGGCTCCATTGTGTTTTTTTTTGAAGCTGTCTCTTGTATGGGGAATATCTTGTTGGAGATCTGGTTTGACTTTGTAAAGAGTTTCAACTCGACGGTACATATAGACTGACCTGGTTATTCATACCTTTCTTGTCAGTTACCAGAACAAGTCTGCAGACTGTAAGCCGCACCGCATGTAACTCAGTATCTTGTTTGTAGAGACTATGCAGCCTATGATATATATTTACTGCTGGATTTTGAATACGCTGAATAGGTTAGCACACTTATGCAATCTCCAGCGCTCCGCCTCTAATCTTCCCAAAACGTGCTGCAGTCTACATGGGACCACCAACTTGCTTGTCACCGCCATTTTTATCAGATCGTTGTATATGTTCCATTTGATCCTTCACGAAATCCTATATAGCCCGTCCATTATCTGTGAAATAACCTCCTCAGTAGGGCACATACTGCTCCTCGTTCACAGGCGTCTCCTCCTTCCAGCAATCCTCCAGCCACCTCTCCGTAACGATGTATGGTATCTTTAAAGCATCCCGCTTGCTGACCCGTGACCGCACACCAGCGGCAACCTTCCTAGCAGCTTCCTCATTACCCCGGCCCACGATGATTACATGCGTGACTGCACCGTCGTCGAGGTCTCCCGCGACCTCCCCGCTACCAAACCTGACCCATGACACCAAGCGTGCCATCGTAAGCGAGCTCACCCCCTCCACGGGCAAAAAGAAAACGCGGAAGTTGCGGAACACATGACCCTTGGATCGCGGTATTTCGTGGCCCTGCGCTTGGAGCTGATCATAGAAGGCGTTCTTATCGAATCCCGCGCCCCCTGACTCTCGATCTGCTTTCATGCGCGAGAAAATCTCCCGCAACTCATCGACATCCACGTCACGAAAGTAGCTGTCGCCATATTTGTCGCTGTTCTCTGCAGCAATGGCATGAGCAACATCTGTGGCATGATATAAGTGGCCCTCTTCGTAGGGCACAACAGATCCTTGTTTGACACAGTCGAGCAACCACTTGGGGGTGATGATGTTCACACCCTCCTTGTTTTTCAACGATGTGACGTGGCCATTTGCCCTATCCGCCAGGGCAATTGCGACCCCTTCCATCACCCTAAGTGGGTTCTGGACAATGGCTCCACCGTGCTCTTTGACTAAGTTCTCCAGTTGAGCCTTTGTCTTTTTGGGGTTTTGCGACCCGCCGGGTACGTAGAAACTCATGCCCTCGAAGATTTTGGACTTCTCGACGGTCACGAAATCTGCATCCCCCGCAACAGTAACCTCTCGTTTCTGCCGTTTCCTTGGGCCCTCTCTCTGCCTCCTCTCTTCAAGGGCCATTTCCTTCTTCTCGTTCACCTCCTCCTTGACTCTGTAGTGGAGTTCTTGCCACTGATCGATATCGAGAGCGGCGTCCCAGCTTTTGTCGGTGCGGATGCTGCGAAATCGCGGGAAACGTAAAGTCTGACCGACCTTGAAAGACGTTGACTCCTCGACACTGGCAGCCTTGACTTCGATGACGACAGATTCACTAGGTCGAATCCACACATCGGGTCTCTCAAGGTATCTCTCCCCACCTGCCAGTTCCATATATTTGCTTGCGCCTTTGGGGTTCCATTCTTGCCACTTTCCTTCGGTAAGGCGTTCAATTTCCCTGTAGTCCTGCGTCTTGAGGCCGCCACCAACCTTGAAGAAGCTGTAAAACTTCTCTGGGCCAGCGACTCCGGACTTGATGTCTTGTTGGCCAGCTCTTAGACCACACATGAAACTGGACAGCGTCCCGCCTCGCCTTCCGGTGCCATAGTAGCCGCCAATAATAACACAGTCGAGATTTTCGCCGAATTCTGTCATGTACTCAGGCTTGACCTTGATCCAATTCCAATTACGGTCATTTAAGGCGTAGGCTGAACGTGGGTTCTTGAGGACGAGGCCTTCAGATGAATTCTCGACGATCTCACGGAGGTAGGGCTCGATCTGGGCTGGCGACGTGCAGCGCCTATACTCATGGACCTCGAGGCGGCCGGGAACGTCCTTGACAATTTTTTGAAGTGAGTTGCGGCGGTCCCGAAGTTCGTAGTTGCAAAGATCCTCATCATTAAGGTATAGTAAGTCGAAAATCCTAAACAAGGGTCGCCAGCCCTGCTCGTCATATGGATTCTTCTGCGCTTGAAGCGCGGATGTTTTGAGGGTGCCGAACGACACCATTTTACCCACCTTAGGATCGAATGCAATCATTTCCCCATCGAGGATGCAGTTCCAGACACCTTCGTGGAAGACGCCCTTCAGATGCCGAGTTAAAGCAGATTGTTCGTCCTCGAACGAGCTTCCGTACAGGTAGGTGTAGTCCTTCGCTCTGCGGGACCAGAATCCAAACTTGAAACCTCCAGGGACGCTATCATCCTCCTGCATGTGTAGCTGCATGCGTTCGCCATCAAGCTTCTCCTCCATCCAGAACTCTTCGTGTTCTTTGACGCCGAGCTTCGGGACCATTTTGTCCCACGTAAGTCCCATAATCGAGAAGTGCGCCAGCTGCGGTTGGAAGTTGGACATGATGGAAAGTTGTTTCTTTTCCTCTTCGATGCGAATATTTGGATCCCAAAGATCCCAGCACACATGCCGCAAGCTCGATGAGACGTTATATAATGCGGACCCGTCCTCATGCCACGCATTTAGCATTGTCTTCTCGGTGGCACCGATCTTCATCTGCCTCAGGATAATACGAATAAGCCACTGCATCTCCTCGGGGTTCATTCGCCTGTAGAACTCTTCGAAGATAGGTAGCTGCTCCGCCTCACCACTTGCAGAAGCTAGATTGTCAAGAAGTACGTTGACGTCTCCGATTCGCATATCTCCCTGCTCGGTTCTCAAGGGCCGCTTCTTGATAGCCTCGAAGCACCGTCCCGCGAAGTCTCCGGCCATACGACTTGCAGCCGTCTTTCCGGGTACCTTCCAGTTGATCAGGCTCTTGGCGTCGTCAGATGAGGGAGATATCCTCATGATCTTGACAAGTATCTTCCCGATAGTTTGTTCTTTCAGCCTGTACATAGGCCTGTCGCGATCAATATCAGGAAGAATGAGACGCATGGCGGGGTAGATATCATTTCCAACCTCATTTCGCCATCGGGAGAGGAAACGTTCGATGATTTGGCGTCTCTGTTCCGCCGGTGAGATCTTGGTGCTGCCACCCCTGCCCCTGGCCCTGGCAGTCGGGCCACTTGGACCTCCCTTGGTCAGTGGGTTGAAGAGGGCATTGAACAGCTCCGAGAAGGGCAGGGTCCGGGAGTGATTGTGTGGCCGAAGAGGGTATTTCTCGTTAATTTCGTCGAAGCCCTCAGGGCCATTAGCATACATGCGCTCTTCCTCCTCCTTAGCAGAGTCGCTGGGCGACGATGGCCGCTTGGTTCGTTGACTCATGATTTCTTTGGGGGTTCAACAGATGTGAGGTTGGTCCGCATTCATAAAAGATGAGATGAGATTATGGTTGCGGTTGCGGTTGCAATTGACATTGTGGAAATGTGACCTCAGTAATAGACGTTGAAGACGCGCAGCGCGACTACAGGGTACCACAATTGGGACTGTTGCCTAAGCTACCTGACGCGCCTGCCTCGCCGGGTCACGTGGGCATTTGCCTAACGCTGAGTCATCTAGGCTCCGTCGAGTAGAAAAGCAGCAGCTGGGCAGTTAAGCATATTCTGCTTGTTAGTCTGTCAATCAAACTTGCATTCACCCAACTTTGTCCACGTGAACTTTCGACCGGGGATGCATGGGATCTTTATGTATGTCCGGGTTAGACCCTTGCTTTCATCTGAATCTCAGCAATGACTGACGCTCATACCAACCTGGAACCTTGTTTAAGTGTCGTCTCGGTGACTTTCCATTATAGAACAGGATCCATCACCCAAATTTGTCCTTTGCGGCCTCCAAGTTCGACGACGGAAAAAAATCTCTGTAACCTCCCGGGATGCCAGTCAGGTCATGATTACCTCAACCGTACTGCATTGGAACCGGTAGCAACAGCCGGAAACAAGAGAAAGTCGACATGATCACCGCCCTACGGAGGGCAAGGGCTCCTTATCTGGTTTAGCAGGATTAAGAGGTGCAACTGCATCTGGAAATGTCGGGATAGTTGGTTGCATCATAACCCTGTCATGGGGCTGCCTCCCCTGCCACCCCATCCTGCTGCTTCCCGTCTGTGTGAGACTTCCAGGGGTCAAAACGTCCGTCCGCGTGCCATTGACGGGCGGGTCTGGGAAGATTGCTCCGTTTAATCCGTACATATGGTGATATTTGGCTAGGTACGTAGTACTCTGTACACCGCTCGTGAGGCACCATTTACAGCATATCAAGCCTAGGTCCCTGCTGAACTGAAACGTGAAGCAGTGGTTGACTGATCCATGCATGCGGGTGAACAAAACAACATACTAATACTAATAATGACTGTGTGCATTCTCTCGAAGGAGGTGCAACCAACCGGTGGAAAACAGACTTTGCCAAGCTCACCCGTCTACGGGTTAATACACAGTAGTTGTTATCTACCTAGGTAAGTACGGAACCAACCTGGACCATTCAAGGAGCTAAAAAGCCCGAATTGATCCGGGATCGTGATCGTGGACCGTGGAGAGTATGCCAACAAGAGACCACCAGAACGGCCTGGGACCGGCCTGTATTCCAAGCGTAATTCCAAATGAAATCGCCTTGACGTCATGCATCCAGCCTCATAACAGAAGAACACCAGCACCCAGCTCCCGCTCCAGCTCCACCTAGGTAGGTACCTAGCCTAGGTAGCTCCACGCTAAAAGTACATAGTACATAAGTACAAACTTGAGTACGCACCCAACCCAGGTCAATTGGCTCCGGCTATCAGAACCGACGAAGGATCTCCGTTTGATGAGCTTGATCCCAGCTGTCTTCTCCAATACGTACCACGGCAAAACACACGATCCACGACAGCACCAATGCATTTTCAAGCAATTGGCTGTGAACCATGCACGCTGCCAGCCAAAATTGGCGAGCCTCGCACAAATTTGCGATCGTGTCTCATCATGAGTGGCTTCAATGGCTCCCCGGGAACATCTTGTATTGTATACTTGGGTATGTATCACCTGGACACCATCTGGGGAAGTTTCTCCCTGTACTTGGAAGTTCAGCTTGCCCAGATGGTAAAATGTAACCCAAATTTTAAATTGCCGGCTTGCGCATACATCACCACCATACACATTCAATAGCTGCTGCGCAAGAGGCGTGTCTGAAAAGATGAAGAAGGACCCCACAAGGTTCGAGAAGGAGGAAAGGACATGTGGGTCCAGCCATTACTCCACAGTAAATTGAATTCTGATGTATGTTTGTATGTACCAATGTACCTTACTCAAGAGAATGCCCAGATGGTGCCAAGTCATCACATGGAACCGATGGATTGATCAACCGAACCGCGTAAGGCACGCTCCGCACACAGATCTACATAAAGTTCCAGGTTGTCAGTGATCCACTTGGGAGAGTGCCGGCGACTGGACTTTCTTTCTTCGATCGGGGTCGGGGGACCACCCTGGCAGCCTAGCAACCCTGGCAGGCCTGGCCATTGCGAGTCTCGATGGTTCTTTCCAATTTAGGACCGGTTCCAACCCCCTGCCGCCGAAAACAGAGACAGACAGTAAGTACTGCAGCAGAGGGAAAGAGAAGGCAGGCAAGGCAGGTTAGAAGGAAGGAAAGGAGATTGGCATGGCAGCATGGTTGGGTAGCTCGCAACGACGCTAACCTGTAGTAGAGAAGACAATCACTGGATTGAGGTAACCGGCACCAGATTTTCATTGGTAGTGAGGTATTGTCCAATTCCAGTCCCCAGTTCCAGTCCCAGTTTCCGTAGTCCCCTTTCCCAGTTCTAGTTCTACCAGTTCCAGTTCCAGTCCCAGTCCCTTGCTGGTGGCCGTCACCCGTCCACCGTCCAGGCGTCCAGGCGTCTAATCTACCACCGTCTGCATTTCCCACCCGGCCCCCCTTGATATCTAGGTAGTGTTTTGACGTCGATGCAACAGCACGTATGACGTACTGCTTCACGTCACAATATCAGGGAAACGTACCACACACTCTGCTTTAGACTGGTTCACACTGGTACCGAGTCAAGGTGTATAAGACAACTTGACCAGCTGCCAACAGCTTCCTTCTGGTCCTCCTCCCCCCTTCTACCTACATACCAAAACGTTGTTGACGAGTCTTCACACCATCAACAAACCCCCCCTACCCAACCAACTTTTGATACCCCCCCCCCCAAAACAAAATAACATACTGTGATACCCCCAAAAAAGCCACGAGTTTCTTTCTATCTATCTGCCTTTGTTTACCTCAATAAAATCATCATCCAACAGCAAAACAAAATCATGGCTTCCGTCAACAAACCTGTGGACCTTAAGAAGAAGGAGGCCGACGTCAACAGGAAGCTCCAAATTTACGGCATCATCAGCGCATTCCAGAATGGCAAGGTTCCATCAGTATGTACAAACTATTATCATTACTTGACAGTATCGTGTTTCTAACCATCCTCCTACAGAACGACCAGGTTGATGTGGCTTTGAACAGCTTCCTTGCATCCAAAGCTCTCAACAAACCATCGAGCAAGCTCTCTACCGAGGGCAGGTCCCTGCTCAACGACGTTCGCAATGTTGTCTCGCAATCCAAGCATCTCCTCTTGACCAAGAACGAAGGCAATCTGCTGCAAGATTTCATCTGGCAGACACAGCAGTTCGACACTAGCGCCGTTCCTACCCCTAATGCTCCCGTCGATAAGAACACTGCCAAGCAGCACGGTGACCAGGCGCTTCAAGGACTGCGCACCCTCGGAACACTGATCATTACCAATGGCCAGTTCCGCAAGCTTCGTAAGTTTTCGCTTGTATCTCGTTCGTTATCATCTGCTTCTGACTGACCGGACAGTGAACGACGCGACCATTCTCATTCGAGACATGGCTGGTGATGCCGCTGCAAACGCTGCCCACAAGGTGAACCCTGACGAGGAACAGTTGGCGCAGATCGATCATCCCGCGGATGACAATACTTGGCATGACACACCAGACTTGTCCAAGGACAAGATCAAGAACCAGTTGACTGGTCAGAAAGGCTACCAGGGAAGCAACAACCCTACAGGGGATGCCAAGGATGTGTTCTCGAACGCCACAAGGTCTGCCCAGAACGACCCTGCTACCCGTAGCAGCGACAGCGGTGTCCACGTGGGCGCCGGCATTGATTCCGCTAAGCAGACTGCTCAGCAGAAGGCGGGATTGTCCGAGCAGGACAAACAGGATGCCAAGGAGAAGGCAAACAGGAGGACTGAGGAGTACCGTGCCAAGACGAAGGACTACCTGAAGAAGAAGATGCCCGAGGAGCGTCGTGAGCAGACTATCTGGCGACTCAAGAAGATGGTCATTGAGTGCCAGCAGCACCCCGACTACCAGGAAGCGATTTCCACTCTCCTGGACCTCGCGGAGGAATACAGCAGCCACGCCAACAGCATGACGCAGGGTAGCTCCGGCACCGTGAAGGAGGCTCGCTCGGGTATGGCCCAGGCTGAGGCTGACCTCAAGACTCTCATTGAACGTTTTGCCAACGGCACCTCGAGTGACGACCTCTGGGCTTCTATCAACCAAATCTACGTGGACGCCCAAAATGACCCAGAACTTAGGGACTGGTTCAAGGCTATGGACAAGTACATCCGACGTGCTCTTATGGAGCAGGGATACATCTTGGAGGACTCCTCAACTCAGGAGTGGAACAGGCTCTACGACCACGGCGACTACCTCCTTCGTCAGAAGTACAAGGCTCATACTGACCGCATTCTCGACGAGATCAAGTTCCTCGCCGGACAGTTCGACGAGGACCACCAGAACAAGCGATTTGCCGAGTCCATCGAAAAGCTCTTCACCGATCTGGGCAACGATCACAATGGCAAGCCCACGTTCAAGCCTCACCTGGTCAAGGATCTGACTGACGTCATCATTCCCGCCATCTTTGAGAACGTCGCCTACATCCCTGTGCCCAGAATCGAGTACTCTGACCCTATGGTCGATGCTGTCATCGAGAACCTTGTCCTCGAAAGCGACAACTTCACGCCCAACCTGCTGGAGGTCCACAGCCAGAACCACATGCGCTGGGGACGGAAGAAGATCTCTAACAAGCAGAATCATGCCTTTGAGATCAAGGTCTCTGGCGTCCAGATGGACCTCCGGGACGTCAGCTTCTACGTGAAGAAGAAGCAGGGATTCCCTTCTATTACGGATCAGGGCATCATGGACATTATCCTCGCTGGCGAAGGCTTCGGCTTCACCCTGAAGATGGCTACCGCCGACAAGCATGATACGCAGAACTTCTTCAAGGTCGAAAAGGTCGACGTCAACATCAGCAACATGAAGCTGAAGGTCAAGAAGTCCAAGCACAAGCTGCTTTTCGCCCTCGCCAAGCCTATCGCTCTCAAGGCTATGCGCCCTGCTATCCAGAAGGCAGCTGAGAAGGCCATCAAGGACAACTTCAACAAGGCCGACGGCCTCTTGAAGAAGGTGCAGATCGAAGCTGACCGCGCACTGGAGCAGGCTCAGAACGACCCTGAGAACGCGCCCAACATCTACAAGCGCTACAGCGACGCACTGCAGAAGCAATTCTTGCAAGGCAAGAAGAAGGCGGAGAACGCGACTGCGGACAAGAAGGTCAACTATGCTATCACCAAGGAGGACTCTATGTTCCCCAACATCCATCTGCCTGGTGGCATTAGCTCCAAGGCTACCGAGTACAAGGAGCTTGCCAGGAAGGGCGAGAAGTGGGAGTCGCCTGTGTTCTCGATCGGATCTGCCAAGAGTAAGTTGTCAGCTGAAGTGTGCCAAATTTTTGAACATCGCTAACAAGCCATTGCAGAGAGCTCCGACATTCAACCTGCTCCTCAGGTAACTCGCAAGCCGCACAACACCAGCGTTCCTCACTCCAGCGTGCAGCAATCTGGCGGCCAGTTCTCCAGTGGACAGCAGCACTCCTCCGGCTTGCAGCAATCTGGCGGCCAGTTCTCCAGTGGACAGCAGCACTCCTCCGACTTGCAGCCATCTAGCGGCCAGTTCTCCAGTGGACAGCAGCACTCCTCCGGCTTGCAGCCATCTAGCGGCCAGTTCTCCAGCGGGCAGCACTCTTCCGGCTTGCAGCATTCCGGCGTGCCTACCAACGGCAGCACAAGGATCACCAACGGTAGTGCCAATTACTAGAGCGGTATGGGCGCCATGAAGATCAACCCAGCTGCCATAACGCCGATCTCCACGGCGGAGCATGGCCATTACAAATATGACCATGACAACGGGTCCGATACCGTTAATCAAACACCCGCGAGGCCATTATCACCCTCGAGGGCCTCGACGGTCTATCAGGATGCCCGAGAGTAATTTTTCTTTTGTTCAGTGCTCACTTGATGCTCAATGAATTTTCTTATACCCGGACGGAATGGAAGTCGTATGTGATACCCGGTCAGGGAAATCATTCCTACAGGCGAAAGGATGATCGACGGTAATTGATGGGGAAGGGTCGCGTGTTTTGTCTACCTTAGTATCCGTTTCACTCCTATCAATCAAACTTTGTCTTTGATAGGAAGTAAGAAATAATGCAACGTTCATTCCCAACAAACGTGCCACTGTATGACGAAGTGAGAAGTGAGGATTGTCACGACGAGGCAACTTGGGAAATACTGTGCGCTCTGATCAATCCCTATTCCTGAGCAAGGACTGACTATAGTAGCACTACCGTGTAGACGTACGCCATGAGACACCGAAGCATTTGTCTCGCCTCCATAATTTGCTCGTCAGTATAAAGGGAGGACAATGCCTACAATGGCGCACAGCATTGTGTCTTGGAACCTCTGAATTGGCCAGTATCGTCCTTCCGACAGTAACACGAGATTAGATCACTCGAATTTCCGGCCGTGTCAAGTCAATCGAAATGGTAAAAGAGGTGAGAAAATTGAAACCACCCTAGGCCTGCGTTGTTGCACCTGTTTCAATGTGAATGGTACATCTGTATCCACTGTGCCCACATACCTACACACATACATACTTGTTTTCTCTACTGTTAGAACTTCCAGCTGATCAGATTTTTCGTGACCGCAACAAGGTGAGACAATTCCGGTGCATATGCTCCGTCCTTGGAAAGAGTACCTTTCTCCCCGCGAAAGAGGGTTTGCAGGCTGGCCCACGCAACCCCAGGCCCATACGCCTCATCTGGTGGATCTCGCAAGATTCGCTTTGTGAAGCCTCCCGGAACTCCCCTTCCAATATCTTCGGAGAGGTTGTATGGGCTTGCCCGGCCGGAGTCGGTCCGGGCATCGCCTTCGGGATGCTCTGTTCACCGTCATGTGTAGTGAAGGCTCTCGGCCGCGGCGTGGGTCCTGTCCCTACTCAATTTTATTCTACCAGCATCCTTTTTCCCCTTCTGTCACACTCTCGATCGACTGCGGCTTCGATGTTGATGTATATCGGGAAATGAAGAGGGCTCATCTGAGACTGTCCATGCAGCTGCCATGCCGGCACTGTCTCAGAAACATCATACTATGTATTCAAGCTACCTAGGTACATATGTAGTATTCCGTATGCATGGTCCACCCAAGGGCCCAGGATTCCATCTTCAATGAAGACCTCAGGTGAGTAGCAAGATGGAATCAGCAGACGACGAAGACAACCTGCACAGCAACCGTATACTTGTTTTACCAATATGTTCATGCCTGGGGAACTAAACTGTTCGGCTCAAGGCATGGCCAGGGTCGCCAGAATAAGTAATATGGTAATGGGGAATACATGGGTAGGAAGGTAGCTTGCAAGGTAATTTTTGGAAACATTCCTCGTCGAGTTCACTACCTACCTAGGTACCTAAGATATGTTTCAGGGTGAGGCTGCCCCCCCAAGGGGGGGTGTTATGGCAAAACAAGAACCCCAACCCTCACTTCCTCCTTGAATTTCCATAGTCACGACTCACGATATCACGACACAAAAATCCCGAAAGGAGCAAAAAGAGAATACATGCAACAGCCAGGATTCGCTGGTCGTCACCGACCCAACTACTAATTGGCCTCTCACAAGCTTGACTAAGGGAGAGCGGACGGGATCCCGTATTTTCTTGTGGATATGGTCGCATGTGAGAGATTTGATGAAAGTGGACGTTTATAAATTAGTGTGATCATCGTGTTGTCGTGGAAACATTAGGCGGTGCATGGGGCGATGAAATGTCTACATGATAGTTGGGGAAGTATATACCAGTTCAATACATACTGATCTATCTATTCTGTTTCATCGTGTTGAAAAGGCGCCTATACTATGCAAATGCAAGTGCTGGTCGAGTCGAAGCATCACAACCACCACCTAACTCCAAGGCATGGTCATCTCAGGAGAGTCGCGAATCTATAACCTTCACAAACTCGACTTCAGGGTTTCCCGGGGCTGGTTAATCATATCCAATACACCTGGACCGCCCAACAATGCCCAGAAATACCAGACCTCTCCCAATGCACCCGCGTCCGACTACTGGGCCTTTTCGCCCTTCACCTTCATCCCCTTCGCCTTCATCAGCTTCTGCCTCTCCGCCCAGCTCAGCCTGGCCTCGCCGAACATCTCGCCGAACTCCCTGTTGACGTCGCTCGACAGGCCCGGCCCCACGAGCGCCTCCTGGTCGTTGCTCCCCCCGGCCGCGAGGCTGTCGGTGCTCGCGCTCCTGCGCAGCTGGCCGCCCGCCGCCGCGGCCCGCTCCTCGATCTTCATCTTGAGGAAGGGCTTGGCGGGGCTCGCGAAGAAGGCCATGGACAGGCCGACGCAGGCCACGCCGTAGAAGTACACGCGCCCCCAGATCTTGACGCTGTCGGCGAAGCCGAGGACGATGAACGGCGTGGTCGTGAACGTGAAAGCGAGCTGGGTGACGAGGAAGGAGAAGAAGTCGTAGTAGGGCTTCAGCGAGGTGGGCTGCTGGGTGATAGGGTCCATGAAGAAGGGCCGGAAGTAACGGCGGAAGTCTGTCATCAAGGGTTAGTCTGTGCCGATGCCACACATCAACTTCGGGGTATCTTCAGAACCTACTCTTGGCGATAGTCTGGATGAAACTGGCTAGAATGAACGCGAGGTAATACCCGGGATAGAACCCATGCCACACCGCACTCGTCGTAAAGGTAGCCAAGCTGGCCCTGAAACCGGGCTTCTTGCCCCTCGGCGTGACCCTCAGGTACACGTAGTGTCGCAGCCACAGGTTGGTCTTCATGTTCCAGTTCTCAAGGTACGCCCTCGTGTTCTGGGACGTCTCGACGCCCCACGGGTAGATGTTGCGAAGCCTGTCCCAGCTGACCTTGCCCGTAACAGGGTCGAAGCCATTGTAGCCCATGCCCGTGAGGATGCAGGCGCCCTCGGTCATGGACCAGACGCCGTAGTACTTCATGCGCGCGGTGAAGTTGGTCATGTACAGCATCCAGACGCGCCGGGCAAAGCTGTAGTCCATGTAGGTGTCGTCCAGGAGGGCGTCGATGCTGTACCACCCGGAGAAGTTGAGGAAGACCAGGATCCACACGATGCCCGTGGCCAGCTTCCACATGGCGGGCGTGGCGCTGCGCGGGATGCGCCGCTTCTTGCGCGTGGGCGGCTTCTTGGCCGGGTCGACGGTGGAGGGGACCTCAAACATGCTCGTGTCCAGCCAGCGCCTGTATTCGGCAAAGTCCATGGCGGGGCCGGCGAGCAGCGCGGGGAAGAAGAAGACGTAGCCGAAGTAGTCCAGCAGGTTGGGGAGCTCCTTGAGGACCCTGTCCTTCTGGAAGTCCGACATCTGGTCCTCCGGGAGCAGGCCGTCCGCGACGTTCCAGCAGAACGCGCTCAGCTTCATGACCAGGACCATCTGCGCGCCCGTGATGTCGATGGCGGACGGGGCGTTGGCGAACTGGCGGGCGAGCTGGTTCGTGCTCATGTGCACCATCAGGAAGACGAAGCCGACCCATGGCATGTAGGGGCTACCGCGGAGGTAGTACGCGATCCCGTATGCGCCAACCGAGGCGATCAGGATGGTGCGCAGACCGACCCATAGGTCGAAGAGCCCGACGAGATAGAATACCCCGATGCTGTGGGTGAAAAGCACATGTCAGTTCCTAGCTCTTGGACCAAAGTCTCTCTCCCTTCCTCACTTCCAGCAGCTGCGTGGGAATGCAGTAGACGTACGCGATAATGAACAGGTTCTTGTATGCGGGTTTTGCATCGGGGACGCGTTTTAGGACGCCGGCAAGGGGATACGATAGGATAATCGAGAAAATGAGCTTGACTGCAGCCGAGCTAATGTGTTAGTCTCGTAAGAAGCGGTTCCGAGGAGGATAGAGGCACGGCTCACGTTCATCGGGCCCGGCGCCGATGAGCCCGGCCACGTATTCGAAGGCTATTCGATCACATAAGTTAGCGCAACAGTTTGGGGCAGCAGAGCAAAAGCGCCAGAGCAGCTTACGGGCGTGTATGTAGGGCAACATCTCGAGAGCAACGCGGAGGCGTTGGGAAGGAGACGTGAAGGGAGCTCGATTCTGGCAGAGTCTATCGCGAGTCCATGCCTGGTCCAATTTCAAAAGAAAGAGAGAGGGTCCAAAGGAGATCCTAATCCCTCCTATACGAGTGTGCAAGATCTGTCTGGGACGCGTTGAAGACGGTTCAACAGTCGGCGATGGTGAGGAACGGCTATGCTGTGGCACAATTCAACAACTTTTCTGGCTTTTGTGTAGCATTGAAACTGTGATGTCACTGCATACGCCAAGTGGGCACACCAGCTCATGGCGCATGGTTCAACATCTTACAACAATTCAACCTAATGGCCTAATATCCTCCCATCAGGCATGTTATTATTACCCAGGTATTATTGAGGGTTGCAACAACTCCCAGCAGCTGGGCACTTTTGGAAACACACATTGCATTTTCATGGAGATATATATACCTCTGTATATGTGTGGTTCGGATGTTCACCCACACAACCCACGCTATGTACCTCGGCATCTGCTCAACACGCCGCAACGTTAACCAATATGAATGTCCTGATATATCTCGATAACATGCAGCAAACACACTAAACTCCGTCGAGCAAATGACTCTGGCCATACCCCTTGTAATGTCATTGATTAAATTGCATATGTCGCCTCCTCTGTCTCGAAACGCCACCTTTCTGCCTCGTGACCATTGGCTTTTGGGCACATGTAACATATACCACCAACTTGAACTTCGTAAAATGCTGTCCATGTGCGTCAGGTTTCTTTCCTCGTGTGTTTCGCAAACATCATTACTTTGATCATACATTCGCCGGTCGTAGATGCCCAAACAGACCATGTACCTGGTTGTTATTTTCAAGAACTGAGACCAGGCTGGGTCCTGAGCACGCACGCCAAATGATTTACAAGAAGAGCATTGGCCGTCGTGATTCCCTTCACTGCAACAGGCTGGACCCCGCCGAGCGTCTCGTGACTATATTATCGTATGCTGTGTGCACACTCGTACTGGGAGACAGTGGATCCGCTCAGCTTCCAGGGCCGCTCCAAATGCGCCTCGCCAGCCATTCCTCTATGACACATCCTTATTGCTCTGCGAGCTTGCGCTCATTACCGGCTGTTGCGTTGGCAAAGAGTTCTTGGACTGCTCCGACGCGCGAACCTTGGCCCAGGCGTAGACAATACCGCTGATGAAACCCAGGATAATAGCGGACACACTGCCAAAGGTAACCGGGGCAGCGAAGAAGACGAGACCGGAAACGGCGATGGGCAGCTTGTTGAGGGCGCCGACCATGGAGTATGTCGTTGAGGAGGTAACACGAATGCACCATGCCGAACAGTACGAGATGAAGATTGCTGCCAGACCCGAGTAGATCATGCCTGCGATCAGGGCATTGCGGGAGTCCACGGGGAAGTTAAGGGTCAGGTTCTCGGAGCTCCAGTCCTCGAAGATCAAGGAGCTGACGATGAGGGTTGGGATCGTAAGCAAGTTGTTGTAGAACATGGCTGCGCAAAGTTAGCTTATGTTCGCCCAAACCACTGGCATGGTACACATACAGTCCCAATCCTTAAAGTTCATCTTCTTGATAACCTTGCGCATTGTCAGGACGTATGAAGCCGTGCAGAAGACGTTCATTCCCATCCATGCGTAACCGGCGTTCAGGGTGGACACGCTGACATTCGCATCATAGCCGCCCTCGAGAGCAGCCTTGACATCGGCCCAGGCGGCGATGACGGAGCTGAGAACCATCAAGCCGAAGGACAGCAGAGCCACGGGAGTCACCTCTCCGCCGAACCACAAGACTTCTCCGTATGCGATAACGATGATTGTAAGGTTCTTGAAGATGGTGTAGACGGGGACGGACAGGAACTGGAGGGACTTGGTGCTCGTGTAGATCATGCCGACGAGTAGCAGAGAGATCGGGTACCCTATAGGTGGTCAGTGGTCAGTCGGGAATCCACCGTGAGGTGCTCATTCTTAAACGTACATCTCCTCGCCTTCTCTTTGTCGAAGGGAGCGAGGTTCGTAATCATGCCCAGCTTCTTGCAGATCAGGATGGCAGCGATACAGACAATCGACTGTTTGGAAGGTCAGCAAGCGCTTCCTTTCCCCAAAGTCTCGGGCTATCAGATCCTTACCTGAATGGCCAGGTAGAACAGGTTCAGGTTCCAGTTCTTGCCCGACACGCAGTACTTGTTGACCACGGTCATGGAGATCGACGACAAGCAGTAGGCGGCGATGGACACGGTGGGATTGTTCTGGACTTTGGCGAACGAGTCTTGGACCACAGGAGCGCTTAGCCTGTGCGACGTTCTCCTCTCGAGGAAGGAATCTTTCTCTTCGCGGAAAGAGTCGCCCCTTTCGGGCATTCGCAACACGAAGTCATCGCTTTTCTTGTTTTCGGCCATCTTTGCGGTTCCTTCTCTTCCGATTCAAACACAGTAGTGTGACGAGCGACAATGGGGGAAAAGTGATCGGGTGTCGCAGTTGGGACTCCGGTGGGTCCGTCGAACAGGGGAGTATCGTCACAATGCCGAAGGAGTGGGAGGCAGAGAATTGTAGTGCCGTAAGAGAATGAAGAGACAATCTCAGGTTGTTGTAAAAGTGAAGGTCGATGAATTGACTCTGTTCTTCACTTTGCGAGGTAGGGAAGTAGGGAAAGGCGACGCGTCAGTCAAACACTCGGAGTGGGCAGAACTGCAGCGCAAAGGGGATTCATGGGTTACAGGATATCTGTTTAAATTATTCCAGCACGATCTAGGCCCGCCCCTGTCAAAATGCTCAAGGCGATACCCCAGACTTGTCGCGGTACCTCGTTAGTGGCTAGTGGGCGGTGTGTTGCGTAATTTTAGAATCCTGTCCCGCTAAAATTGAGAACGAGCCACAATCCTTTCCAGGCTTCAGGCACCAGCTGCCAGGCGCCAACTTCAACTGGTGCGTCTTGTATATGTGTCGGCAACCCTTGGATTTTTGAATGGGAGAGGCGAGAGGCTGAGTTGCAGTTCCTAGATAATACAGTAAATTCAACCTCAATGTTCACCAGACTGACTGTTGAGTCAAGATACTGGTAATGTGTGAATTTGTATCATGCTGCAGGTCAGGCTGACGGTTCCTTTCGTTGAATCAGACTCCGTCAGCAAAGTCATCACTCATTCCATTCGTCTACCCCGTCTCTCTCTCTCTCTCTCTCCCCCTCCAGATTTCTCCCCCTAGACAGCAGCCATAATAGTATCGCCCTGGTCTATCGATTCAGCAGCTTCATCCCCCATCCCTTCCTCTCTAGACTCCTCCTTGGACTCCTTCTCCGTTCTCTTCTCCCCAGTCTCGACAGACCCCTCCTCCCCAGGCGGTACAGGGAAATTCAGATGTTTCCAATCCTCCAGCTCCTCCGTCACCGAGCGCAGTCTATCTCGGATGCTCTCGATGGCATAGCTCCCCAGGAGCAGCCGCAGCGGTGGGTATGAGCAGTGGCCCAGCTGCCAGACCAGCTCGGCGCACTTGACCGAGCTCGTCGGCTGTCTGTCGCCCAGCCACGTGACCATCCTCTTTGCGTGGAGGGCCGGCGACGACTCGTGGCTGTATGGCTCGCTGGCCGGCTTGATGAGGAAGTGGCCCCACGTCGGCAGCGGGGTCGTCCCGGAAGAGTCTGGGTCGTCCCGGCGCACCAGGCCGGGCTCTACCAGCGTCGCCTTGACGTTGAACGCGTCGACCTCGTACAGCATCGCCTCGATGAGGCCTTCTACGGCGTACTTTGTAGCGCAGTACGGGCCCAGCCCCGGGACCCCCAGGGCCCCCGAGGTCGAGCTGAAGATGAGGTAGCGGCCGTTCTGCTGCTGCCGGAAGTACGGCAGGATGGCCTGTATGATATGCAGGGTTCCCATGAAGTTGGTCTCAAACTGGTTGCGGATGTCATGCTCGTCCTGGTCCTCGCAGGCCCCGATGACGCCGTAGCCGGAGCAGTTGGCCACGATGTCGACGCGGCCGAAGTGCTCCAGCGTCCGGTCGTAGACGCGGGCGACCGAGTCCCGCGCCCTCACGTCGCATTGCAGGCTGAAGCAGTTCTCGTGCTGGTTAGTAAGTGCCGGCTGTGTGTGTTCAAAGTTCCGCCCCACGCTGACAACAAGGTCGCCGTGGGAGAGGGCGCTCTTCACGAGCGACATGCCCATGTGGCCGGTACCACCGAACACCTGAGTATGTTAGACAAGGACGATCAAAGGAAGAGAACAAGCTGGGAAGGACTTGCAACCCAAACCTGCTGCTTCGTAGGACTGTCTGGCTGAGGTGGATCACAGCTCGCAGGAAGCTGTAGTTTCTTGCCCAGCTCCGAGATGTCTATATTGCTTCCGGAAGCCATATTGGTGGTGATGGCAAGCAACCCCGGGACAATGAGCACAATTTGTATGCTTTATTCTCTGTCACTCAGAAACCCGTGCATTACGTGACTCGAATCCTTGTGTTGCGAGTCGCAAGGGGGTGGGGGGAAGAGCTTGATGGGATATGGTCTTATCGACGAGGGTTCCAATGCTGTTATACTGGCTGGCTGGCTTCATATAGAGCACGGCAGATCATCGTCAGAAATAGTGATGAACGAAGTTGGCACGGAATGTGTGGGAGTTCCACGAGCTGAGGCCCAAAAGAATTGTTTTCTGTTATGTACACTCCATGAAACGCATTGTCATCCCATACATTTAGTGACAGATTGAAGTCCAGACGGTGAACCCGCCTGACGGGTCGGCGCTTGGAACGGTAGATCGGGGTGTTCGTCCCCGCAAATCTTAGAACGGTCCGGGAAGAAACGGCCGTCTAGATAGTCATCTGCACACGGATCCGTGAAGTATCAGTCTGCACCATATGAAGGAATGGCCGTGACATCCAGGACAACTTGGGCAGTCTGGTGTGAGGAGCTTGCAGGTGAAAGAGTTACCCAAGCACTTATAAGTACCTAGGTAGGCTATAGAAGAACTTTATGATCACCCAACACGCATACGGTAGCCCTACCGTATATCAGACCCTTACTGGTACATAGAGGAAACCCCACCACGACGTCACAAATTTGATCGAGCACGCCAGAAAACCTTCTCACATGCGACCAATTGGAGCGGCAGTTTTGGGCATCACTCAGCATCGTCAACGAGGGCAGTAAACCAGAAAAAGATAATTCCACTTACACAATATCCACGATCACTTCACTCGGAAAAGTGTTTTCAGACTTGCCAATCTCTCAAGACTTATAATCCAAAATGAAAGCCTACCTTTACGACAACGAAGCTGTAAGCCTCGCCGACGACATACCCCTTCCTACTCCTCATCCTCCTCATACCCAAACTCACTCACCAACAAAATTCACTCACACACACTGACACCCCTTTTCAGGGCGACCAGCGCCTGCCTCACGACTCGGGCCACGCCATCAGCGTCGACGCCCTGCGCAAGGTCGGTGTGCTGTACCACCACATGCCGTCCGTCTCGGACGTCGACGCGCTGGCCTCGGAGCGGGGCTACAGGAACCGGGACGAGATCAAGGTGTCGCCCGAGAGCATGGGCGACGCCTACGAGGACAAGGTCAAGTCCTTCTTCTCCGAGCACCTGCACGAGGACGAGGAGATCCGGTACATCCGGGGCGGCATCGGCTACTTCGACGTGCGCAACGAGGGCGACCAGTGGGTGCGCATCCAGCTCGAGAAGGACGACCTGGTCATCCTGCCGCCGGGCATCTACCACCGGTTTACCACGGACGACACCAACGTGAGTCTTTCGGTCTGGTTTTCTACTTGTTGGAGTTTTGGCAGGCCTCGTGCCGACGTCAAAAATGCATGTGCTGTTGTGACTGACCTTATGAAACCGCAGTACGTTCATGCCATGAGACTCTTCAAGGACGAGCCAAAGTGGACGCCGCTTAACAGGAGCGGTGACTTGGATGCCAACCCGCTACGAAAGGAGTATGTAACTCAGTACTTGCACCAGTAGGTGTGGAAGTGAGAAAAGATACGGAGAAAAGATGAGAAGAAAAAAACAACAGAATACCCGTGGTGTACATGAAGGAAAGGTTTTGTATTATACATGATTGCACTTGATGGCCACGTTCGGATATGTGATGCCCAAAGTCTGCGGCCGCAGAGCCCCTTACGGTAGTCTGCTTGATCACTTGTTCCAGTCCTCGCCACAGCTGTACTGAGGTAAGATCGCACCAGAACATCAAGCCTTGATACAAGAATTACTAGGTTGAAGTGCCCTATCCATGTAGGTCTATGTCTGTTCGCAAGACTGCCATGCATGTGTACTAATTGTTCAAGCCAGGACGGCCCAAACCGTCCCTATACCAATTCGCCAGCCGTTCCGTGATATCCATATCATGCCTCCCAACGCCGTAAAGCACTTTCGGTTTGTTGCTTAAGCTACCCCATCCAGCGCAAATGGAAATTCTTGATCCGTAACGCCGCAGAAGCATGGGCTTGTAAATGCCCGTGAAAAGAGAGAGCAAAGGCTATGATCACCGTACTTCAGGAGCAACCTCTGCGCCGGCGACCGCGATCTCATGGTTGATGCCGTCGGCCGTCTCGTCGTTCCTCCTGGCCTCAAACAACCGCCTCCAGAACATGGGCGGGTCCAGGGGCCTCGAGCCACCGTGGAGCGGCGGGTAAACATCGCTGAAGAAGTACCAGATGTGCCCAATGACGACTCCCATAATCTCGTCCTTGGGCACGGTGCCGTGCAGAATGAGGCTGAACCCCATGAGCACCCACGGCAGGTACGGCGCGGTGAAGACCAGGAGGCCCAGGAAGCTCAGCCTTGTGTCCGGGTTGCGGCGCGACCAGATGTAGACGAAGGTCGAGGAGAGGGGGTGGCCCAGGAAGGGCATCGAAACGAGTGGTGACAGGCAGATCAGGCAGGTCATGGAGTAGAGGAGGAGCCAAGAGAAGTGGGCGGGTGATCGGCCTGATGATTCCTCGAGGAGGCGGGAATACCGCTGGAGGAAGTAGACGTGAAAGAGGAGGTCGAGGGATAGCGGCCCGAAGTAGAGGAAGGTTGTAAGGAGTCGCCAGTACTATGGTTCGACTCTAGGTTAGGATCGTTGTCTCGCTATTCCAAAAAGCAAGGGTTGCGGTGGGTATCGGTATCTTACCTGTCCGTTGTGGAAGACGGCACGATAGCTGTAGAAGAGCTGGAAGGGGTTTATGATCTGGCACTGCACCAGGGCGCTCGTTACGACTGTTGCCGTCGTCCACCACCGCGTGCAGATGGGCATCTCCCAGAACCAGTCCTCGAGCGGGAAGCGGCCGCCTTCTCCCATCATGCCGTCCATATTGTGTGACCTGTTGGCGATCAGATGGAGTAGGAATTTGAGGTGAGGGTGTGGGTGTAAACGACTCTGCGCGTACGGGGTATGTGCGGTCGTGCGTCTGCTTTCGGTAGATGGATGGGGTCGAACGATTGCTGATTGTTTATCGCATCTGGGACTGTGCGCTTGTTTGTAGGGAGTTCAGCGTATTTGAGTAGGAAAGGCTGGAGAGAGTAAGCAGAGCAAGTCTTTTTCCAGGTATTTGTACACTGTAGAATGATGAAAATAGTGTTAATAAGGCTGACGTTAAGTTAAAGTGTCCTTTCAGCCGGTGCTCATCAATGATGGTGGTTTGGAACCATGCGGGAAAGTAACAGATAAGCGCCCGCCTTATCCTTGGGTGACGACAACTTGCAACAAAGCCGCTGCGCTGTTAGATCCGTACTACTACACAGTACACTAGGGTACCTACAGTATGTAGGTACCTAGGCCGAGGGTTTTCCAGAAGTGGAACAGTTCTAGCACCCGCTCTGGGGCCCCCAAAACCCACCAACCGTAGTCGATCAAGCCACACTTTTGAGGGTCCCCCTGCCCAGCCACCTGCGTTCACTTTACGGGCCCTTGTCGCGAGATCTACCGCGAAAGCCCACATTAGACGCGTTGGGAACTCTGAAGACCCTGTCGCGTCTGTCCAGACTCAAAGAGCTTCTTCCCTGACCTCCTCTCTCGATGCACCAACCCCTCAATTCTTCCCCCTTTGTCTCTTTGTCTTTGTCTTTGCGCTACCGAAGCGAAGCCCACCCGACGCCCCAATTCAATCTTAACGTCGCGCATGCAGATGCTACTTCCTCGTTCCTGACTTCTAATATCCCAATTCCGCATCCTTCACAGACTTACCGTCACTTCCACCCTCCTCCTCTTTGCGCCCAGCCCTAGCGAGCTGTTCCGCGCAGCCCCCTCCCCCGACATCCCACGTAGGCTTACATTTCGACTCGCCCATCTTTAATCGATCCAATGCCTCCGAAAAAAGCATCAGCCGGCGGTCCCGCCAAAAGGGGTGGTAAAGTCGGAAGAGGAGGACGCGGAGGAGGACGCGGGGGGGCAAGCAACATCCAGCGTAAGCTACGCCGCTTCTCTTGCGCGCCGCGCGACCAAAGTGCGCCAATCAAACTGACCTCATGTGCACAGCCGGCGACCCAGTACCCCAGGGAAAGAAATATAGATACCGGCCCGGAACCAAGGCATTAAGGGAGATCCGGAGGTACCAGCAGACGACTGACCTGTTACTGCTCAAGCTTCCCTTTGCTCGACTGGTAAGCTTTTGGTCTCCACGAGACGGTGAAAACTGGGTCTCCAAGCCAAAACCTCTGGATCGCTAACTTCAAGTCCAGGTGCGCGAGATCGCAATGACCTTCAGGCCAAGAGACGAGGAGATGAGGTGGCAGTCGCAAGCGATCCAGGCGCTGCAGGAGGCATCCGAGGCCTTCCTGGTCCACCTGTTCGAGGACACCAACCTTTGCGCCATCCACGCCAAGCGCGTCACCATCATGCAGAAGGACATCCAGCTTGCAAGGCGGATACGCGGCGTCTGGGGAGGAGCTGGCTGGTACTGAGCCATGGCCCCCCTTTCTGGACACGATACCCGGCACCTAAAAGGAAAGGGAAAGATGGCGTTCTGGCGGCGGAGTTTTCCAGGAGTAGGGATAATGTTTTGGTGTTTTTGTACAACCCCTCGAATTCAAGACTGGATGGGGAGGCTATGCCTATTGGTTCCGCTTTGGCAAAACTGGTTGATTCCGGGGTGAGCGCTGGTCACGATTCTGGCCAGCGGACGGCATTGGAGGAGGCCTTTGCATTATGGGCGGTTTCTGTGCTAGACCTTCGTCATATTGTCCTTGCAACCGCTGTTTTGCGTTGCTTCTCAGATTCATTGCCAAGGGCGCATCAGAGCTGGTCTGTTGCCACTATATCACACGGAAGCTACAAGGCCAGCCGGGAGGAGGCTGGCGGCGCTGTTGTCGCTGTTAGTTGAATCGGGTCTGTAATCTCAGTTATATACAATATCATCGAAGATGCTTCGTCACCGGCAGTTGCAGCCGCTTGCCGTACTTGCCATGTGAAGACACCAGAGAGCTGGCCCTAGGGCCGTTGAGGTTGTCAAGACCATAAATGAGTGGCTTGGGTCTCAATGGGTGGATAGGACCGAACAGTAGGCTAAAGCTAAGTCGTGAGATCAGGTGAGGCAGCTCAAGTACGTGACGTGCATTTGGCTGGAGATTATAGACTCGATCTGCAGAGAATGCTATAGGTGGCCAACTTGGTTGACGGATTATCGGTGGGGAACAGTCACTCTCTGCTTTGAACTTGGGCATCCAGGGCTTCAGTCACCTTCGACCTCCCATTCACTAATGCATTGCAGCTAGGTCGGTGTTTACTACAACCTATAAATACCTCAACGCCCTACATCTTGGGATACTGATACCGAACCTAGAAGCCAACACATCTCAACTACAGGCAACCAAATCTATGCAAACAGCCCGTTATTCGACAAAACTTCTCTCTCTCAAACGTCAGGGATATACACACAAGTACATCAAGATGGTCTTTGTTGGGGTTTCAAATATATTTGAAATGTTCTGTTGGAGCATTGCAGTCGGCATATCTTTCCTGGTTCTCCTCTTGTGGGTTTGGGTACCACTGGTTGCGTGGGTATTGCGCTTCTGGTATGATGCTCTTTATCCACAGGTTGGGGGTAGCCACTATATGGGTGGTCAGGATGGAACGGGGCGGTAGTCCAAGGACGCAGCAATTCCCAGCCACTTCTGGCACACTGAGCACAGCTTAGTGGTTGTGATGCCACCCTCCTCAGCATCAGCCAGCATATCTCCAGCGCTGAACAGAAATCATCAGTCGTTCACTTTTGGTGTCGCATTCAATAGAGGCGTTCAATAGATGCTAAGAGCATTCGACCATCTTGTTGACCAAGTTCCGAGTACCGCGACGCCATGTGAGGCATACTGTTGAAACCAACCGCTGGTACTGGGGATGACCATACGCTCCGGATAGATCAATATAATGGAAATCATGACATGCTCTTCTTCTTATGTTTTAGGAGGCGAAATTCCTTTGTGTGTAGATTTTGTGTTTTGCTTTGGTCCTCTTAGATAGGTATCAAGTCATGTCAAGACCAACCCCAGGCATTGACCCGGGCATCGTGCCGGACCCGGGAAACACTTCCTCTGCTCTCGGCCGCCGACGATACCTCAACGTCTCCGAGGGCCTTTCAGACCTGTCCCGATCAGCGCGGGCGTCCTCCTCGGCCTCGACCTGGTACCTCGCCTCCTCCCTCAGCTCGCGGCTGACCTCGGCGCCCTTGGCCTTCCCGAACGACCTCTCGGCCTCGGCGAGGGCGTCGTCGCCGCCGCGGGTGTTCTTCTTCCGCGGCCACATGCTCGGCAGGGCGATCTCCTGGAAGCGCGGCTCGACGGCCCTCTCGTCGAACCACTTGTGCAGGCGGCTCTCGACGAGCTGGGCGATCTTGGGCACGTCCTGCAGGCGCGACCGGCTGCCCAGCAGGCTGCGGATGGAGAAGTCGAGGCGGTAGTCGTCCAGGAAGCTGAAGGTCATCATGGTCCTCGTGCTCTGGGACGGGTTGCTCGGGATGAAGGAGATGGACAGCGTGCCGCTGAAGCGCACGACCGACACGGCCAGGGCGACGGGGAGCACGGCCGAGAGCTTCTTGGGGTAGTTGAGGAGCATCTTGGTCTCGAGGGCCAGGGTGATCATGTCGCTGAGGTCGACGTCCATGCGCGCCTGCAGCCGGCAGCCCTCGCGCATGGCCATGTTGGCGTCGAAGGGCTTGCCGGGGGGGAAGGCGAGGCCATCCTCGTCGACGGGTATGATGCGGCAGTTGCTGAATATGGGGAACTCGTCGCCCAGGTTCAGCTCTGTGACGCGGATCTCGTCCAAGAAGTCGGGGCGCGAGGGGCTGTTGAGGGCCTTGGTCAGCGACCCGAGGATGGCGTCGTCGTGCTGGGCATCGCTGCGGAACTGGGCGATGGTCTGGGCCACGAGCACGTTGAACCAGTCGAGACTCTCGGGCTGGTGGCTGTCGACCTTGTAGTATGTCTTGTTTAGGATGGAGCTGATGGTAAGGGTCGGGGGCCCGGAGCGCAGTATGCTCGATTTCTTCTTGTTGAGGGTATTGGGTTGTTGCTCTCGGTGCCGGCTGCTCGGCCGCCCAGAAGGGGATCGGAGGCTGAGAAGGGACTTCTTGTGTGCCAAAGTCCTGGATCGTCTTTCGGTAGCGCGTATAGAGGCAGTTATCTCTGGAGACGGAGGATCGCCGAATATAAAGAACTTTATAAAGGCGGCGATCAGGAGGACGATGGAGATTTGGCCGAGGATGAAGCCTTGTGTGAAGGAAAACCTGGAGCTCGGTCTTGGTTAGCTTTCTGGTGCAGTACTTGAGTAGGGAACTGTTATCTCTATTTGAAATTGGAAGAAAGGTGCGTACGTAGGCTCGGGCCGCATCGGACACACGTCCGAGGCCATCTTCAATAAAGAATTGGTCTCGATTATGGTTGTTTATGTTTTGTTACATTTGACGCCATTTGGTGACGATGGTTTTCTACTTGGCGATGAAGTCAGAAATGTGGGCACCCACGGGAAGCATCTACTGGTACACAGTAGTACTGTACAACGCATAGTACACTCTACTAAGTACACTACACAGTAGATACATCCTCAAGCTTTTTATCTTATCGCAGTGGCAGTGTGGGCCTCCCGGACTTGTCAAGTGGTGTGCCACAAACATGTCAGGGGTAATGTGGGGGTTCCTGCCGGAAATGCAAGTCAATTACAGGCATTTCCGGAGCCGCATCGTCACCTTGATCTCTAAACTCACTTCACTCCATCAATCATCAATCATTACACCCCCATCATCACCACCCACTACCACCTTCACCGTCGCCGTTGCAGAGATCAACTAGCTCAGAAGATTCATATATACAACTCACAACTTCTCTGTTCGAGACCACAGATTGTACGCCAGAGCACGAACATCAAGACACATTACATCACTTCAAGCTCGAGATCCGGCCCATCTGTCCAGTTGATGGTGTAACGACAAACCCCTGACTTGAGGGCCCTTTGTCTACCAGGCTCGAGGTCAAGGGCTGAAGCTGCTCCTCATCTATCCAAAAACGCTTTCAAAGATTCTATAATATTTCTGGACCGACTTATTGTATTGCAGCCAGTTTCCCCACAGTTTCTAAGGATGGATGTCGTGCAGGCAGTGGCCGGGTCCGTCTCCAAGATGGTCTCGACCGGTGACAACATTGGCGGCGCACCATCCTCAAAGATGAAGATTCTCTTATTGGACAAGGAAACGGTACCAGTCGTGTCGACTGCCATCACCCAGTCTTCCTTACTCAACCACGAGGTCTATCTGATAGATCGCTTGGAGAACGCCACCAGGGAGAAAATGCGTCATTTGAGGTGTCTGTGCTTCGTCAGGCCCTCAGCAGACTCGATACAGTATCTTCTGGACGAGCTGAGGGACCCCAAGTACGGAGAGTATCATTTGTACTTCAGCAACGTCGTCAAGAAGTCGGCACTGGAACGCTTGGCCGAGGCTGACGACCATGAGGTGGTTAAGCTGGTGCAGGAACACTTTGCGGACTTCATCGTTGTCAACCCAGACCTGTTCTCACTCAATGTCCATGTGCCTCAAACCCGGATATGGAGTACCAGCCCAGATATGTGGAACACCGACACGCTCGCACGAACGACCGAGGGTTTGATAGCAGTTCTTCTTATGCTGAAAAAGAGGCCCCTCATCAGATATGAAAAGAACAGCCTCCTGTCCAAGAAATTGGCGACCGAGGTGCGGTATCATATCAACCAAGAAGACCAATTGTTCGACTTCCGGAAAGTGGACACACCACCAATACTGTTGATACTGGACCGAAGAGATGACCCGGTAACGCCCCTTTTGACGCAATGGACGTACCAAGCAATGGTACATCATCTATTGGGGGTCGACAATGGAAGGGTGGACCTCAGTGATGTCCCAGAGATTCGGCCGGAACTGAAAGAAATCGTACTATCTCCAGACCAGGACCCGTTCTTCAAGAAGAACATGTACCTCAACTTTGGCGATCTCGGTGGCAACATCAAGGACTACGTGGAGCAGTATCAGTCCAAAACCAAAAATAACACCAATATCGAGTCAATCACGGATATGAAGCGATTCATCGAAGAATATCCAGAATTCAGGAAACTCTCAGGAAACGTTAGCAAACATGTTACGCTCGTGTCTGAGCTCAGCAGGAGAGTTGGCGCCGAGAACCTTCTGGAGGTTAGCGAACTTGAACAGAGTCTAGCTTGCAATGACAACCATGCGGCAGACTTGAAGGTGAGATACAAGTCACCGCTCCCCGGAACTATAGGTTGCAGGAACTGACAAGAGCCATAGAATGTTCAAAAGCTAATCCAGTCGCCGTCGGTGACGGTCGACAACAAGGTCGGTCTGGTAGCTCTATACGCACTGCGATACGAGAAACATCCGTCCAACTCAGTGCCAATGCTCGTTGACCTTCTGTCAACGGTCGGTAGCGTGCCAGCCAGGAGGGCAGACCTGGTGGCAAAATTGCTGGCATATCACTCATCGCTACAACAATCACAGGTTGCGGGTGGTCTCACGGACCTTTTCGACTCCGCAGGTATCTTCTCTGGTGCAGGGAATAGATTTAAGGGGCTCAAAGGAGTGGAAAACGTCTATACCCAACACTCTCCTCTGCTTGAGACCACTCTGCAAAATCTCATCAAGGGCAAGTTACGGGAGCAACAATATCCCTTCGTTGAAGGGGGCGGCACGACGAGAGATAAGCCGCAAGATATTGTGGTATTTATTATTGGCGGCGCGACTTATGAGGAGGCACGAACAGTTGCAACTATCAACGCCTCGACTCCAGGTGTCCGGGTGGTTCTTGGAGGAACGACAGTCCACAATGCTACCACATTCCTGGAAGAAGTGGACGATGCGGTATCATCGTGGCCCGAACCCGCACCGACAACGGCAGCAGGGAGGCTGCGCAAGGAATTGGGCAGGAGATAGCACTTTTGAGTCTCTTAATTGACGAGGAAGCCCTCCCGGTCTTACTCATTGCTCAGGCAAGATAGCAATCATGCGTTGCATCTAATAAGAATTCCTTGCCAAGTCTTGATGGGAAAGTGACTCGAGGTACACTACTTGGCCAGCGATATTGCTACGTAAAAGCAAATCGTTCAGTCTTCTTCCATCTGTCCGCTCCTGGAGATGGCGACGGCATGCCGGTGGAGGTGACCTAGATCTTTCATGCCTGGTACTCACGTAGCTCTATTGAGTTGCTGTCCTGACCAACGATTCTCCTGTGGTGGTCATCGGTTTCGGTAAGAATAATCGTGCTAGAGACATGTGATTGAGATTCGCGGGGGGGGGAAATAGTATATTCAAGTCTTTTCTGGCCTAATTATCGTGACACACTCGGGATCGTTTGGAGTACCACCTAGTTGCATGGCGTCAGAGGCCAAGATCCCATCGAAACTGCAACGCCTTTCAACGGTCCGCCGAGCTTCTTAGAACGGATGTCTAAGTACGGATCCATACTTAGATCCATACTTAGTAGGAAGTCCAGATGAGGCTCATAGTCAACGGTGGGTGCGTACATAGAGGCAGGGGTGGCGATAGCACGATAAGCTTATCGATAAGTGCTTTTCTTTCCGTGACGACGACATCGACATTGCGAAGTGACGGGCGGTCGAGTCCCAACCATCACCTGTGCCAGTATCATCCGATATGAAGAAAGCATGGCAACCGCGAGGCTTGAGTAGGCCGGTCCAAACATTCGGCCGGCCGATAGCGTTGGCAGCACGAGCAACAGCCCGCCGGAGGACTTTCGCCACCGTCGCGGACGAGTCCAGGTATGCGCCTAACCTTCCCCAGGGTGCGGTCCATCAGCGACGAGATGATACCTATGACTAACCCCCTGATAATCATATAGGCCCTACGATGTCGTGGTGATAGGCGGCGGGCACGCCGGCTCCGAGGCCTGCGCGGCAGCCGCGCGGTCCGGGGCGCGCACCGCGCTCGTCACGCCCAAGCTCGACAACCTGGGCGTGTGCAGCTGCAACCCGTCCTTTGGCGGCATCGGCAAGGGCACCATCCTCCGCGAGGTCGACGCGCTGGACGGGCTGGCGGGCCGCGTCATCGACAAGGCGGGCCTGCAGTTCAAGGTGCTGAACCGGAAGAAGGGCCCCGCCGTGTGGGGGCCGCGGGCCCAGATCGACCGCGCCCTGTACAAGAAGCACATGCGGGAGGAGCTGACCAACTACCCCGGGCTGAGCATCGTGCAGGGGAGCGTGTCGGACATCGTGCTGGGCGATGTGCTGGAGGGGGACGAGGGCGGCGCGAAGAGCAGGATCACGGGCGTCAGGCTCGAGTCGGGCGAGATATTACCGACGAACCACGTCATCATCACCACGGGGACGTTCCTGGGGGGGGAGATACACATCGGCATGGAGACGTTCCCGTCGGGGAGGATGGGCGAGGCGGCGACGTTCGGCCTGAGCAAGTCATTACGAGACGCCGGGTTTCAGATGGGGCGGTTGAAGACGGGCACGCCGCCGCGGCTCGACAGGAAGACCATCAACTACGACGTACTCGAGCCACAGACGGGCGACGACCCCCCCATGCCCTTCAGCTACCTCAACGACGCCGTCGCCGTGCAGGACCAGCTCCTCTGCCACGCGACCTACACCAACGCCGCGACGCACGACGTCGTGCGCGCGAACCTGGACAAGACGATCCACATCCGGGAGACGGTCAAGGGCCCGCGGTACTGCCCGTCGCTCGAGGCCAAGGTCGTCCGCTTCGGCCACAAGGAGAGGCACATCGTGTGGCTCGAGCCCGAGGGCTTCGACGACGACGTCGTCTACCCCAACGGCCTGTCCATGACGGTGCCGGCCGAGGCGCAGGAGCAGCTCCTGCGCACCATCGCCGGGCTCGAGGGCGTCGCGATGCTGCAGCCGGGCTACGGCGTCGAGTACGACTACGTCGACCCGCGCAGCCTGCGGTCCACGCTCGAGACCAAGGCCATCAGGGGCCTGTGGCTGGCGGGGCAGATCAACGGCACGACGGGGTACGAGGAGGCGGCGGGGCAGGGCGTCGTGGCGGGCATCAACGCGGGCCGGGCGTCGCGGGGGCTGGCGCCCGTCAGCCTGTCGCGCGCCGACGGCTACATCGGCGTCATGATCGACGACCTCGTGACCAAGGGCGTGTCGGAGCCGTACCGCATGTTCACGAGCCGGAGCGAGTACCGCCTCTCGGCGCGGGCCGACAACGCCGACACGCGGCTGACGGCCAAGGGCCGGCGGTGGGGCGTCGTGGCCGACGCCCGGTGGTCCGCCCACACGGACGAGCAGGCCGCCATGGCGGACCTGACGCGCCTCCTGCGGGCCCACAGCCGCCCCTCGCAGGCGTGGCTGCGCAGCGGCTTCCGCGTCAAGGAGGACACGGCCCGGCGGGACGGCATGGACATGCTGCGGCTCGCCGGCGTGACCGCCGAGGACCTCGCCGGCCGGGGCGCCATCCCCGGGGTCATGGCCTTCCCGGCGCGGGTGCGCGCCCGCGTGGCCATCGAGGCCGCCTACGCCCCCTACGTGGCCGGCCAGGCGCGCGACCAGCAGAAGCTCGAGAGGGACGAGCTGCTGCGGCTGCCGGCGGACCTCGACTACGACGCCCTGTTCGGCCTGAGCATCGTCGAGAAGAACGTCCTCAAGGCGACGAGGCCCGAGAGCCTCGCGCAGGCGAGGAGGCTCGAGGGCGTCACGCCCGCCGGCTGCATCCGGCTGCTGGGCTACGTGCAGAGGAAGGGGCGCGCCCCGGCCGGCGTGCCGGACGTGGAGCCGCTGGGCGCTGAGGGCGAGGACCAGGAGACCCTGGACGCGAAGGCCAGGGTCGCGGAGCTATAGGAGCCCGAGACGCAGAGTGCGGCAAGCGTGCCGAGGGAAACGCCCGGCAGCTCACAGGTCGATTGGCCTGCCGGCCTGGAGGAGGCCTGATGACCGTGGTTTGAGTGAGCATGCGCGTGCGTCGACAGGATCTGCCTAGTGGGGCCTAGTCGAGCGGATAGCCAATGTACAAAAGGTGTACAACAGGAAATTGAGGCACTAGAGAGTAGTGACAGGACGGCGGGTGATGCCAAAGCACGAAATGAGGTCCGAGCCGGTTTCACCAGCAGCCATCTGCACCCCGGAGAGGTCACTAAGTCGCCAGAATATACCTAGGTAGTGTCTGGTAGTAAGTTACCGGGAGACTGTTATTCCAACGTAAACAGACTGGTTGATCGCTACTTTGCAACGTCGATCGCGTGAACTGGTTAGAAAATCCAAATTGACAAGTTACAAAGAAAGCCTTTTGTGGAAGCCACCGGCAAAGATATCTGGTGTGCCTGAGAGCGTACAGAACTGAGGACACGCCGTATACCGATCACTAAAGACATCTTCCCCTTCAATCGCCGATCGCAAGAGATCCTGGTTCAAACGATCTCTGCGTACCTTGGTACCGAATGTCAAAACGTCGGGTATGGGGGCGTGGGATCAACAAGTACAAAGAGAAGAACGTCGAGGTTCAAAGCGCAACGTTGCCGTGCCCTGTCGTCCTTTTGATCCGCACGGACAACGCTACGACGAACTGAACATGGACTAACGGCTTTCTAACTCGATACATGCACCAAGACTCGGGCCGGGTCGCCGTTTGTTTTGGATTCTCGTCATCTGCTGAAGATCGGCCGACTTCGTGTTTCCGGATGAACAGTCATTGGGAAGTCAAGTCTGCGACGAATCCTACCAGAGACCCACATAGCACCTGTGTTCCTTCTCCTTTCAAAGACAATATACCCAGCCTGTCCTTTAGTTGCAAAACAGTCTAAAATAGTCCATATCAGATGGCTGTGTGGCGAACAATGGCCTCGTATACACCTTATGGTCCTGGCTACGGCTTATTAGAGCCGTCGGTGGTGTTTTGGTGCCGATCTTGGTTGGCTCACGGATATATCGGCAAGTGGTCACTGAAAAGGAGTTCGGTTCTCAAGTGTAAAACTGACTTTGTAAAGATGTCGGGCGGTCAATACAAACTGTTGGTTCAACGACCCTTTCTTTCCTTTTGGATTGTTTTCATGTTTTAGTTTGCTTTTATTGCGCAGCCGCCAGCCGCCAACGCATAGCACACTCCATGCTATCGATCCGTGCGAAAGTCGAGTCACTGACATCCCGGTCCCGTTGGAGTGCATTGCATAGCATAAGCGCCCACCCATTGTCATCTCAGCAATGCTCTCACTGGATGAATGGTCGATCCTGCCTAGGCCTTTCCTAGTTGCTGTCAGCAGCCTCACGGGGACATCCAACGATTTGTGATGTATGTCGGTCCCATGAAGCGACGGCGCTCAGACGTCATAGAACCTTCGCCTCAGAATTGAACTGCCGGGTACTTCATTTACGCTCGTCCTTTTGCCGATCTGCGTCCTTTTGCCGGTCTGCGATCTCGTCGTGTGATAGAATTTTGACCGCGTCCTTGCTATAGATGTAGCTCGCTCCACTCCAAACCGTCGTGGCGGCGACAACGCACCTGACATTGACATCAAGAGTCAGCTTATGTGATCAAGGGGAAGTGGGACTTGGCATTTGTAATGGGATTCCGGGGAAAGGGTGATTGATTCCATCCCGGACGGAGGAGAGGATGAATGTAGTAAGCTCTGTGCCGTGCCAGAGGTGATGATCCAGGGTAAGGCCGCTAACGGACCGCGAAGCGATCGACACTATGTCGCAGAAGGACTCCCTGACCAATCAGACAGCCTTGCTGATCCGTAGGAGATGGTCTGCCCTTTCATCACGTCGAGCGTGTCCGCGTTCTCCAGGGGACCCCTGCCACCGTTGGCATAGGAAAGACATAGACGACTCGGCCAAAACTTGACAAGTTGGCGGCAACGGACGTCGAGCAGGCAGAGCCATAGCGAGACCTCGTGCTTGTTGGGGGGGGGGGGTGTAGGTCGGAAACTGGTACAAAAATTGTATACAGTGCGAGCTTTTCTGGTACTTGAGCGCACTATAAACCCAACAGAGATGGTCGAGAGATAGATACGATACGAGACGCCCACGGACCTCAGCGTCAGGGGGCACAACCAAGTGAGGACCGTGTCCATGAAAAATGCAAACAAACATGCACACGGTAGAGGGGATCAATGGTCAGAAACACTTACTGCATCACAGTCAGAGGCGTCCCACCTAGGGCCGGCACCACTGGTGCCGTGGTCGTGATGCCCATCAGTGCTAACTGGAGGAATGTGTTGTACTTGCTGATCGTCGTAGGATGTACCTCTGCAGACGGCAAGGAGAAGTCCCAGTAGCGCACGAAGGTCTTTGGCGGCGGGAGAGAAATCCACCGGTAGTAGATGGCAGAGATGGCTAGTCCAACATCACGACCGATGATGATTACGGCGAGCCAGACTATCGAAAAAAGCAGATTAGCCTGGGCACTTACATTCCGCCACCGATGTCGAAACGCCATGCGAGCACAACGAACTCGGGGCGAGTAGTCTGAGTGGCCTTGGCAAAAGAATTAAGCGGAAATGTGGATGTGGAACAATGCTCCGGGAATGCTCCCGGGAATGCTGCGGAAAGAAGTCGAAGGTGACTCACCAGGCAAGGCGCCCTTCATTGCCAGAGCTACGGTCAAGACCATCATGAGGGTCTTGTCGGCCATTGGGTCGATGATGGTGCCCACGACGGTACCCTGGTTCCATTTACGCGCTATCCATCCATCAAGGAGGTCGGTGACGCCTGCATACGCAAACAGACCCAGGGCCCAAGAGTGATGGTCATGGAGGATGCAGTAGCCAATGAAAGGGGCCGCAACGAGGCGAGATACGGTCAGGATGTTGGGGATGGTGTAGATGTTCTCATGAGCTGCTACAGGAAGTGCCTTCTTTAGCACGTTGGCTATCTTGGCTGTCTGAGACGGCGGCGGCGACGGTGCTGGTGCTGGTGGTGGTGTTGATTGTGATGGCGGACTACCATCATGTCAGCAAGTTGTCATGGAGCGTTGGGGACCGAAAGATGCATCGGGCCGGAGTGATGTCAGCCGTATCATCAGCTGAAGATCACCAATACGCATCTCGCCCTTGAGCTCGGACATCAAAGCATATCTCGTGTTAGACAAGCATGGCGGACTATCTGCCTCGGGAGGGTCCCCCGCTTAGGTAAAGCGGAGGATGAGGGCAAGAGATATACATATGACTGGGGGGGAATAAAAAGAGGGGAGTGGGGTTGGGAGGAGGGGGGGGAGAGGGTTCTTACACCTGTTCCCGCTCTCCTCTCTGGTGCCGCGGTGATGTGACCGAGAAGAAGGTTCTTAGGTGTTTAATCCCCAGAGGAGTAGAGGAGAGTGAGGCATCGAAAGCAGCTCGGTGGGGGGAGCACTTCCTCGCGCACCTGGTTGCTATTCCGGCTGCCGGTGACCTGAAGAGAAGCAGAGAGGGCCGGAGTGCTTGCCCGGCGGAGCAGGCCCTCTGGCCTGTGAAGCTGAGTGACATTGGACGACGAGCGTGCTCAACGATACATAAATAGAGGTGAGTTATGTATGGAGCAATAAGGTGGTCAGGTCAGTCTACTGCATCCTTGTTCAGTATGTCGTCTGGATAGATAGCTTGTCTCGAAATGACAGGGAGTAGACGGATAGAAGGCCGAGATGTCAGTGACGACGACAGGCCCGGTGACCAAGGTGGGCTGAGTGTCGTTGTCGTTGTCGTTGTCGTGTCAAAACAGACGGTGTGAGGCGGCAGTACTGACTGATGATGACGACGATGGTTGGTCGTTTAATCTCCAAGGTTGTTCACCATGAAAGAAAACGGAACACAGTTACAAGCCACAGATAGTGGGTCCCGGCCTGATCTGGCGCATGAGCCTCACTCAGGACGTCCTGAATATGTGTGGCTCAGTTCGACCTCCAAATCCTCCTCAATCCTCCTCAATCCTCCCTCCCAGTTTCTCCAATTTCTCCAATTTCCTCCATTTTCCTCCAATTCCCTCCAAAAATCCCCCCCCGGAACCCCATTCTTCAGCCCCCCCACATTCCGAGCGGCTGGTCAAGGTTCCGAGGTAACGAGTTTCAAATCCCTACTCCGTACAGGCCAAACAAAAAGCCTTCTCTTCTTCTAACTTGTCCAGATACGCTTGGCCGGAATACGAGACGGACCCTAGTCGGTCTCTGGAGCTGGACTAGAAAGGAGACCAGAAATGGAAAACGAAATGAAAATGGACGAGAGAACCAGAACCATACGATGTCCAGCCACTAAAACCGGATAACCCGGATCTCAATGGCATGTCAGCATGTACATCGTACTCGCGAGAAAGGAAAAAGAGCAGATCTCAGATCGTGCAGATCAGCCAGAACAGCTGACCCTGAGCCGAGCTGATCGGCTGGCTAGCGGGGCACACAGATCAAGGGTAGCAATAGTGTACATACATAGATCTATGCTAGGTAAGTAAGTATGGTCCTCAGTCATATGTAAAAGTGGGTATCTTCACAAGAACACACAACACAGCACTCTACCTACCTAGCTACTTAAGTAGGTATCTAGGTATTTAGGTATCTAGGTATCTAGGTACCGGCATGCAACCCCCCAAGTCAGAGTACGTATCTTGCATAAGTGCCTAGTACCAAGGTCGGCTGTCCAAGGGACGGCGTCAAAGAACCCATGGTACAACGCATACTAGTACGCCACAGCCTCCAAGGCTAGCAAAGCAGCAGCCCATAACCAAGCACCTAGCTGAGGTAGCCTCCTTGACATCGCCGACTAGCCTCTCCCGCGCCATCGAGATCAACCCCCTGCTGGCAAGGAACGCGGGCAGGCCTCGGACAAGGCCGAGGTAGATTGGCGCGTGGGCATTCATGGTGGTCGTGATGGCGGCTAACTCACAGTAAGTGCCATCCACTCGCTGGGTGAACCTCTCAACCATGTCCACGTGTGTGGCCAGCCTGGCAGCAGCACGGTTGCCCAGGCGTAGGTCCCCTTTCTACCTTGGGACCCCCCAGTGTGCATGTTGTAACCTAAAGTAAGGCACTTGTATGTGGTCTTACTTTTCTGTGCTTGAGGGAGCCGAGTGACCTCTAAAACTGTATTTGTTCGATCTCGCTATATACATGTGCTGTACTTTGGGTACCGCCCCTTTGCTATCGACACTCCCACCGTGTTCCACACTTCGCAAGTGGCTGGGTGAGAGGCCATACAAGCATGTTCAACGCTACCCAACTAGACAGATAGAGAACGCAAAGTAACGCCGGCCAAGTGCAGACACTGAAAAGCCTACACCCAGGGCCCAAACTCCGACCACCACTGTGTGGGTATATCCGTTTCCTGTGCTCCTTGAGTGCCTCTTGCCGCAATCATTGTAACGCCATACTCCATCCAAGATGAGGACTTTGTAGACCGGATCCAAACTCTCGACCCAAGCCTGCCTAGGTATCCATCCCAAATCCCCCCTTCCCCCCCCGACAAACATCGTCCAGGTCAAAATACCTCCCGATTTCTCCTTCTGCCCTTTTTGAAAACGCCCATTCTGAACGCCTTGAGCAAAGTACACCGCCCTGTATTTGTAGTAAAGTCGGGTGAGAACGCCGCCACCCGAGACTGATATCCTTTGCCATGCCCACGGGTATCCACGTCAGAACGCCAAACCAAATCTTTCCGTGCCCTTCACGTGTTTCGTATTACAATAAGTATGAAAGTCAAACCAAAGAAGGAAAGGAACTCAGACGATATTCCAGAAACCAAACCAAGAAAAAAAAGACAGGTAAAAGGAAAGGAAGGAAAAAAAGACAACGTGATCTAAAGATACTAGATAGACAGCCCCAAGGACACCCCCAGGCATCCCTAATGCTGCTGCTCGTTGGGAGACGAGGCGTGGGGCCAGCCGTTGTGAAACGAGCCCGCATGTCCTGCCATGTAGTCGCTGTCGTGAGGCGCGTGGTTCCAGCCTGCCGTGTTGAAGGGCGAGAAGTAGTTGGGCAGGCCAGCTGGCCCGTCCATGGGGGAGCCCGAGTGGGCCGGCAAGGATGTCATCAGGTTGCTCGCGTGAGGCCCGTCAAAGTTCGAGCACCTAGGAGCCATGGGAGCCCTTGCGGGGGCAGACTGGGAATACCCCATCGTCGTCATGGGGGCCATCGCGGGGACGGGTGGGGAAAAGTCCATCGTTGTCATGGGGGCCATGGCGGTCATGGATGGAGGGAAGTCCATGGTCGTCATGGGGTGCTCGGCGACAGGGCTTGTTTGGGGCGGAGGTGCCATAGACGTGAGGGCTGGCGAGAAGTCCATGGCTTGTGAGCCCATTGTGGTGGATGGCATATGAGGTACCGGGTATGGTTTCATGAATGTTGGGGAGTAGTAGTCATGGCCAGTTGTCGCAAAATGGGCCCCAGGAGCCATGCCACCGGGCGAGTAGAAGTCTGGGGCGTTGCCTGACGTGTCCCAGTGCGCCGAGCGCCTCCTTTTGCTGTCGTGGTCGACCATGTCTTGCGGCTGGTAGGGATGGTGCATCGGCTGTGCACGGGTCCGTTGTTCCCAGGCCATGACGCTGTTTGCATTGTGGCCGAAAGAGCCACTCATGTGCGGAATGGGACCGACAGACTGGCTCATCGGCATAGACATGTGGAATTGGCCTGGTGTGCCGTAAGGCTGCGACACGTTGGTGGGCATCTGAGGCATCGAAACTGTTCGCTCCAGGCCCGGCTGGGGGTGATACGGATAAGGCGTCGTCTCCATGCCCGAGTTTACCTCCTCCCAGAGAACAGGGTCCTCCTGCTCGATCTCAACTCGGAAGTCCTGGCCTGTCATGATTGCACGCCGGGGTCGGATTCTGGACAGCCTCGCGTCTTGGGATGGGGTCGGCAAGCGCCCAGCGAGTGCGTCGTCGAGGGAATAGTAGCTGACCAAGTGATGGTTCGTGTCGTTGAAGTTGATACTGATCGTCTTCTTTATCAAGCCACCTTCCATGAATTGGTATGAGTCGATCAGTGATCCTAAAAGGGCCCTCAGTCTCTCGTCGGTAGGGCCAGCGGCGTCGGGCTGCACCTCCTGGAGCTCGAGATCGTTATCTTTTTTGCGCTTGATAGCCTTCTTCTTCTCACCAGGCGGAAGGTCCTGGTGCAGCTGCCTGTAGATCAGGAAGTTGCCCAGGATGCGGCTGGGGCTCCAGTGCTGGCCGTCCGTCCAACGCTTGATACCGGAAGAGGACTCCTCGAAGATGAAAACGTGTCCGCTCTGGATCAGAGTATCCCGTTCTCTGTCATGTGGACGGCGAGGCGTGTGCAGGAGTTCGCCGGTGAGAACTGCCTCGAAGAGGCGCAACGCGTCCGAGGTTGTCATTACTATGCCATACCAGGTTGGGAGAAGAGGGATATTGGCTGTCCTAGAGACAGCGCTTCGTGGCCGCTTGCGAGGCGGCTGCTGGGGCTGCTTCTGCTGCGAAGCGGGCTTGTCCATGGTCGATAGTTGTTGGCGACCGTGGACGCAGAGGAGGGGAAAGGGGTATTTGATGCGGTTCCTGAGCAGTGTCCGTCCCGGCGTGTCAGCAGTCACTGCCGGCTGCCAGAGTCCGGAACGTCAAGTATTAGACGCGCGTAGGTGATAGATAGTAGTATGTTGGTTTGTACAAGGTTAGACGAGACCAGAGATGCTCCTTTGTCGTTCGGGCGAGTAATTAAAGTTAAAGTTGCGGGAATCTGCAGGAAGAAGTACAGTTGCAGATTGGACCGGATGAGACCCGTTGAGAGCCCTTGGCCGATGTCGAGCCAAATAGTGATCGTCTTTGGTAAAAAAACTGCAGCTGGGTGTAGTCCGAATGATGAAGAGTTGTGGAGGGACGAGAGGAGGTGTGGGCGGATGAGTGACCAGTCAGTTGTTTTTGGTGTGTTTTGAGGCCGTGGTCGAACAACGCTGAGGCCTGACGTGCCTCCCTACTATTTCTGTGATAGGGTTGCGCCTGCTTTGTGGCGTTCCAAGTCAACAGGCCGCCTCCACTCGCGAGTGATGAAGCGTATCCGGGCGGACGTAGACTAAGGCCTCTCAGGCGTAGAGGAAACCCCGATGTTGAGTTGTATTTGTAAGTGTCGAGTAAAAGGCAGGGGAGGAAGACTTGAGACCTGGGGCCTGAGACCTAAGACCTGGGACCTGGGACCTCGAGACCTGAGTTCTGATGTGGTGGTTATGGAGAAGGACGTTTGTGTGTGATTTCTGTGTATGTTGAGGTGCAGGATGGCAGGTTAGTTTTCGAGCTTTCACGCTCGACCGAATGTTGATGTTGTGGAGGGTGACAGGATTCTGTCGGGCAAGAAGACCGAGGAAGATTGCGAAGTCGAGGAAAACTAGGTAGGTATGTAGAGGTATGCCCAGGCCCATTTGAAGACCACAGGTCGAGAGAGGGGATCCACTTCATTTAAACTCTCTGGGGCAGCAACACGTTAGAGCAGGGTCCCCTAGGTCTGTCTCTAGAAAGACGAATGTAACGCCTACACAGACGGTACCGTACCTGTGGGTGTGAGTGGATGAGCCTGGGGACCTTGTGGAGGAGGGGGGTGTAAAGAGTAAACATGAAGGGGAGACACACACTGGGCTGTCGTCCCGAGCAATAAGGCACTCGGGCCAGGCTAGTGATCCATGGGGCCCGGCCACGAAAAGAATACACACAGTATACACACATAGACCACATTGGAGGACGACCTGGTGTGCCGTGCGCGACAGCGGAAGAAGATGGGGACACAGGCTCGAGCGAGCGAGCGAGCAAGCAGGCAGGCTGGCAGGCTGGCAGGCTCGCAGGCTGTCAGGGGGAGCCAACTTCTTCAAGCAGCCCCAGTAGCGTATTCAGTGCCGAGATGCTAGGCCGGCGTTGGAACCGCCAAACTAGTCCCCGCTCTCTGGCTTCTGGGCTTTGCGTTGGGATTTTGAGATGTAGTCTCCAGGTTCCTCCTTTTCTGGTACGGCTCACGGGTCTCGTCCAAGTATCGTCCTAGCCTTCTGCTAGAGAATCTCAGATGGGGGAGGGGGGGAGAGGAGGGGGGAATGTATGTAGCCAGGACTAAAAGCCAGGACTAACAGCCAGGACTAACACGTTTGGAAGCTAATACGAAGGCGCCTGGCTCAGCTCACCTCACCTTGCTTCGTTTTCGCAGGCTGCCTCAGGAACAGGAAACAGGAACAATCTCTCAGCTGGTATGGACACGGCGTGATCTCTGATAAATGCTCCGAGAATGACAAGGACATCAGAACACTACCCTCTCCCACCCTCCTCTCTCCCTCCCTCCCCTGGGCTGGTGTTGTCAGGCATAGACATCGCACATTAGTTACCGCCATGCCAAGGTGGTAGGCCAGGGTTTCTCCGAGGGAGGAGGTTCTTTGGCTGTAAATTTTTTGGATTTTTGATATGATCTTCACCAGTCTTCGTCGGGGGAAAAAGGCTGGAGGCACCTGGGCACACAATAATAGCAACACAGCCAGCGGGTTGCCTATTTGGGCTAACATTCGCTATGCTGTTCGACCTCGGCTCCGAACCACGGACCGGACTTTGATGGCGCAGCACACTGCAAAGTAATGCTGCAGCCCCTACTACTACTGCATAGTAGAGGCAGCCCTCTCACACACCCTGGATACACACCCTGGATATAGAGTTGGGATGGCCGCCCGTCACACCTGGAGCGGATTCCCATGTTGAGTGAGGCAGTGAGGCAATGAGGCAGTGAGGCACAGAGAGGGAGGGACCGTCAAATAAAAATAAAAACCATTTCGGGAAGGGTAACTAGAGAACCCCCCATAATTCCGCCGCGGTGAGCCCATGAACACTTGGTCAACACTTAAAGAAGAATGACTAGGCCCCATTCGAGACCCTGAACAATTGCCAGCAGAAAGGGCAGAGAACCGAGTACGAAGAGAGGAGGGGGGGGGGGAGAAGAGCCAGGACAAGCAGTGCCATGAATCGCAAACCACTCGCCAAAGCCTGAAAAAAAAAATGTCCCCAGGGCTCCCAGAGTTCCCCCCTCCACCCCCCCAGAACGATGCTCCATCTCCATCTGCACGGTACGCCTCAGCACCCACAATCACCACAACTAAGGCAGGGAAAACAGGACCCTACATGGTAGTGATTCGTGACCACGTGTTGTGTGCAGGAAGAGGGACGGCCCAGGCTCCGCCTCTCTGACTGACTGACTGACTGACTGACTGACTGCCTGATGATGAGAGAGAAAACGACCTTTTGGGGCCCCAGCTGTGGATTTCCTCTGGACGAGATTTTCGGCGAAGGTCATCCATGGCATGGCATGGCATGGCATGGCATGGCATGGCCCGTTGGAAAGAAGATCAACACAGCCCCTTCATCTCCTTCCCCCGCGATCGATTGCGTCTTTCCTCTCCCAGCGCCCGCCCCGCGACCCCATGCCGGTTGGGGAAACTTCGCACAATAGGTAGCATGGCGCCGAGTCATGATTCTCCGTAGTTTTTCGTATGGAGTCGTATGGTTGACCGTCTCATTGGTTAAGGGGAGGGGCACGCAGGGACTTGCTTGCAATCAAACGATTTCCAGTCTGCCGGTTTTGCGCTCAGCCCCAGAATGATACACCAGATGCCTTGGCATAAAATCAGACCTGACCTGCTTTCCACTGCCCAGGTTGGGAGGCCTTTTATACCACCAGGGCGGGCAGGACGAAGTCTTGCATATGTGTGGCAGAGACGATGCCATCCAATCTATTCCCCAAGGGGAGGAAGAGGGGGGGGGGTGTGGAAGGACTATATTCAATCTTTTTTTTTGTTTCTTAAATCTTTTCTCGGAACAGTCACACACATGGCAATCGGCATCGTGCATGTGCTCCATGCATCATTCCATGTGTTCCCTGCCGTTTTTCTTTCTGATATGTTATGGGAATCCTTCATAATAACCTTAATGCTGCCCCCTTAGTCACGATGTGATAAATAACAGTGTCAGTGGTGCTGCGTGCTGTGCTGCGTGCTGTACTGCGTGCTGCGTGCTGCTGCGTGCTGCCGTGGTTCCGTGGTGCCGTGTTGCCGTGGTGCCGCCGTAGTACCAGATCCGAGCACGGAACTTCCCATGTGGTGTGTGCCAGGTACTGTGTGGTAAGGGGCTGACCAACACCGCTGGACGTGGGGTGCTGTAGTACTGACTATACTATGTATGTATGTATACAGGCCTAGGTACATAAGTATGTATCTACTATGTAGTACTGTGTATGGACCCCAGATGTGGGCCACTGAGGTACCACACTCATCACGGTACCGCACCGCATCTATCATACACCACTACTTACCTACCTATCCTGATGCATCCTAATTAGTACCTTTAGCCAGGGAGGTTATCGGTCCTGGTGATCTTTGCTGCTAAGGGGAGGGGCACATGAAATGAGATGCTAATACACATATGAGTAGCATCCTGGCTGATCTCCTCCGAGTACCTCCCGTCGGTCAACGGCTATCTCCGTGCTGCAGAGGACATGTTGCCCGCCTCGCATATACCTACCTACCAAGAAACTTTGAAGTCAATGTAAGCTCTTCCCCAGGGGGAGGGGGCCGGCCACACGGCCGTCACGTTATGATGTCCCCTCCCCCCCCCCCGGTCTATGGATTGGCTGTTGTTATTGGTCTCTCGATCGACGGCTTGTACACACAGACATATACACAGACATACAGATATTTTTAGTACAAACATACATAGACACACACATATTCTTTATATATGTATACTCGACAGTTTCTTAACAAGACCATGATGTGCAACAGATTAATTCCTGCGCCCATCCGACCATCACTCCCTAACTCAGCAGTCATCTCGGCATGAACCCGACTCATGAATCTCCTCCCCGCCCTCGTCGCCGATTGTGGCTGGCTGGCAGGCTCCTGCAGAGCCCATGACAGCTTCGAGTCTCCCAAACAGGCTTGTCACTTCTCAAATAGGGCCCGCCGCGAGAGCCGGCCTGCCGTTACCCTTGCTGGGCCGGCGATCCTTGTTGGGCGTCGGCATTGATTAAAACCAGGGCCTCTTCTGGCCATCTCGCAGTCGCTTGCCCCAGGTGTGTCCTGAAAAGGGTAATATCAACGAATGAGGCTCCATCGAGAATACGTGCCAAGTAGGCGCCAGGTGTCACCGACTGTCATGCACGACAAAAGTGACGAGGTGGTCTATACTGTGTGCGCATATGGGACCCCGCCAAGATCCGGATTTCAGCCGCTGGCTCTTCCCGCCTATTACTACTACTACCTACTACTCCTCTACTAGATCGTTCTACTAAATAGAGCCATCTTGGCAGATCCGATGGCAGACAGGTAGACACCACCCGCACCCCCCAACGTTTTCTACTGAGATCTCAGATCTAGGCCCTGGCGCGGGAGAGACAATGATGCAGTCATCCATGGACCCCATGTCCCGAGGCGAGGGTCGCTAGCATGACAGGATCCCGCCCACCTTTTCCGCGCTGGGCTGGACCCGACCAGCAAACAGTATGCAGAATGAAGTACACTATGGGGGGTCGCCTGGCCCGCGGTGCAGAGATTATTGCGGTTCGTCTAAGTCGGCCAATCAGACCAATATGGTCTTGGCATGTCGGCTGTTCTCTGGAAAAACCTGGCATACGCGTCAGTTAATATCTTGGCAGACCTGCTTCCCGGCAGTCGCTCGCAGAAACGGCTGCGATCGATCACCTTGTCTCATCTAATACCGGTTCCACAATGCTACTCTTGGTAAGGCTGTATTAAGCATACTCAGGGGTTCCCAGCAAGAGAGGCTCACATGAGCCGTTGGCTGCCTTTGTCTGCCTGACATATCCCAGCTCCCCTAACGCCCGTTACGCACTACTGTGAGCCAGCGTGGTACGCATCTCACAGTCGTACGGCCTCTCGGTAACAATCACCCGCCCTGGTTAAGCCTCGTCCGGTGTTGGCACGAAGCGCACAGTTCTTGGTACAACACCTTGTCTAGTAGAGTACACAGCATAGGTCTCGTGAAGATCGACCGCTAGCGTACCAGCCTGGCGTAAAAGTCCTGGCCTTGCCGATACATGTGGGTTTCCCACGTGCACTTTGATACGGCACAGTATGTACACGCAGATATTCGTGGGGAGGGGGGGGGGAGACATGATCTGCCGGGGCATCAACCCAAGTTGCTGCCCAGTAAGACCGAAGGGTGCTTGGGGTGATGGCGAAAGATCTTCTTTTTGGGCATCAATGCATCTCCTGTCGAAGGGAGGGACCTTGTTTGATCACCTGCTTCGAGTAGAGAATCGTCGGGTAGACCGTCGCAAGCTCGTGCTAGGTAGAGAGCAAATCCAGGGTCTGCTTGATCCGCTCTGGTCGCAACCTTCCAAACACATTCGTGATCCACACAGATATCCTCTGCCGGGTCTGGGAACCTGAGATATGAGATGTGGTGATGGTTGAGCGCAACAAAGGCCAATATTGCTCAAGGTGCCAAGCCTTGTCTCCCCCCCTTGGACTTGGCACAAGCCGCCCAGCATGCCCGGTCCAAAGACGCAGAAGGCCCAAACTTGGAAGGGCTCGCTCGTACCGGGTGTCATGTCCAACGTGGGGCCGGCCGGAATGTCCCATTGACATGAGTCCCTTGCCATCATCAATCTCTGGGGTGGACCCCTATGTTGTGGCCTGCCATTGAGCCGAGATTTCTGAATGACACGCTGAGATACGTGCTAGATCTGCACTTGCTAGGTTGTCCCCTGGGGAGCAGCCCACATCCCACATCCCACTAGCACCTAGCCAGCCTAGCCCTGAGGCTTGAGCATCAGCCCCCCGTTGATCCTATCAACGGCTGCGGTTGTTAACGTAAAGGTAAACCGGCAGTGTAACTCACAGGGGTTCCGCAGATAAACTCCGTGTCCCCCAAAGCTTACCAGAGATAAACCCCGTGTCTCCCAAGCCTCCCACAGATAAACTCCGTGTCTCCCAAGGGGGCCGGACCGAACCCCCTTGGAGCCCACGGACATAAGGAGCAAAAGAAACTTCCGCCGGTATTACGGACCTTGCAAGGATCCCGCACGCAGGGCCTTCTGACCTCCTTGGACTGTTGCAGGCGGCTTACTCAACGAGGGTAGTCGATGCTTGCTTGCCTTCCTGAGCACCGAGTGGCTCCGGGGCTCAGTCTGCCACACTTGCAGTTAGCATATGTCTGTCCCACGGTGTGTATCTCGATTCTGGAGACACAGCCATGGAGTGTCGTTCTAGCAATGATGTGGGTTTACCGAGAGATCCAGCAATGCCGCTTCTACCAAATACGTGAAGATGGAATGGAGATGGGTAAGTCAGGGTGGGGCATGGCTCAGTCGACTTTGAGACAATTTTAGCTGGAAGCCGTTGCAGCTTTACTATGTTAGGCATGGACAAGTCTCTGCGTTTCCCGGTTTTGTCTGGCGAGCGAAAGGTGCGCCAGGCACGACGAACCGAGGCGGTTTGCTGACATGATCCTTGACAATGCAGTGCCCCTACTGTACCAATAGCGGGATTGCCCCTCCCCCAAACCCTCCTTTCTTTTTCCTCTCTCCCTCTGTCTTTCGTTTCTTGCCGGGCCGCAAATCCCCAAAGTCGAAAGTGGCTCATGAATCGCCAATGGGAACTGCGAGCCGTTAGCCCTTGCTAGGCAACGTGTGTGAATCAGCTGCCGGCGTGCGACCCTCTGATCACACCCTGGGGCTGCATAGATTGCATAGCCTTCAGGGCAGCCCGGTTGATATCTAGCGTACCAAGCTGAACTAGGTCCTTGGCTGGCCTGATTCGTTGTGGTCGGAGTGGGGGACCGTGAAGGAAGATTAGGGAGAACTTTGGTACCGACGTATCTTGGAGCTGTCGACCAGATTGGCCAAGTCCTACACCATGGACTGTAACTCGGATGAAGCGGTCGGACAGATTATTGTCACCTCACTGGAAGGTCAACAGCTCCACAGCAGAGAAGGTACATGGTAGAGTGGCGAACGCGCCGTCGTCGGCATGATTCTCAGGATCGCTTTGAACTACCCATGTATGTGCAACAACAGCCATGACCCAACCGGTTGCTGTGCCCGAGGCCTGACAGCAAAATTTGTGCAATATGCAGTCCAGACCACTGAACAGATTCTCGTGAACCAATGCTAGAGCATGCCTGGCCTGTCAAGCACATGGGTGTTCCTGGTTGGTGTGGGCCTTGTTTCAGTTTCATACCTACCTTGGGAGCGAAGAGATTCACCAATATCACTTGAAGACTGGAGCCCCTGTATCCTAAAATTCCCTGATACGCAGAGCGGGAACCGCATATGAATCTGTCAACCTGTCACAACACTCTTTTGGTTTGGGGGCGGCAATACTCCGGTGCCTTACACCTGTGGGACTTCAGCAACAGCTTCACTGTCGTCAGGGTATATTGTCAAACTCACAATATCCACTCACAATATCCATCCTTGTTGACTGATATGATCTCCGGTCCAAGGCCGCCATAGATGTCCAGAATCACAGAATCATGTCTTGAAAGGCTTGTCGATTCCAACTCGGCCCTTGCCACTACTTACAACTATGAGATTACCACTGCAATAGGTAATATCATCTCAGAAAGTCGCTTGCGTGCCCGACACGCAGTTCTCTGATATGTCCATGTCCTCTTCCGTAAGCATGCCGGAGGCGGGGGCCGAAGGTGGTACAGCTGAGGCGTAAAGCCAGCCACTGTGTTGCTCGCTATGTCCGAGAGAGCATCCAATCGGATCGTTTGCGAGAGAAGCCCGTCGCTTGCCTTTCCATGCATATGTCAACTCAATACTGTGCGCCCCTTTGATGACTACGTGCATTCGCGGTATGAGAAGCAGGCAAAACTGAGGTGATCAATGGGGACTGGTGCCCAATCGTCAGTGTCTAGGCCTGGATAGACTATAACAACGTTGTGACGACCGCTTTCTTCAGGGTACTCACGGCCAGCCCGCTGGGTAGTAGAAATTAGCCCACTCCATATGTCGAAATACAGACCGGTCAATTCTCCTGGTAAAACCAAGGGCGTAATTTGGCTTGATCGCCATCACAGTATGGCGTGCCGGGGAATTGGATGGGGATGGGCACAACACCACGAAACAGCTCCATCATCTGCGGCCTCTCAGTCGTTTCGTATGCGGGTGCTCCGTAGGCCTTGGATTCATTCATGGATGGAGGACGACCTGTCGATACAGGGATCAAAACCCCGCATTCCCAATTGCGAGCATTTAGCTTGGGCTGTCCTGTGGTCCGGTCCTTGACAAGGCGGCCCCTGTGCCAGTGTTAGCTCGACCTTCCAGTCAAGCTTTTAGGGCACGAAGTATACTCACCAAGCACTTTCGGACAAGTTGTGGCTTCCCACGTATGCCCAGCCATTGGTTGAGCCGTCAGTCCCACACACGGGTCTCCGGACAAAGATTACTTTGCTGTGCAGCAATATCCCTGGCCGGACATTCTTACAGTCCCGAAGGACTTGAGACGGAAATTTTTCGGAATCCCACCACCTCGGTTGAAATGAAATCGTCCCAGCAGACTATATTGTTGGTCAGGCAATGTTGAACAAACGCGTTTTAGCGGCAGTTCAAGTAAGGGATGGGGAGGGAGGGACACAAGGTTCTTGATAACTCACATCTGCCCCTCCTAGACTTTGGCGAACGGTATCACGAGAGGGGAAATACACACGAACGTGTCCCGTAATGTCCCTCTGATTGGGCGTAGAAGATACGTCCCTGTTCTTTCTCTGCCTTCCTGTCCTGGCATCATACTCAATCAATCCCGAGTCCCCTGGTGTTGTTAGTCTACATCGATGTCGACCTCGTTTTCGCACACGAACCTTTGCAAGCGTTGTACAATGCGTTCAAAAGATCGCTGTTGACGGCGCCAATAGACGAACACTGCGCGTTGCCCTCATTAGCTCATACATGAACAACCTCAAATGTGAATGTACTTACTATGTAATCAATGTCGATGTCACCATCGCTGCCAAGACCCAGAGCCTTCACGGTGCGGCCAAGCCCGCAATAGCCTTGCGCATGAATATCAGCAGGAGTTTCTTATTCGTACTGGTACCACATTCAGACATACCAGTTCGTTGCCAGACGTCGATATTCGGATGTGAGCCTCCGCTGCAAGCCATTAGCACAGGTCGACTTCGACTCAGGATAACCATGCAAACATTGTATGGACAAAGCCGTAGCGAGATGTCTCAGAGAAGTCGTAATTTTGCAGGCTAACCACCATCTTCTCGTCCACCCCTTGAGCCTTCAGGAAAAATTGCAACTCATTCCCGAAGGGGGTGAGCGTATTGGTCGCGCGTTTTGCAGGGTCCTCAATGCGAGGCAGGTCGACCAAAAATACCATCTGCAGAGTGACATGTCAATGAAATCACCGCCGTTGTCACCCAACAAACTTACGTTTTCCATCACACCCGTCTCTCCCCAATCATATGGAACCAAGTTCCCGGTCGGGACGACTATACGGATATATCTCGGGAACTTGAGGAGCTGAAGTTTAGAGTGCATACAGCTGGCACCATTCTCCATCGGTGGGAAACAGAACCTGATCGATTCTCGAGGCACGTTGCCCCGCATATCGGCTTTCTGTTGAACCCATCAGCCAAGATCGGACATGAGTGAAAATCTATGAGCACAGGGCAAAGTCCCCGAGCGAAATGCAAACTCCGCTGTTGAAAATGCCGAGCACGCTGGTGCTTCCTTGCGGAGGAGCTGGAGAGAAAGGCAAAGGCGAAATTTTACCGTGGCTTCATCTGGTGCGTAGGCAACCAGTAGTACTTTGGTCTTCTTCATATTCAACTTCGCCATGAGCCATTCCTCATCCCACTGGAAGGAACTGAGCACAGCAAGCTCAAGGCTTTCCTTCTGTAAAACCTCCTCGATTTTGATATCATCCTCACGGGGGGTACCACGGGTCCAAGTCCTGAGCACGGTACCCTTGGGATACGGAAGGGACACAGTGGCAGAAACTTTGGGCAACTCGGAAACACCCTTGGAGGAGTCTGGATTCAGGCCAGATGGTGATGTGGGTAGAGCTGAATGGGAGAGCCTGGCCTGCTCGGCGGGGTTCACGTTCATTAACTTCGGGCGTCGAGCCGGAGGCAAACCTTCATCCCGCTCGTGTACATCGAGGTTGGTCTCTGCCTTGCGCTTCTTCAGTCTCGCCAAGCGCTCTTCTTCCATCTTTTTGCGGTCGATGCCAAGAGCAGACATCGAGGTCGCTGGCAGCGAGGTAGTCCCAGATGGTGCAGGAGACTGTCGACTGTCCTTGGTGTCCTTGGTATCCTTGGCAGGTACAGGTCCTTCATTGCCAAGACTCATAGCAATCGCTTGACGCAGAGCTTCCTCCTCGTCGTCGCCGCCATTGAACTCAGCAGCACGGTTGCTCGCCATCGCAACTGGGAACCGCCGCGGAAAGCCAAGCCTGGGAAGAAAAAGAAATGGACTACAAGCCAATGAATGTGCCTGACTTGAAGGGAAAAGGTGGGCGGGATGAAGTGACGTCGCATTTAAGTTAGGGTTTCAAGGTTGATTGATTACTTTTGTTTTACCTCCTGAGCCCCTACGGCCCATAAGGAGACCCTCAGTGGAGCGCGGCTATAAGCCAATATGGGAACGCGTCTGCATGTCAGCGCGTTTGTCAGGGTTGCTCGGGCCAACCAGCCGAGCTCCATCGGGTAGCTGGCCTTTTATTACGTCATCACATGCATATTGTACCCAGGTACTTGGCACGTATTTCTAAGTACCTACCGTACCTAGGTAGGTAGGTAGGTAGGTAGGTAGGTAGGTTATGGCTTCGGGGCAAGTGGCAGAGTTTCTTTTGTCACGTCTATTTGTTCCAGTCTTCCGAATCACTCTGTCATTGCAAGCAATGTGTACGTATACACCGGTGAGTCTTACTCTCCTTCGTCTGCGACCACTGGACGACTGAGAAGTGAATTCAAGTGAGCACGGTACCTCGAGACATAGGAAAGGTATAAGAGCCCGGTAATCTGTAAGCCTATTGCCCTTATGGTTGACGGTTGACGGCTGACGGTTGACGATTGAGGTTGACGGGGTTTCATGCCTACCTAGGTACTTAAGTAGGTACTTAAGTAGGTGTTTCTTCCCAGGCGTGGAATATAGGTAGATGCGGCGATTTCACCGGACCAAGTGGTTGAAGGCAGAACAGGTGAAGCTCCCGGTTCGCCCAATGCTCACCATCCAGTACATCATGACTCTCAAATATTGGAATGCATGTATATACACATGCAAACATCCATAAATCTAAGATCTGTATGTGGTCTGGCCTTCTGCCCCTTAAGACGGTGGGCTGTACGCTAAAGTCAATGACGTCCATGAGTTTTGAAAGAACACTCCAAATACCTACTCATTCAAAGGACTGTCTTGCTTCTTCTCCATTTACTCCTGGCTGTCAAAATTAAGATCCGAGACTCTTCTTGTGAGATTATCCATGCGAGTACACAGAAACGGACCAAGAGACACAGAGCGGACTAATATGGCTCCTTCCAATGAAAGGCAGAAACATGTCGTGATAGTTGGAGCCGGAGCGGCAGGAATGTCGTGTGCGGCTTCGTTGGCTCAACACCCTGACAAATTCAAGGTCACAATCATCGAGAGAGGCTCGGTTTGCGGGGGACAAGCTACATCCATCTCCCTCGATGAGAATAAGTTTGGTGCCAGCTGGATGAATAATGGGGTTCAGGGAGGCTCACCGGTACGGCGACCACGACACCAACACCCCCCTTCCCCCCTTTTTTAATTCTCTTTCGAAGGGTGGTATTGACTGCGTTCATAGATATTCAAACACACTTTCAACTTCTTCCACCAGTATAACCATGACCCAGAAGAAGTCCAACTGCAAGTCTCCTTCGGCAAGGGCGAGGCTGGTTTCTGGACCAACGTATTCCCAAGCCAGCTCGTTCAGCAGTACTCCAAGGATATCAGGAAGTTCGGCTATTTCCTGACACTCATCAAGTATACCATGCCCGTCCTCGGTCTGATCCCGATCCGCATTATGCTCCGCCTTATGTTCTTCAGCAAGGACTTCGGAGACAAGATGGTCTACCCCCTGATCGCGCTCTTCCTGGGCACCGGGAACCAAACCGCCAACGTGCCCTCGGCCATAGTCGAGAGGCTCTTCGACGACCCCAATATGAGGCTGTGGGAATACGACCCGGATACACTGCTGCCCAACCTGCCAAAGATGGTCACATTCGATAAGCTACACGACTTCTACGAGGACTGGCGCAGGGACCTGGTCTCCAGGGGCGTCGACATCCGCCTCGACACTGAAGTCACCCACGTACTCGCACGAACATCGAAGGGCGTCCTCCTGCGGACCGCACCCGTCAGGTCTGGTGGCAAGGGGGACAAGGGGGCCACCACCACCACCCCCACCACCAACGGCGCCGAGGCAAACAGCCCCCAGCATGAAGTATACGACGAGATGGTCATGTGCACGCTGGCCGACGACGCCCTGCGGATCCTGGGCAAGAACGCGACCTACCGTGAGCGCTTCGTCCTCGGCGGTGCCAAGTTCTTCGACGATGTGACCGTGACGCACTGGGACAGCGACTATTTCAACAAGCACTACGAGACGGGGTTTGACGCCGATCTGTGCGCAGCACCCAAGACGGACGAGCAGAGGGACCAGGTCACCTTCGCCAAGGGCGGCGATGCCTCCAGGCCCGGCGGGTTTAGGCCCATGTACTACACCAAGACGTACCCCCAAGACCCCAAGAAAATCGAGATGAGTTTCGACTGTAGTAACTACCAGCACCAGCTACTCAAAGCCACCGGGCCGAAGGACGACGCCGGGTACCCGCATGTATACCAAAGGTAAGTGAACCCGACGGCAGATCCGTTCCCCTTTTGTATGTTTGCTGGATCCCGAGACATTTGACCCGGGACTAACAAAGCTGCGTACTGGACTATGGGTCGCGGGTCTCGTTTTCCTTCTTCCAGGCCAATACTGACTGTCCACCCCGTAGCATCTTCCTGGATAAGAGGAATAGGGACTTGTGGACGTGGCCAGAGATCGACAAGACCAAGATCATTGCCGAGAACTGGTGGCATCAGCTGGGCCACAGGTGGACGCACTATCTCAGGGTTGTGCCGCTGATGATGTTCATCAATGGGAAGAACAGGACCCATTTCGCCGGGTCATGGACGTTGGTGGTGAGTCAGCCACCTTACCAAAAGAACAAGACACAGACTGGGTCCGGCTGCTGACTGGATTGCTTCTGACAGAACATGCATGAGCTGGCCTGTGTGAGTGGCATTGCTGCTGCTTACCGGCTGGGTGCGGACTACCACAAGTTCGACGACTTCGCCGAGACATTCTTCTCCAAGTATCTGGCTCTTTCCCACGGTGTCTTGTACTCTTGGGAGGAGAAGCGGAGAAAGACAAAAAAGTAGAGCTTGGTCACTTGGATGATGAAGCCGAGAAACCCTGAAGGCGGAGGGTTACACAGTAGTCAACGATATGAGACAGCTACCATCACCAACCGCGCTATCAATTAAGCCTGCTATTAGCGATATATGAACATGTGTCCAATCATACTTGCCGCTGGCTGTCATGAACCCGAAAGTGACGATAAATAGATGGATTAGGCGCTCTAAAGCTGACGATCGTGCCTAAGTGATTGGACAGAGGCCACCTAGATACCAACAAAAGAAAAAATTGGGGTTTTGTGTGTTGTTGAGTAGTTTAAGCCTTCCTCTGCGCATGCTTTCACCAGTTCCGAATGGCAGGCCGTTCGATTCCAGTTCTGCCCTGCTGCTTTCTCCTTGCCGTTCCTCAAAGACTTCCAAGACCATTCTTGCTTCAACGATTGTGAAACGCCAGTCGAAGTGGGTATCACCAAGAACCAGAACCAGAACCATGTCGTAGCTCTCATACCAGATGAATCGCCCGTAAAATGCCCCTCCGGTGTACATTTGTCGAATAGTAAAAAGAAATCCATAGAGCCGAGTACGTCCCATGTGCCCAAAAGAATGGCATCTTCCATGGATCAGCGTACGCCTTGAAAACGCCCGAGATATGATGAAATATGGATCCGAAAGCCTCCCACCGTCAGCAGAGCGCGCTGTCCGGCCAACCAATGCAGGAAGCAACCAAACAAGTCCGCTGTTATGACGCCTTAGAGCCGGCTTCGAAAAACACAAGTGAAAGGAGAAGAGCAACCCCCGTCTATCTAATGCAGAATTATAGGGCATGTGCCATGAGGGGGGCGAGTAACGATTGATTACCATCTCAAATGACCGAGATGGTTCGGAGGTCCAAAATCGTATGTACGAAGAGCCGTGAAGAAAATTAGAGCCGAATTGGTTGATGTATCGACGCAGTTGAGAGATTAAGCACGTCCCGGAAAGGGACCGGTCTGCTGGGGACTGCTGTTGCCATCAAGCCCACCTCCGATAGGAAAGGGGAGCTTCAAAGCCTGGCGCAGAGCGTGCTCGCCACGGAATCTCCAGTCGTCAGGACCACCTGAGACGGGCCTTTGCACGCTAGCAGACCCGCCGTTGACTTGCGCCGAGCTCCTAGAGCCGGCGCCCATGGATGGAATAACCCCTGAGGCATTCGTGCGACCTTGTAACGGCGCTGAGTTTGACGATGGCGACGAGGCTGTACCTCCAATTCCTAGGAGTTGCTTCACCGCCTCGCTTTGTTCGTCTAGCCGCGGTGTAGTTCCCAGATTTTGCGGCCGTTGGCCCCCCTGAACCTGATCGCGTTGTGGCGATGATTGCTGCATCTTCGGTTCCGCAGCTCTCGCAGCTCGAATTCTCTCGTGAATCGGCATAGAGAATGCATCAGGTCGCACGCCAGGTCCAGCCGTGCCGCTGTTGTTAGATACGCCACGTTGGGCTGGACGGGTGGGAAGCCTCAGGGGGATAGGCTCAATGGGGTAAGCGGTAGTCGGGTCTGGCGTTTCCTCTGACGGCGGGGAGAACGGCCCGTTGACACCAGCGGTTGCGTTGGCAGACGTCGCCCTGCGGGCTCGCTCCTTCTCCGCCCGGTCTGCACGGAATAGCAGATCAAGCGGAGATTCGTCACGAGAGACCTGGGCCGTAGCCGTCTGCTGCAAAGGACTGGGTGATTCAGAGTCCGAGGCTGGCGGTGAAGGCTCTTTAGCGGGCCCCTTCACAACGGCTGACTCCGGGCCCATCTCTGAGCCCATCCTGAGGAAGCTTGGCATGGGCAACGAAGCGGGCGCAGGAGAGGCATGGAAGTTGGCCCCGGCGAAAGCAACGGCTGAGCTGATCTTGACGGACGCGGAATAGGGAGGGGTGCGGCGTCCTGGCCTGGCAGGGCCTGGAGATGTTGAAACATTGTTCGGTCGAGGTTTCCTGGTGGGTTTCTTGGTGGACTTCGAATTGGGTGCTTGGGAGCCAGGCGCTGGACTGGCGGCATTCGATTTCATGGGAGTCGCAGGGAAGTCGGCAGGAAAGGGCATGTCTGTAAGAACATCGCCCTCGGACGCATAGTTCTTGCGAGACGTTGCAGGTTTACCGTTCCGGCGGCGCCGGGCAGGTGTTTGTTTGTTTTGTTCCATGGTGGGAAGGAATCTTGGACAGCGCCAATAGACGTGAGGCTCAACGGAGTTTGCGCTGTGTAATTCGTGAGTTGAGCAGAACGGAGCGGACTCGGTCTGGCATGGTGTAGAGGATTGATTACCTTGATGGTTGATGAGTTCAAAGGATAATACTTCTGGCTAGGTTGCAATGGGCAGGCCTGGCGGTCGATCTATGACTGATGTTGGGTGACTTGTTGGTTGCGAGTCAGAGAGAATACTGATGTTGGTTTGGTGGATGCTGATTTTGTTGATTGAGTTCGGCCTAGACATAGGCATGATTGTTTTCTCAAGTTGCAGTTCGGCGAACGAGTGGTACGACTTTGCCGTCAGGTGCCAATCCAGAGTAGACTGAGTAGTTGGCAGGTGAAGCAGGGGGAGTCGAGATGAGGTTCCAAAGGTCGGTCGGTAAAGATGGAGATGAAGCGTGGCAAACTCCAGTCGATCAAAATACTATCTGTCGGTGGCCCTTCCTAATGTTTACTTGCACTTGGGCCCGCTCTTGACCTTTTAGTATGCTGCTGAAGTAGAAGAGTGAAAGGGTTGCTGGGGTGTTGACGTCGGGAAGGAGGGCTGTCAAAGGGGCTGAGTGAGGGGGAAGGAAGGCGTCACAGCTTGGGGACTTGGGGCCTTGGGGAGAGCTGGAATGCTGTTTGGCTCCTGGCTGTGTACTATGAATAAGACCGGTTGGTTGACCTGGCACTTCCAAGTTTACTTCGCTGTTCTGCGACAAATGACTGGCTACAGCCTACCACTTCTTTCCTGAAATGGTTAGCGTTGTCAGGCTTACTGTGCTCGCCTGGGCCAGCAGCGTCGTTGGCTCCGTTACAGGCAGCAGCTGGCATCAGGAACAGCACAGGGCAGGCGGGAGAGAGTGAGAGACAGGGGGGCCTCTTCCCGTTACCTGTACAGGCTACAGCGTTAGCTAAACACCTACCTAGATACATAAGTACTTAAGTACCTGGGTAACCATGGTATTCAATTACCTACCTAGGTACCTAGGTACCAATATCACCTGATCACTTAATGAGCACAAGATGAATAGAGTACATTGTACCTGTGGAATTTCAAAACAACCTTGGAAGAATAGAATACCCAGTATTGAAAGTGAACCTGATCGAGAAGTCAGGCTCAAAGCTGGGACGTATTGGTACCCGATAAGGCAAGGCAGGCCGTGTATTGTCCAGTTCCCCTTGTCCAGGTACACTAGTGCAAAAAAGACTGGCTTCAATGTGGGAATTTGGGAATTTAGCTAATTGTTAATCAACCTTGCAGACAATTGATCGGGTTGCCGGCCGGGACCATTCGTTTCGCGGACTGGCGGGGCAAGAAGCCTCATTGTAGCCGGACCATTGAATCAGCGGCAGCAGGCAGTCCCGTGTTAGCATCTAAACGCCCTCAATGTATGGATGTCATTGTTGATAACTCCCAACCCATTTCAAATACAAACCCTCTCAAGAAGTAGACCTGACAGAGCATTTCTTTGTGGAGACTCTAACCAGACGTCCTTCCACCCCAGGAAAACACCTCCCCCCATCAAAGTAAGTTGTGCAAAACGGTTGCCCGCCAACAAGGTCCTCAGAGCACCCCTCCCGTTCTCACCTCATCTCCGCCAAGCTCAAGTACTTAGGCACCTTCACCTTCCACCTTCTAACCTGTATCATCTTCCAGCTGATCCGACCGAGCGAGAGTCGAGAACTACGTTGAACACTGCCTAACATCTTGCAACCACCGATTGACCCGACAACCTCATCCAACCCACCCAAACACACGATGGCCGACGTCGACATGACCGATGCGCCCCCTGTGGCCAAGAAGAAGGGCGGTGACATTGAAGCCAAGAAGCGCTTCGAGGTCAAGAAGGTGAGGAGCACATACACTCGCTGCTAGAAGCTTTACTTGGGGGCGGACGGTCGCTGACAATGAGGTCGTAGTGGAACGCCGTCGCTCTTTGGGCTTGGGACATCGTCGTCGACAACTGCGCCATCTGCCGCAACCATATCATGGACCTTTGTACGTCATGCAAGATACTGCTTCGACCTCTTACCGCATCTCGATACTGACTTGGCCCCTCCCCCACAGGCATCGAGTGTCAAGCGAACCAAGCCTCTGCTACGAGCGAGGAGTGCACAGTCGCTTGGGGAATCTGCAACGTATGTCGAGCCCTGCGCCTCCAGCCCTCGTTTGATTATACATGCACCATACTAACATGCGGGCATGACAGCACGCTTTCCACTTCCACTGCATTTCTCGGTGGTTGAAGACACGCCAGGTGTGCCCTCTGGACAACAGGGACTGGGAGTTCCAGAAGTATGGTCGGTAAACGGCAGATACTGCGGTGGTGTGTGAAGGATGACGATACGATCGATGGTCCAGTCCCGATGTTGGACTTGCGACCTTTCATGACATTAGGGAATCAGTTTGAGTTACTGGGCTGGCGTACTGATCACCACCTGTCGAGGCGGTGGTGGCATCACACGAAGTGCCAGCAGCATAACGTCCATTGCAAAGTTCGCATGATATGAGAATGAAATCAGCATTCCTTCCATACTCCGCAAAATCTGCCCCGTGCCCCGTACCCTGTGCCCTATGGCCTATGCCACGTTTTGTCTCATCGGATAGCTTTCTCATCTATAACCAGATTGTGTGGAACCGAAGCAGCTGCTCCACCACCGACAGGAAGCCACCTGACAGGGTTCTTGTTGTAGAAAGGCCATGGCGGAATGATGGCGACGAACGTAAGGGCGGTACCTCCGAGGCCGATGTAGACGGCAAGCTTGATATCTTGCAGGAAGTAGCCGACGAGGAAGGCGATGGCCTGTTCGGCGTGTTAGCTGCGTGGGCTAGGATAGCGAAGACTATGTGGTTGACTTACGCCGACAATGGTTAAGAATACAGTCGACAGCAGCTCAGCCAGCTTCTGTCCTTCAAAATCCTTTGAAAGTATGTGTCAGTTTAGGCACACGTAGCATGGTGAGTGAGGGAGCTCGAGCTTACAATCTGCCCCTCGGCAATGTCGCGGACCTGGTCCAGAATCTGTTCAGCCATGTTGAGGGTGCTTGGATTATAAGATCGACGAGTGGTACAATTGCTTTGGAGGAAGTGAGAGTGAGGTGTAGGCTAGGTAGAAGTAGAAGTGTTGGTCATATATTCCTTAATTGAGCCTTGGAAGGTGTATGTATGTGGTATAGTAAAGCAGTAGTCCCAGAAACTAGCTTGGAGTCCACAATGTGGCCTGCGTGGCTTTCCACCAGCCCCGGGGGTTCGATGGGGCCAGACCACTGCATCTATCACCGGACCCTGGTCGGCTGCGGCTACGGGAGATAGTGGGGGGGGTCCCACCCACATGCCTGGCATTGCTACTGTTATAGCACAGTCATACCACATACCTAGGTAGCTATATATATTCACATTGCCATGTATATCACTCGCCTGTGGCTGTATTCTGCATCCCTGGGTTTAATTGGCAGCATTATAAGGGTGATAAGTACTTAGGTACATTAAAAAAAACCAATTTGCTGTAGATCCTCGGCTAAGAGGCCTTATGTGCCTGTATGATACCTGTCCGAAAGTCATTTTAATGGACAGTGCCAGATTGGTCCGTGCTACTGCGATAGTGGGTGCTCCCGGTGCTTTTTAGACTTTACGAAGCATTTAAGTGGATCTTTGTGGGCCATCGCATTACCACAAGCCCGCTAAACTAGCGTACCTAGGTATCCTGTAGCCGAACCCGTTTCCCGGTCGCAATTTTTCGCCCGGTCCTGGGTTGCTCCCATCCTGCCATCCTAAGCCTTTACGCTTTCCACAACCACATCCCACCCTTTGTCGCAAACCATTCTGCACAACTCCCTTTCTCCCAACTTTTATCTTATGAGCATTGTTGGCTTACGAGTGCGGCTCAACTTATCTTGCTGGCTTGCAATTCTCCATAACCTTCCTGGTCAGCATCATATAACAAAGTCGTCGTTGTTGTCAGCTTCTGACAACCCGACGTCATCTCGACCCGATTCCAGACCACCAAACCTTCGAGGATAAAAACAGCACAGGAGTCGCTCCTTGCCATAAGAGATTCGCCTCCACCCCACGGAACCATCGTGTATCCCAATAAAAACTCAACTACCTCTCCTATCAACCCTCTCTACTAAGACTGAACACAACACCGAACAACTACACACTGGGTGGTGCAACATTTCCCTCGAAAGCCGTCGCACCCAACCTCAACTACCAGGATCACTCGAAATCCGCCAAGTTGGCTGCTCTCACTGCTTCTCGGACTTCCTTCACCCGTTCGCTCCATAGCCCCGCTTTCTGGGCCTATATTGGAGTGAACAAGAAGCCTCCCTAAATTGAGGCTTCCGCTACCTTGACCATATTTTGAACACCATACCAGGCCCTCTCCATCTCCTTCGACCAGCCATCAGAACCTGTCTTGGCTGGTGATATATCTGCCCATTATCCAGGGACCAAGTAGTCTCAAAAACCACCTCGCGGGCGGCAGACCGCCGTTACTGCCGTCCGCTCAGGTCAAGATATTCTTCGACCGTCGAACGAGAATGGGAATTCACTTCTGAGTCTGTGGACGGTCTATTCATGGCCAGACCTGTAATAGAGGGAGATATAAACAACGTGGCAGGATTTTAAGGAGAAAGAGAAAGGGGAAGAACCGAGGAATATACTACTAGCAGCTGTCAAAATGTCTGACCACGAGGAAGCCATCGACACTGGCTACGAGACGCCTGTCCCAGAGTTGGATGATCACCGCCATCAATCAACATCTTCCCAACGAGACGAACGCCCTCGTCGCGGCACCTTCGATTCTCAGTATGGCAGTCGACGCCGCCTCGACTCCGATGCTTCTAGGAATGGACAGCCGCATCCGGCTGTCCGCGTTCGCGACTTCGAAGAGGCGGTGGTTGATGACGATGCTGGTGAGATTTCACCAATGGGATACCGCCCGCGGCGAGGAACAGTCGACACGACGTCTTCGAGAGAGCCATCCCCGCCAAACTCTGTCAAGGCCTTCGCCATCGCCCGCCGCCCTCCCGCGTTGTCCTTCTCGGAGCAACGTCCGGATCTAGCTGAGCTTCAGAGAACCACATCAGTCGCCAGTCACCGCAGCAAAACCCGCACTGCTAGAGATAGTGATGTAGCAAGCGTCAGGACAAACAGATCTGCCGCCGGGGATGACGTCTGCTTCCCCCACGAGAATCGCGATGGCCCTAAATTCTACATCGACTTTGAATATCTGGAGGATTTCATTCGATCGCAAAGGCTGGAACGCGTCGCTAGCAGACTCTCTGCTGCCGAGGCCAAACAGTTCACGGACCAGCGAGCGCAGGAGAATGGTCGCACTCAGGTGGCCACAGCGGATGGTGATATCCTTGAGTTGCCTTCGGGATCCTCTATCCAAGAAGAGAAGGTGAAGCAGGAACCCAAGGACGTCATCCCAGAGAAGAGCCCGCCCCAGCGGTTCAGCTTCTTCTCTTCGGCCTGGGACCAAACCATCCATGCTGCAGACATGGAGGATTTAGCGCTTCCAGGGGAGGAGGTCCGCAACCTCTTCTCCTTCCCTAACGATGGCGAGGATTACGTCTGGTGGTTGAACGTGAACTGCCCCACCGATGATGAAGTCCGGGCAATCTGCAAGGCTTTCGGCATCCATCCTCTGACAGTCGAAGATATTACGACGCAAGAAGCCCGCGAGAAGATTGAGTTGTTCAAGTCCTACTACTTTGCCAACTTCCGGTCTTACGTGGCTGTCTATGACGAGGACGGGCATCGGGAATTCGAACCCTTCAACATGTTTGTGATCGTCTTCCGGGAGGGTATTCTGAGTTTTAGTCACACCTTCAACACACACGCATCTGAAGTTCGACGGAGAATTTCGACTTTGAAGGACTACGTCGATCTGAGCTCTGACTGGATCTGTTACGCCATCATGTAAGCATATTACCCCTTTTCCCGCGAGGCGTTCGCCACAGCTGACATATCAACAGTGACAATATTGTCGATAACTTTGGTCCAGCCATTACGGAAGTTCAGAACGCGGCTGATGTGCTCGATGATGATGTGTACAGGGCACGGCCCGACGATGAGGAGCGAAACCCTTTCTTGCCGAGGCTTGCCCGCCTTCGTCAGAATATCATGGGCCTCATGCGTCTCCTGGGTGGAAAAGCTGATGTCCTAAAGGGCTTCACGAAGCGCTGTAACGAGAACTACCAGGTTACCCCGCGCATGGAAGTCGGCCTCTATCTAGGTGATATTCAGGATCACGTTGTCACAATGATGAATACCCTAGGCCATCTCGAGAGGATCCTACAGCGAGCGCACAGCAATTACCTGGCACAGCTATCCATCGACAGCATCACCCAGGGCACACGAGCGAACAAAGTTCTTAGTAAGATCACGTTCCTCGCTTCCATCATCGTGCCTCTGAACGTCGTGACGGGCTTGTTCGGCATGAACGTCCCCGTTCCTTTTGGAGACAACCAAGGCAGCTTGGCCGCCTTCTTCACGATCCTGGGCATTCTGATTGCTTTCTCGGTAATTTGCATTTTTCTGGCGAGAAGGCTTCGATACATCTGAAGCTGTTTCTAGACGCGATCGGTTTTTGGGGATGGTTTCTACATTCCTCTGGCTGCCCTGTACGGCAAGAGGTGGCTGTCAAACTTGGTCTATTTCGAGATGATTTGGTGTGAAGGATGGATATGTGACCTTTGTGGGCAGGCTTTCCTAGCTCAGTACTGTTTCATATAAATACATAGATAGACTAGACGTGGCACACGACAGACAGCCTGATACAAATTAATACGAGCGAGAGAGAAAAAAAAGCATAGTCAACAGTGTGTTTCGATGCCCGCATGCCCGGGGGTGGGCTGGGATGTATGTGGTTCATTCAGATCTCGGGCACACAAGTCCATCCTTCCCAAACTCGGTGTACACATGATGTGTCTTGATCTGGGCTCTATGGCTGAGTCTTCCCGCACAGGCTGATTTGTTACAAGATTGGTAGCGCCCACCGGATACATCTAGCGCCCTCCCCCTCCCCCTTCTCGCCAGTGCGCTTTATCCTCTCCTTGTTACGTGGCCCCGTTTGGCTGACACGCAGCCTGGCGTTGGCCCTGTGGCCAACGACGTGATAATCGACACAAGAGAACACGGGGTTTTGTTTTCATGAGGCTATTCTGAGCTATGTACGGTTGCTGAGACGGAGATAATTTTCATGTTTGGTCGCGGAGAACTTGACTACCACCCCACCTCATCCCGGCCCCCCATCTTGAAGAGGACATCGGTTGTAGATGAATATCTCCTTTTGGTATGTTGGTTCGATCCTCAAAGGTTCTCATTGCCGAGCTTCAGGTGCACGATCCCGTTTCACGCGGATATTCTTACTCAGGGGCGTTGGCAATCTGGGGCGGCCCCCAGAGACCGAAAGGATATTTGTCTGCTCATCCCAGTACGTAGCATTCACCATCCATGAGGATCAATGTCTTCCGTGCCTGCGGAGAACACCGGATTCATGCTGCTGCTGTTGTTATCTTCTCTTGGGCTTCCCGGGAGGCTGTGACCTTGACCTTGTTTGGTACCGCGGCGACTACATGTATATAGTCAGTCCATGGTCGGGTCAGGCCAGTAACGGGGAAAGAAAGCTCTTCGTTTCACAGAATGTATGCGTGTCTATGCGTGTCTGCTTTACTGGTCTCAACTGGCGAGTGGCCTACCAATAACTGGCTAACGAGTAAATTACACCTAGCCAACATGGGCTGCCCGTCTAGACGACCTTTTTGCACACAATGGACCAATATGGCGGGCGAATAGATTTCTTGGATCACTTGGATTATTGCTTCCTTCTGATATTTTGAGTAACTTTGGCTTGATACCATTCAACCAATCAGATCTCAATTATTGTTCAATGTGTTGGTGGTTGTCAACTCGCAAATTGCAAATTGTGCAAGTCCATAATGCCGACCTCGGGAGTTCTGAATGTTACTAGTCTGCGACAGTGACAATATGCCTCGGAAGATATATTCACATGCCCATTTCTAGAACCTCTGAGAGTTTTCCCTGTCTAACGTGCAACTATCGTGACTCTTAGGTGTGAGCCTTCTTCTAAAGCCGACATATGGGTGCCATCCTAAAGAATAAACACTTGAGGCCGTACTGGGCAGTCTATATATTGCCTATTATGGTAGAACACCGCCAAATATTTCCTGTTTTATGCATATACGTCCGCTCCGATATATCTTACCAGGCATTTCTGGCCTGGCGTTCTACTGTTTGTTTCCTTTGCAATTCTTCTTCCTACCCCTTCTATACGGATGCTATGCCGGCGAGTGTTGTACCATCTGAACACGCAGCTGGAGGAATGATTCTCCAATAGTAATATGGGTTACAATACTGGCGCAGCAATATGTCAGACATTTTCTGGTCTTGTGACGCGAGATCTCTCGGATGTATAGACGACAGCTTCTCCGAGCAGTCTTTTGAACAATCCAGTCCCACCCAGTAAACTCCGAGGTTATAGCATAGCGGTGCGGGACTCTACCTGATGGGCTATTTTCGTAGTTCTAGTCAAGAGGTCAACCAGTTGACGTTGAATATAGTCTTACGTATGCGCTAATTCGAGTCCTGTTGCGTATGGTAGCAAAGCCATCCCAAGAGATCGACTTGGACTACCTACCTGCACTTTTCCCAGGCCCGCTTCACCGAACACATTTTGTCAAATGCCCTTCGTTCCGTAATATTTCGTCTCTCATGGCCTCCTAACGGCTTCGAAAGTCTTGCAACATGTTCGTATGGGACGGCGCATAAACACTAATCAGTTGGTATGCGGGCCCTTCTGCAGGATATCCTCAGTGGATACGTAGACCTCAGGCACTCTGGCCACATGTATTCAGTCAGCTCTTACCCAGTCAAGCCATCTTTGGGGAATAATGTATCTCTTCATATGAACACTTGTTCTTGACTTAGCTTTCACGGGGCTTCCCATTTCCAATGCTCCAGCAGCGAGCCAGCCCAAACCCTTTTTTCCCCCCGTCCCAACGCAACTCCACATCACCTGCACTCCTTCGAGCACTGCTAGACACCACATGCCTGCCGAAAGAGAACTTGATGGAAATATATCCAGCTGGGATCGTCAAACCATAGCGTGCGCCAGAGGCGGTAGCTGATCAATTCCCCGATGCATATCAACAAAATTCTGACAGCCCCCAAACCCACTCTCGTCACATCCTACGCACATGGCCTCCCTCGGAGGGCTCGGTAGAGGCCCGAGAATGGCGACCCAAGCCATTATATCTGCTCAGCCCAGGATTCGAAAAGAGCCTTTCCTGGCAGGCCAAAGCGGGCGTATTTGCCATGAATGCGTAGCTAGCCACTGGGAGCGGGTTGCAGTGTTTGCTATTTACCAAGAGATGTTGAAGTTGTGCCTCCGGGGAAACCAGCATATTTGCTACACCTAACTCCCTCCGAGGGTCTAACCTCGTGCTCACCGGCACTGTGACCGTGGCCGTGACCGTGACTGTGACCGCCATTCAACCGTGCCGCAGCCGACAAGGGGGAGGGGTGCGGGCGCTGTCAAAATTCTGCATGTAGCATCCGCGCGCGCAAATTTGCAACGTGCGTTCCGGAAAAGGTAGCCAAGGCGCAGACCACACGTCTGGTTTCGGCAACATATCGACATGGTGATATCGAATGCGGAAATGCGGGAGAAAGAGGGTGTCACTCGCGAGAGGCCGAGGTGGATGCTCGGGGGCTCGAGGCTGCTTAGCGTACCAGAGCGCCAGGACGGCCAGAGAGGGCTGGCTGCGCTGGCTGGGTCGGCAAGCCGTCGAGATCATCACGCAAGATCTCACTGCGGCTCCACCTTTCACGTCGGACTGTCCACCTGCGCGTGTGGTTGTGTGTAGGGCAGGCTTTTCGGAAACCGTCTCCGGTGGGATGTTGTGAGGCATCGGGAGACAAGCAGCCTACACTAGGCGTGGACAAGGACGGTGTGTGTACCACAGTACATACATGATGGGCTCCAAGAGGAGCCGCGTACGTAGTGGCAGACGTCACATCATCGGCGACCACGGGGAAAAGGCGCCTTGTGCACTCCAGCACCCGAGCTCATCAGCTTTATGTATGTACGGTGGTGATTTCACAATAGGCGACTTCGGACTCGGCAAGCAAGCAACTGTTGTCGCCTTTCTGACGTTGCGACTGGAGATGGCAGCACCAAGGTCAGTAGCGCTTTCCAAGGTTGGTCTTGGTCAACTAGTCAGGCTAGTGACCTAGTGTCAGGGGCAACCACGTTAGGCCGAGGGCATTCCCGCCCGCACAGCGTTGACGATGACCTAGCCGTTGACTAGTAACACGGAAGGCGAGGATTCGGGAAGGGATCGTCCCTCAGGCGCGATTGGTAGACAATTAGCCTCAATTTGGCTCCCTTGAGGGGGAAGGCGACGCGAATCTCGATGCATCATAGTTTCAATGAATTGCGATGTTCTGATGAGCCCAAGATTAAGGCGAAAAACAGGCATGTCATAGTTCCCTGACAGGCCCCGCAAACACTGTTGGGGAGGTCCCGCGTTCTGGCTTGTGTGTTTTCAGTGTGACCGCTGTGACGTTGATACATATTTCGAGGCTTTGGTCCCTGCCCAGCAACCCAGGTGCGTGTTGTGTTTCGATGACTCCAACGGCTGCATAGCAAATTCCGCCTCTACCAGGGGAGCCGAGCTACGTCTGAAGCCCTGGATTGGGATGATGGCTGTGTTAAGCTCTTTCATTGTTCTCCCCAAGTGCCTCTTCTAAGGTCGCTAAGCATGTGGCCGGCCCGGCCAGCCTGCAAGAGGGCTGCATCATGCAGCCTGAAGTCACACCGGTTGTCTTTGGTTTGGGCTTCCTCACCACTGTCACATTTTTGCTTGCCGGAGGAAGTCTTTGCGAGCGAGCGAGTCCCAGTGTCGCGGTACCAGAAGGATTGCAGCAGCCAGCATGTAAGACAGCCTACGAGCAGCCGACTGCCAGCTTAAACCCCTTCGAGAACCCCTGTTCCCTTGCAAACAAGTTGTTCTCGTGTGAGCCGCGCTCGACGGTGATATCATAGTCTCCCCAAGTCGTTCATGGTCATGGTGGTTGATAGGGAGGTGTGGCAATCCGGTACCACGGTCATCAAGGCTCGGAATTGTGCCGCACGTCGCAACATGTAGCCTCTGCGCTGACGGCAAAGTTATGTTCGACATTGGCTACTCCAGCCCGTGTGTGTCCAAGCTTGAGACCCCCCTTCAATCCCGGAAGCAAGGCACCTGCTGAGTGGTCAGAGTGGCTAACAGATGCATCACTGACGGTGTTGGTGGGGCCGCGGGATCCAAGCCAACCTCACCCGGGGCTCCGCTGGTTTCCACCAGGCCTTGTCAAATTCATTTATCGGGCTGTTGATAGAGAGTAGCAGACCAATAAGGGGATCGTCTCCGCCGGCGTCTTCTGGCCATTGCGAGGGAGGGTGGGGGAGCGGGCTCTCGTGGGCAAAATGCGAGATGGGGAACAAGCAGATTCCAGGCGACCGAGGGAAGGCGCAAGACTCGGGCTTCGGGACTGAAGGGCACAGCTCGCAGCCGATTGAATCGGGACGGCCTCGAATGAGCATTGTCAGACTTCATGCCATGCTTCAATAGATTCGGCCTCGGGTCCTCCTCTCCCTCTTCGCACATGCCGGATGCAGGGGCCGTGAGACCCACAGCGACAGCCCAATGGACCACCCTGCATAGTGCATAGGCAGCCCAGGCAGCCTAGGGTGTGGTGTGGTGGCGTCGTATTGCAGCGCTCTTGTTGTTGTTGTTGTTGTTGTTGTTGTTGGGGTATGTTATGTAGTGTATGGGTGAATGAATCCGTCAAGGCGAGAGAAGGAACAAGAAGGAACAGATCACGGCCGATCTGATGGCCTTTGGCATCCACCGCCCCTCACCATCGCCCTCATCCTCAGCCCTCTCGAAATGTCTCCATGCTGCCTGTGTCTAACCTTGTTTCTTCCCAAGCTGGATTATAAACCGGCCGGCCCTGTCGATGATCTACATAGTTAGTCGTTGCGTTGCATAAAGACGAGGTCGCACAGGCATGTACGGAGGGTGGGTAGGGTACATAGTACATACACGAGTATGTCTATCCGGATCCGTACTTGTACACTATCACAGTATCACTGTGGACCCATACACACACTCCTTGCGGCCCTTGCAGCCCTTGCAGCCCTTGCAGTCCTTGCAGCCCCCTTGGAGACTTTTGTTAGGAGCAAAAGGTGGGCTGAAAGGTGGGCTGATGGGTTAGTTGCATGCAAAGGTCACGTGCCATATGTCTGTGTGTTTGCATCGCCCGTTGCAGCCTTTATCCTCATCCGGAAATGTGCGGGGATCTTTATTGCAAATCAATGCCAATCTGTCGTATATCGACTTCCTGACCAGGCTGAACATCTCACACCATCACCGAGCTGAAGATGAGAAATTTCCGAAACTGGGGTATTGCTGGTGGCATCGTCACTCCCTAATGGTACACTACATAATTCAGGAATGGCATCCCTTATCTACGTATGGAGAACCCATCCGCTTTGCAGACGCCTTACTCATCTAGGTACCCGGTGAGAAGGAAGCCCCAACTTCAAGTCACTAATTCCGTATTGCAAGAGACGTGGGTCCGAGGTCCTGCCAGGTACATACTGGGTAGTAAACATACTCTTGGGTACCTAGGTGTGCACTGCCTGCTAGGTGCTCTCTCAGGCGGGTAAATACATGGGCTTGGACCGAGACCGTCTCTCTCCTGACGAAGGAGCTGAAGCAGTGCGAAGCAGCTTCATGCAACACGCAGATTGAGTCCAACAATGATCTTCAGGGCACGCAGCTGAAAGCCACACGAGATGCCATCCGACTGGTAGAGGCCAACAAGACGGGGTCCAGTTTGCATCCTTTCCGGCTCGACGGGTCCCATCGCAGCATTGCTGTGTGAGTAGCAATCCGACCCTGAGGCTTGCCAAGTGGGCTGAAGAGACTTTGTGTCACCCAAAGTCAATATTCTTACACAATCCAGCCAACATCTCTTTGCTGTTTGAACACGGTATTGAGGGCAAAAAAAGCCTCGTTCAGGGGACCAACAGACGGCTACCCCATGTCAGTTTACCAGGGCTTCCTAGCCTGCGTCCCGACTAGTGGGTAACACTCCGAAAGCTTCCTCAACAAAGACCGCCTTGAAGGTGGAAGCTTGCCTCGGCTGGTGTAACCAACCTCTCGGTCTGCCCAGATATTCAAGAGCAATCATTGTGTGCTGCTCGTTTGCAGTCGCTGGTTTCCAAGAAATAATAGGATGCAGACTTCGGATGCCCGCTCGGGATAAGCGGTACGCAATTGCCGGACTTCGGCGAGCTATACCCGGTCGCATGATATCAAAGCATCTCTCACAGTGCTGTCAGACTTCAACCATGCCGGCAGAAAGACAAGTCGACACCGTACATGACGATGCTTGTTGACTTACTGTGTATGTTTGATGTCGCTCAGAGCGTTGTCCTTGTCGTCGCGCGTTTCATGCAAGCGCGAATCATTGGCCGCCCCATCTAGATCCGAATCTCCATGACACTTCTACGCATTAGCAGGCCCCGGATTTCCCGGCATCTTTCACGGTATGCAAAGAGTCTGCCCCTGATGATGAGTCGTGGGGAGCATGGTCGCTCTGACAGATTTAAAGTTTGGTTCAGATGTGGGCAGAACCAAAGATCTTCGATATGAGGCAATATGTACCTGCCAGGGTCGTACGATAGCTGGAAGGCCAGGAGTTGCTCAGGAGTTGCTCCAAAGCACCTGTGCCCTTCTCGTCGTTGCCTGGGGACAAACGGCATCCAGAGCTGCTGGGTCTCACCCTAATCGTCACCAGTGATTGCGGCGGTTACCAGTGCGGAATATCTGATCTCCATCAAACCACACACAGTACAGTACCATAGTACAGTACTTGGTAGGTTCCAGGCCTACCACCCCTGGGCTCTTGTGGCACAGTGGGGCCCCTGTCGCCGGGCATGGGCCTTCTCCTAAAGGCGACATCATCATACAGTATCAAACAACATCGTGTACATTTCCGGTCGATCTGTTCCGTCGAATGTTTGACGCGGGTCACAAAATATTCTCCGGACTTGCGACAACAGACAACACGGTAGAGAGACCTTGGTGTAATCTTTACACATGCCGGACCAGCAGAGTAATACAGAAGCCACTGTATACAAGCCTACGAAGCAGGAAGCGGACTCAAAAAGGGGCTGTGATGCGGTTGTCGTTGCAAAGAGAGTGCTGACCCCAACACTTGCATATCATGGTCTTTTCCTGCCTTACACGCCCTGTCTGGACTGGTCGCTGGCAGGGAATATGTGGCTCGTTTCCGCCGAGCAAAACGTCTTGATTAGTTGACATTGTTTCGGTGATCACCCCACGCGCATGGCCCAGCGGCTTGGGAGCTATCTGGGAGCTCGAAACAACCACCTGCTGTTTCAGTAGACGGCTCGCTCCACCACCACATGTGAAGGGGTTGCACCGATTTGACCCCAACAACGAGGGTGAGCTTTGACTATCCGGTTGTTGACCTAGCTGACCTAGCATGTTGCTAGTGGACCTCAAGACTAGAGGTTTATATTTCTCAGGATGGTCACTGAGTACTCTGCTAAGCCTGTTGTCGAGAACCCAGGAGCAACCTGCCAATGGACCAGACGACATGCATACATGGCGTCAATGGTGAGGACATGCAGACACACTCACCGTGTTTCTTCAGCGGGCTCTCACTATCAACCTTATTAGCCTGATCCCTGTTATAGTCAGCGGGGATTGGGAAGAGTTTCTAGGGTCCGTTGCATCGTTGATCTCCTCCCTCTGGTTACTTGGATTAATGCCGAAAAAGCAAGACTAGGATGATCACCACCAATTGGGCCTTTTCCACCCCCATTTTTGGATGAGAAACCGGGCCCGGGTTTACACTCAATAGCTGGTGCCAGTTCAGCACTCATACTTCGAAAGGGGATGCGAAACCTTGTCCACCGGCATAACCATAGCTGCTGCTAGGTGACCCGTATTGTAGCAGTCTAATAGACAATACGAGCATTCTGTGCAGCTGGCGGCCGATCTGCTGGCCGCGGGTTGGGTGAGCTTGGAGAAAAAAGCATTCTTCCACGGCCAATATAACACAACACCAAAAAGGTTTCCCACCACCTTGCATCACGTGTCTCCATGGGACCAGACAGCCAAACACCCAGACCGGGTAACGGAACCCCAGCCGTTTATTGACAGCAAACCGAGCACGAGCAGCCCACAACGGAACCCACAACGGAGCACACGAAGTACAAGCAATCCACCCAGATCCAGTGTTTTCTTTTGGGCTGGCCCGGGGTTCAACTATCCCTGTCGTTTCGATGGGGCCCATGTTCTGCGAACCATCACCGTACGCAGCTGCCACTGTACAGTAGGACCCGCCGCCGTATCCAAACCCCCTATTAGAGGAAAGGCCTTGCACTTCTCGTGAAGTAACGAATTGCTTCAAGCCCCCCTCTCACAACCACCATTTCTCCTCCGACCACGGTGACCCGATCCCCAAGAACGGATCGCAACGTCGACGCACCATATTGGCCTTGACAAGCAACTCTTCGACATCAAGGCTAGGAAAGAAACAATCCGGAATTCTCTCGGAAACCGGGTCACGACAAGAGGACAGCGCTTCTGTGGCTAGCTAATTCCTCATCTTTGCAGCGGACATCGCAAGCCAATTCCCCCACGCAATCAAGATCCGATTTGTGGTTTGAGCTTTGCAGGACTTTACCGGCGCAATCCACACGACGATCACGGCATCCCGGGTAGTATTGGACAGACATACCGTCATCGGTTTTGTTGGGCTCTTTACCTTTCATTGCACGGTCACTCCCTGCGCTGTCGCCAGAGTCACCATTCGCCTGCATCTTATAAGCGGATGCAGTGCTTCTCGGCGGCTTCACCGTCACACTCGCTGTCACGCTGTCAGGAGACGTGACTGGCCAAGACCTGCCTTTACGCAAATTCGCGGGCTTTCTACCATCACTACCTGTTCTTGGGAAATTGTCATTTTCCCATTCGCCCAAAATAGCAGAAACGAGCAATTGACGGCAGTGACGTGCGGTCTAGCCTTAAGCCGCGCGACTCGTGGTGGCTTCGAGTATTCGCTCTCATTTTCGATAATCTCCGGCTTGACACCCTTGGACGAATTTGGTATAAACCTGAACCACCAAGCAACAACCAACAACCAACACGGGCACCTGGGCAACGAGAACCACAAACTGCCACTTCAAGATCCAATCCGTCGGTTTGTTACAGACGGCCCGACCAGCTCATAAGAAACAAGCAAAACAAAAACAAAAACGTTCTCAACATTACCTGCCGGTAGCTACAAGGAGGTGATGGTCGTCTTTTAGTGTATCCTCGTGTATTAGCGCGACCAAACACGTCCATCGAGGAGCAATCGACCAGTATCGTGGCTTCGACTTCTTCTCTCTGATTGAGCGACCACACAAGTCAACCGCCCGCGAAAACGTCACCCTTACCAACAGGAAGACACTGAGCAATTTGCCAATCCCCTCGCCGTATTCTTGGTGAAGGCTCAGAAGATAATATTCACTTGAGAATCTCCCCACAGTAGCGGTTCTTATGCAGATTGTCTTGTCCTGAACGCCCTAGCTTACATTAGCACTCACTCATTGTCGGGGTTACATCAGGAACGGCGGATCGGGACCTTTGCCTTCCTATTCTGCACACTCTCTCATTTCATACTCACACACAGTTCAGATCGAGTGGAGCGAACACAGTACTTTGTAAGTGACCCCCCTGCAACATGCGCGCGTTGCATAACAAGCCTGTCTCCTCGATACGTTGGCCAGTCACATTTCCCTCTGCCTTTTCTTTCCGTTTACTCCAAGCATTTATTGCATTGTTTGCGTCCGAAGTGATTGGCACGCGACGGGCGCATCGATTGCATTATATAGATCAATCCTATCAGCCCTAGACTTGCTCTTCAGCCATTCATGCTCATTTCTTTTTCCCACGTCGGCTAATCCCAATTGCTGGCCATTCGCTCCCTACTTCCTTCTGCTTCTTACATCACAGGCCGGGCATCGGCAACGCACAGCACATCGCCCAATTGGTACTGAAGAAAATCACCACTGACGGGACGCGCAGGATATACGTCGGCTTCGTACACACACTGTTGCACAAAGCGCGAAACACAGCATTCCCGTTTGGTGGAAGTCGTCTACACTAGTGGGATCGGGACAATCCTTGGTCCTCCTCGCCCACGGACTTCTGACCTGGACTGCTCGAGCAGCCAACCACCCTGTCTATTCCCGCGGCACTTAGATTGCTGGAACAATGCGGGCAGCATTAGGAGTGCCTGGGGGCCATAGGGCAGGCCAAGCCCATAAAAAACCCAAGAAAAGTATTAGTGCAGGCCCACCCGAGTCATCTTCACAAGACAATGCTATTGTTTCACATCAACAATATGCTCCGTCTGCTCTAGAGGCTGAAGACTTCGCCGACTTCCTCGAGCCAGCTGTTGACGGGCCCCCGTCGCCAGGGAGGATCAGAGCACTGAGCAACAAAGTGAAGCAAGCATCTGTCTCAGAGCGACATGTGAGTCAGCAAACGGCTTCATCCGGCTCGTCTTCATTGCTTTCTCTCGCCTCATTCGACCACCGACCATCCTGGGATCATACCCTGGAGTCCTTGTCACTTTCGAGGAAGTCATCAACACGCTCAAACAACAGCAGCATGCGGGAGCGTCCAGAAAGCGTCCAGGGCATTGGGAAAACCATATTCAACCGGAGGTCTAGGTTCAGGAGAGACAGCCACGCGAACCAGGGGAACTCACACGGCCCGTCTGATATGGCAGCGGAGGGGGCAGACCGGCCTCGGCAAATGTCCATGAACATTTTCAGTCGCAGGAAGACCGTGCAGGCGGGAGAAGCATCCTCGGCGCAAAAGAAGCCCCAGATATCCAGTCCCTTCAATTTCCAGCACGTCACCCAAGTCAATCGAGACCATCTTCCCAGCATAGGACGGGGGAGTCAAGTGGCGCTGCAGAACGAGTTCTCGACAGCTCGATCTTGCCAGATGCCGGCGAATGGGCGGTCGAACAGCATCCAGGCTGAGGATTTACGATTGCCCAACTTCTCGTCGAGAGCCACACGCCCTCATGACGATGAAGATATCGCACCGGATGTCGTGCCAAATGAGCGAAACGACAGCAACTCGCGGCCACCAAGCTGGCAAAAATCACCCCCAAGACCAACTGTCCAGCAAAGCCGGTCACTCGACCACATCGGCAGGATGGCACCCCCTCGACCACCGAGGTCACCAACAGAGTTGAACCTGAACAACTTCAACTTTGGGCCACCCATGCCTCCGAGTCGCAATGCAAGCCGACCATCGATCCCACGCCGCGATTCCGAGGCCCTCGTCAACATGATGGGCGACCGGTCGCAGGCAATCGGCGGTTTCTCCTTCCCAGCACCACCGCCGCCCCATGGCGAGGCCAACAGCCCGCCTTCGACTTCCCACGGATCTTCCAGTCCCAAGGCCCCAACAACAGAGCGTCGGTACTCGCGCATGTTCCTGCCCTCGCCCGCGGAGAACCCCAACTGGCCCCTGACTTGCCCATTGAACAATGTCAGCACAGCGACGTTCGAAGCCGCGCTTCCCGACGTGCCCGAGGAGGAGGAGCACCACCATGGCCAGACCAGGTCCCGTGCTAGTACCCGAAGCACTAACTCCTCCCTTCGGGGATCATTGTCTGTACCAGCGCTGCGGAATATTTCTGTGTCCAACACTAACAACAGCGTGAACGACCGCCGGGAGTCCACAGTCTTTGGGTATTTCGACATGTCTGCTGCCCAGCAAGCCGTGATGGAGGCCATGTTGAACAGGAATGACGACGCTGAGCCATTGCCCAGAGACGCTTGGGAGGATGTGATCGACTATTGCTACGAACACGAGGCCGAGGCTGACTGCGATTACGATTGGGACCAACCTTCGGTTATGGATATGGAGCCGAGATTTGTGGTGACTGATGATGGAACCAGCAATGCGACCAAGTTCCGGTCCAACTCCGAACGCTTCCGGATACCGTCTTTAAGCCCGTCCAGCAACCCCTCAGTGGGCAGCGCTCAAGAGGCCCAAGAGGCGATAACCCCCATGATCCCGACCTCCGCATCGAAGTCTCCCACGAGATCCAACTTCTCGCTTCCCCGGAGAGACACCGCCCAGTCGCAACGCCTCCTCCACGTGCGCAGCACGTCGCAGGCTTCGCAGGCTTCCAGCTTCAAGGAGTCACACGGATTCAACCTGTCGCCAACGATGTTGATCCCGACCGACTACCACCAAGCACTGCTTGCCCACCAGGCCGAAATGGACGACGAACCCGACAGTCCCGGCCTGGCCGTCACGTACGAAGAGCCAACGTCCAGCCTGTTTGTGCCGGCCAGGTCCAGCGCGTCGACGACCACGAGCGTCGGCACGTCCCGGTCCAACTTCGACCGCCACATCTCCACTATCTCGGCAAACACCGACTACACCCGCCTCACCATGAGCACCAGCTCCCTGAACATCGAGGACTACCTGCCCAAGGACGACGCGCCGCAGGCGATCTCGACCGAGGAGAAGGAGACCATCGTGCCCGAGACCGTCACCATGTCGGCACACGTCAAGTCCCAGAGCATCGCCGGCCTCTTGAACTCGGGCTCCAGGCCCCTGAGCCGCGAGAACCACAGCAGCGATCCGAACCTCTCTGGCATGCGCTTCAAGAGCCCTCTCGGCCGTGGCCGCTCCAGGACCATGAGCTCTACGCCGCCGCCGCCGGGACAGTTCAGCCTGTTCCCTCGCTCCACAAACTTGAATTAAAGCACACAATATTTGGGGCGCTGATTACTCGTCAGACGGCGAGGAAAAATCACTGTGTTTTTTTTTTTTTGCTTCATCAATTTGCTGGCCTGCACCACTATTTTGCAGGCCTGGTTCGAACAAAGTCTCGTTTATTTTCAGCTCCATCACGTTTCGTGAGTCTTGAACATATCAGGATCACGTGTATCGCCCCAGCCAGTGCAACAATGCCACTGGGTATTATGAGCACTTGGTAAACTGGACGCGGGATAAAAGCAATGAAAAGCCTGTCAGGAATCCGAAGTAAGGCATATTGGGATTTACTCAAAACTATGGGGTGCGAAGAAGACAGACCTCTTCAGCTCCCCGGCCACCCGCCAAACACATACACGCGCACACACAACGCACATTACCGTTTCTTTTTGTCAATTTTCAAGTCGGTCGTTCGGGGGCGCAATATCTTTCTTGTCACATTTTTGGCGGGCTCTTGCATTGAAGGGAGGGAACATCATAGAAGGAAGAAAAGTACCTGCTTGGTATGGTGGGAAACGGTGTTATGAGGGGTTCCGGGAATGAGAGGACTGTGACATTGATGGATTCTTCGGCGTTTCTTTTTCTTTCTCAATCTATTTCATGTTGCAATGGCGATGGATACCAGGGAAAGGAGGAGCTATGGCCCGTCTTTTCGTTCCTTTTTTTCATTCTTTTTCTTTGTACATGCGTGCCACCACCGAGGGGCGTACCGAAAAATGTATCGGAAACCAAAAACAGTCAACGGACTGGTTTTCTTCTGTACTTAACTGTCGCTCTACCGACTGAAAAGCTCATACCCCAAACAAATACTAATGTTGTTATGGTTATACTTTTACTGCTCATCCTTGCATAAGATCAATATCTGTGGGTGGGGAGGGGGGAATGGTGTTAGCCTGGTGTTACCTCTATACTGAGGTGGAAGTAATAGCTGGCGGCATATATTGATGCACGTCAACTAGAGGCATCTGCTTGGTGAATCTAAAAGGCCGATTGACGTCTAGAAGGTGCTTGAGGCTCTGGGAATCATCCCGATGACTCGCATCCGCCTTGTTTTGATTTGTCTCGGGAACTAATAAGAATTGTCTCGGGACTCCAGAAGCAAGCCAAACGCCAACCACATGTGTAGCCACCCTCCTGGTACTTGTGGCAAGCCACAATGTAACGGTATCCTGTACGTACCGGTCTGGTCGAAAGCCGAAACAGGTCTTCCAGATCAAACCCGGGCCAATCTAACCTTTTGGAGGACTACACCAGAGGCCCTTTCAGGAAGCCACTCCAAGGGACGGACGAACGCTTCCTGAAGAATATATCCACCGAGTTTCAGGGAGGTGACTTGCATGTCGGGTGTTCCAGGACTTGCAGGTGGTCAAATGCAACATTGTACTAAACACCATCTGGGGCCCGTTCACGTTCAGAACATCTGTTTGTGTCCACGCGAGTGGTGAATCTGGTTGAAACAACTCTCCTGTTTGTGTGTACCGTCCGGCTGAACGATGCAGTATCGGTATTCTGCTTCTGTTCGAATGGGTCGCGCAAAAGCAAATATGCAAATATTCGAAGTTCAGGTTGACAACGTGGAAGCGATCAGGAGATGCCCCAAAATCTTGTCCGCGTGGGGGTTAATGATGATGAAACACCAATATGTCTTCCCTGTGATACTTTGCCCTCGCCCCATATGGCACGCCTCTCTCCTGACACACACACTGTGCACCCTCACCTGCAGGCTCCCTTTCCCAGTGCATAGTCTTGTGTCAATGGGGTGTTTCCTCTGAGCCGTGTGTTTCAATGAATGGTGCCTCAATCAAGGGGCTCTTCAACCTCAGTTGGGAAAGGCTCCTCTTACCGAACATTCTCCTACCTCTTCGGGGAAGATCCTCCCTGAACGTTCTCCTCGCATCACATGAGAGTCGCCTCTCTCCACCACCAGGGACTCCATGCAAACTTGCCACCTTCCATATTGTCTGGTGGTCATTTGCTCATCGATTGCTGTTTCCAAAGGCTTGGCCGGACCTCATGAACGCCGGAGCCATCGCTTTACAGTAAAAAAATCAGAGCCGACGATCCACGTACCTCCTATTGGATTGGGCCACCAGCTGGGTTGTAGTCCCTAGTACATCCTATCTCTACAGCATTGAAACACTTTGGACCACGCCCTTCCCCTTCCCCTTCGACAGCACCACCACCCACCACCCTTTCCCTACACTACAACCACATATCCCCCCACTCACATAGCCACCAGCGCGTTCCCGCTCTCCGTCAGCCCCCACAGCCCCCTCCACCAGCCCGCCGCGCCAGCCACCAGCAGCAGGTAGTACGCCAGCGACCAGCCCCCGGCGAGCGGCACGCCCCATCGCCCGTCGGGGCTCCTGCCCTCGACGCGGCCCCAGACGCGCGGCAGGCCCATGCAGTTGCACAGCACGTGGGCCGCCAGCACGGCCAGCAGGCTGCCCGTGCGCAGGTAGACAAAGGTGGCGTAGGCGCCGAACAGGGTCGTGTAGCCGAGCTGGAGCGCGGAGCGCAGCAGGGCCGCCGCCGCGGGGACGCCCCGGTGGGCGAGCCGGAACTCGTAGAAGTGGTGCACGTGCGCCAGGCCGAAGACGAGGGGGGACAGGAAGATGGTCCGGCCGAGGGGCGTCCGGGCGAGCACCATGAGGGGCACGGCGGCGGAGCGGAAGAGGATCTCCTCGGTCAGGGGGCCCTGGTCGGTCGGTCGGGTGTTACTGGCTTGTCGGGCTGTGGTTTTGTATATATCCCGGCGTGGGGGGTGGGAGGGGAGAAGGGGGGGGGGGGAGGATTTGGCTTACGGCGACGATGTTCCTCCACGTGGTGATCTCGTTCAGCACCTCCTTCACCGGCTCCAGCGTCATCCAGTCCCTCCACCCGCTCTCGACCACCAGGCTCTCGAACAGCGGGCCCAGGAACAGCAGCGCCGTCAGGAGCAGGGCCTTGAGTGCCTCAGGGATACCGAGGGGCCAGTATCCCATGGCGTGGAAGACTTCGCCGTTCCCATAGTTCCCCCTCGATACGAGGATGTAGAACGTGGTGAGCGAGGTGATGATGCACGTGATGGTGACAGACGTGATCCGCGCCCGTATCACGGACGGCGCGTCCCGGCTGAGCGTGGGCGAGGGACGCGTCTTGGGGCTGAGGTAGAAGGGGATGACATAGAGGAGGGTGTAGAGGACCTGTTACAGTGTGAGCAGAGCAGAGCACAAGTGCAAGCTAATGAGCTTATATATGTGAGTGACTCACAAGAAGAAGTATTGCCGTGGATGTGGTGATGGCCGGTGGTGGTGGTGCCTCAGCTGTGGTGGTTCATCTGTCAGTTATCAGCCGGGTTGATGGCTGATGTCAAGACTGAGCTTAACACCAGAGACTCGTAAGAAGGCGGGCTTCGACTCACGCTCTTTCTTGTAGACGATATCAGTTAAATACTTCATGATTGAAGGCATCTCGGTGGTTCAGAAAGACACGCAGATGTTGGTGCTAATATGCTCCTTTCCACACACACGCACACAACACATACACACACGACTGCAGAGAATGTCAAAACCTGGCAGCTTCCCACTATTGGATCAAAAAACAACCGTCTCTATCTATACCTCTCAACAGGTCAAGAATTGCGGACAATGCCTGCGATTATGATTCTTCTTCAGCCCTGGGTCACCGGAAATGGGAAGACGCGGAACCGCGCCGCTGATGCTAGCAGACCGCCCCTTTTCTTAGGTACAACCCCACCGTGGCCACATCCACGTGTCCTGCTATCCCACCCGGATTGTAAGCAATATGCTACAAGACGTGCACACACACGCATTCACATTATTATCCCGAGGCGCTGCATCTCATTCTCTGGTTGTCTTTGTACAGCCATTCCGTGAACACTTTCCAGGTATTGAGGGCATGAGATAGATGGGGAGAAGGAGGTTACTCGCTATAGAATTCAGGCGCCCCCTTTTCCGACATTGAACAAGTAAGGACTTTGAGCTGCACAGGATATTCCCAAGACTTGATGGTAGTTATACACGGAATCGATGAACCAAATAGTATATACCTCCCATGTCGCCAATCTATGCCGTCGTGAAGTCTTCATCAGCCCACCAAAACCCGCCTGTGCTCCCAAAAGTATTCCGAGGCCATGCATGACACGCTATGAACAGACAAAACAGCGAGACACGTAACAGTTTACCGTAATCCCTATATCATCATGCCAACAACCAGGACCCAAAGGCCCACCCCCACCCTCTCCCCACACATTTTCCTTTTGTCTTTCTTCCCCTTCACACCTCCTCGCCCCCAACAGCCTCGTACGCTCCCCTCCTGTCCCTCCCCCTCCCGGCGAACTGCATCAGCGCGGGGCTCTCGTACATCTCAGAGTAGTTCACCACGTGGCCGTTGAACATGGCAGTGCCGTTCTCGCGCGGCCCGAACACGGGCGCCGAGTCGCACCAGAAGTCCTTGCAGTTCGTGAGGCAGCCCCTGCTGTACGGGTTCTTGCCCTTGCGCTTCTTGTTCTTGCCGCCCGCCGCCGCGCCCCGGCCCGTCGCCGTCTCGATGAACGCGTCCACGCCCAGGAGCTTGCTCATGTCCTTGAAGAAGCCGCCGCCGCCGCCGTGCTTGTGCCCGTGGTGCCCGTGTCCCGCCGCGTCGGGCTTCGCCGCCGCCCCGGAAGGTGGCATGGCCTCGGGGTGGTTGGGGTCCAGCGGCGCGCCGGTCGAGGTGAATGCTGACGTGAGAGAGCTGGCGCCGACGTTATTGACGCCAAACATGTTCTCATACGTCGTCATTGCCCTGGCGACCTGGATGAACTGTACGAGGAGGAGCATACCGACCCAAGTAAGTTGCAGGTTCGCCCAGATGGAGAGGAGTAATGTGTAGGTATCGGTGTTGATGATCTGGCACACAATGGGGCCAAAGATGTTGCACTGGTCGGAGGCGTTGACCATGGCGGCTGTATAGTAATAGTAGATAATACCGTCGAGCACGAAGATGCTCAATGTCAGATTAACAAGGTAGAGGAAGAAGTGTCGGTGGTTATTGACACCAACGCAGTTATACACCCAAGGACAATGGCTGTAGAAGTTGTTAGCTCGGCGCCGCTTGCAACGTCGAGGATGGTAGATACTCACTGGTCATGGCGCGCCACACATCGCTGGCACCTCCGGCAGTGCTTGCTTCGCAGGGGCGTTCTGATCATACACTGCACACAGAAATTTGCCTCATCATACTTCCAGATGCTGATCAATTCGTCGATGACGGCCTTCTGTTGCGCCATGCCGTTCATCTTGGGCACGAAGCCCGGGTCGAAGACCATGCAACAGTAATAGAACCAGGCACAGGAGCCAAGGAAGCCACCGAAGCACAGGTTCAAGAATAGATGCCGGTGCTCGCCATCGGCTCCGAAAGTCGTAGCAGGCATGACCCTGAAGAACCAGTTCAAGCCCACTAGGAATAAAGATGCCGAGAAGATGCCAGCCATCCACGGCGTCCGTTGGAACTGGCGCATATCCGGCGGGGCATAAGTCAGGACTCGTTTCGCAACCTCTTGCAAGATGTAGCCAGCAGCCAGTGCAATCGGCACTCCAGCAAAGACCGGCATGCCGGCCATGATGGCCATCATGCTCCATACAATCAGCACGGGCCACAGGAAGGTGAATTTCGTGACAAAGCCTCGCCTGTCCTTGAGCAAGTAGCTGGCTCCTGGAAAATTGGGCGTGATGATGTGGCCGTCCTCGTCGTACCCGCACTCCTTGAGGGCCTTGTGCCATGCGGCCAGCGTCTTAAGCTCCTCGGCCGTGGTGGCGGGCGTCTTGCCGGTATCCGTCTTGGCGAAGCGGTCGGCGCCGTACTCGATCAACTTCTGGATGCACCCCAGGCTGCCCTTGACGAGCGCCCAGTGCAACGCCGTAAAACCTTGCTCGTCTCTCGCGTGCACACTCGCACCCCATCGAAGGAAGACGTCCACACATGCCGGGAAGCCCTTGTACGCGGCCCACATAAGCCCTGTGTGCCCATAGCTGTCCAGGACGTCGACGGGTATGCCGGTATGCAAAAGAAGCGTCAGCAATAGCACGTTACCATTAAAGGTGCTGATATGTAACGTATTATATCCCTGCGCATCTGTGATCAGGGGGTCGGCGCCGTGCTGTAGGAGCAGATGGACGGTGTAGTAATGGCACCGTTGGGCAGCCCATTGCAGCGGAGTGGCCACAGATTCTCCGCCCTTTTTATTTATCTCGGCCCCTTGTTCGATCAGGTACTTGCACATTCCATACTGGTTGTTGATGGCAGCCCACTAGGAAGGAAGATAGATACACATGTCAGCAAAGCGTATTGCACCGGTTTCATATTGCACTGGTCTGGAGAAGAAGAGGGTGGCGTACATGTAGCGCAGTGATGCCCTCGTCGTCAGAGTAGGTAGCATCGTACTCCTTTGACTCGAACAGCTTCCCCATGGCCGGTACGTTCCCTGTCCTGGCAATCTGCATTATATCCATGTCTGGCTCGGCACCATCGCCATTAGCCAGGTTGCCCAGCTCGACATCCGGGTTGACTTGAGGTTCTGCCTTTGCACCTTTCGAGGACGGCTGTATGGGCGCGCCCGAGCTGTGGGTTTCTTTGTTCGCCATGATGTGCTAATATCACCCGCCAGCTCGACTCCAGTTCGCTCGCGACAGTAAGCTGGCGGTAGTTCGGTTTCGGACTCGTGGAGGACGTCGGATGGATGTTGAGCCGGACGGGGCGGTCTTGCACACTGCGCAGTACTTTGGAAATCACAGGCCGGTCATGCAGAGAGACGGCATAGCAATATGAATCATTCAAAACGTCGACAATTGAGGTCACACAGTTATCGGTGGATCACCCAGAAGTGACAGCTTCCTGAGGAGAAAGGGAAGGAGGAATGAGGTGGGTAGGTCGGTTAGAAAACGTAGAAGAGTGACCGGTGTGATTGCTTGCGCTCCTTCACCAACCAAAGTAATACGGCACAGTACCACAAGTACGTACCTAAGGTCGTACCTAGGTACCTAAAGTAGGTGGTTACAGGGGTGCCATGGTACGCTGCGGAATACTGATTACTGCGTACACAACCCATGTTTTCACCTAGCAAGTCTTGCCGGCCGCCGCACTCGCCTCTTTTTTTTTTCTTGGCGCCTATGTCTCATCATTTTGTGCAGTGCCGCAGCCGCAGCCGCGAAGACGACCCTTAGCTTTGCAACCGTGGCACTCACCCATATGGAAGCTTGGACGGCCTGACTGCTTCGCGCTAGAAATGTCCCCTGCTCCATCTTACCAATCTACTCAACTTTCGGAACGTACGAGCCTCAGATCACCCCAGCTGCCCAGCTAGCTCAAGAACACCCCACCGTACGACACGGAAGCTTAGTCTTCCACGACGATCCCTTGTCTACAAGGACAACCTTACAGCCTGTCAGGGGTGTGTGTGTGTGTGTGTCTATCCTGTATTTCATCTCGACAGTTCTCCTCCAACAAGCCACGTTGGAACTGGAACGGCAAACACCCACCAGTCTTCAAACAGCACCCCGAACCGAGAGTTTGTGAGCAAAGACGGCACAGCAAATACAAACATCCCGCGACAATGGACACATTTTCTGCCGTGGCAATGGACAAGCTCCCCGCGACGGCGGCCAAGGCGGCCGAAGCCATCAAGGACTTCGTCGTGCTGATCATGACGCCCTCGACGCCCGTGTTCGTCATCGGCTGGCTCATCGTCCTCCTGGTGCCCGTGCTGATGCACTTCTGGGTGACCCAGTCGACGACCTATACCGTCCTCCCCTCGATCCTGCTGACGGGCCCCTCGGGCGCCGGCAAGACGGCCCTGCACACGCTCTTCGAGCGCCGCGACGCCGCCACGCCCTCGGACACGCACACGAGCCAGACCTGGTCGGCCATCGAGCTGGCCGTCAGCGAGGACGCGTCGAGCTCGTGGCGCGACGACCTGGACGCTCAGGGCGCCGTCGCCAACCGCTTCACCCTCGTCGACACCCCCGGCCACGGCAAGCTGCGGCACTACGCCCGGGGCCGCCTCTCCGCCGAGGGCGCCCTGTCCACCAGGCTCAAGGCCGTCGTCTTCGTCGTCGACGCCGCCGCCCTCTCGGAGCCCGCCGCCCTGGCCGAGGCCGCCGCCTACCTGTACGAGGTGCTGCTGGCCCTGCAGAGGCGCATGGGCGCCACCAAGACGAGCAAGGCCCCCTACGCCATCCCCGTGCTCGTCGCCGCCAACAAGACCGACCTGTTCACCGCGCTCCCCGCGAAGCTGGTCAAGAACAATCTCGAGAAGGAGCTGGGGAGGATACGGCGGACCAGGAGCAAGGGCCTGCTGGACTCCGGCGTCGGCCAGGAAGAGCTTGCTGCCGGGGGCGAGGAGGCCGACGACTGGCTGGGAGAGTACGGCAGTGGCGACTTCAAGTTTGACCAGATGCGGGAGTTTGATACCGAGGTCTATGTCATCAGCGGCAATATCATTGGCGATGGTCCGGGTGTCGACGCATGGTGGAAATGGATGGTGAGCAGGATATCTGTCTGGCAGGGAGACCGAAAGCATAGCTAAATCATGGCTACCAATCTGCCTAATACATAATAATGATTTGTCACTTCCAAGATTATGAGCTATACTCACCGTGCAAAGCGGTGTAACTCTTTAGCAGATAGAGGTTGCCCACATGGCTTCGTCTCGTCATGCTAACAACCACGCGTGCCTCGATGTATAAAACAGCATGTTCTTTGCGCAAAGCGCGGTCTTGGGTGTGAGCTGCATGGTCTGGTCTAATCTAGAGTATCTATCTGTCCTTCCCAAGCCCCCAGAAGTTGAGTCTAGGCCCGTCGACGCCAATACTGTAACTGAACCAACAACAGAACGCTGAGATAAGCCATGAAGCGTCGCTACTCATGCCAGTAAAATCAACTTCGTAATCAAGCGGAACCTCCATCAGCCGGGGTTTTCTTCGACTCCTTGATCATATGCGTGAGCAAGTCCACCTTCGTGACCACAGCCACGGGCTTCTGCCCATCGCCCTTCTTTTCCGTCACGACTGCGGCACTGTTATACTCGAGGAACTTGCTCAGGATCGTGAGTGGCGTATCCATTGTGATCTCCACAAAGTGCCGCCTCTGCTTGCTCTTGTTCGCACCTTCCTCGGCCTTCATTATGTCGCGGGGGTCAGTCACCACCTCGTCGATCTTGCTGAAGTCGAACATCACGTCGCTCACCAGGCTGGTGGCGGTGGCGCGGCCACGGGAGACATATGAGAGCAGGTTGCCGAGTGTGACCAAACCAACAAGCTTGCCGCCTGTAGGCGACAGGACAGGTAGCTGGTCGAATCCCTTGTCCCGCATTGTCTCGATGGCGTCCGCACATTGCTGCGAGCTGAGGACGCTGGTGACAGGCTTCAACCGCAGAGACCTGATGGTTGCGCCGCCGTAAGGATCACTCGCTCTCCTCTTCTTCTGTGCCGCAGCTTCAACCTCTGCGCCGTTGACAGACGGCAGGAGATCATTGGCAGCGAGCCAGTCATCATCTGCAAACTTGGAAAGATAGCTCCTGATGCTGTCCGGGAGCACCACCACGACATGGTCGTCCTCACCAAGACCCAAGTCCTTCACACCTCGGACCATAGCAGCCATTGCGGAACCAGACGACCCACCCACCAACAGACCCTCCTCGGCAATCAGGCGCCGCGCAAACATGAAAGACTCCCTATCTTCCGTCTTGTACCACTTGTCCACTACCTCGCGGTCCAGCACGTCGGGGATGAAGTCATACCCTATTCCCTCAACCTTGTATGGGATATTCGCCAGATCGCCCTGATTCAGGGTTTCCGGCAGCGCCAAGATACTCCCAAACGGATCCGCGGCGATGATCTTGACGTCCTTGTTGTGTTTCCTGATGCCCTTTGCGATACCCGAGATAGTACCACCTGTTCCAGCGCCGGCAACAATCGCCGTCACCTTTCCGTGGGTCTGGTCCCAGATTTCCTCGGCAGTGCCGAACTCGTGCGCCCTCGGGTTGTCGACGTTGGTGTACTGGTCGAGGATGTGCGCGCGGGGTATCTCCTTTTGTAGTCTTCGTGCAACGCCAATGTGTGACTCGGGACTATCCCAAGCAGCCTGTGTCGGGGTGCGAATAATAGTGGCGCCCAGGGCACGCAGGACGGACACTTTCTCGGCGGACATCTTCTCCGGGAGGGTGATGATGGTTTTATAGCCCTTTATGGCGCCAACGAGGGCAAGGCCGATTCCGCTGCCATTCGAATCCTTGTCAACAACCCTGTCTTGCACGAAAAGCCCTTTTCCAAGGCTAAGAACTGGGAGGTCAACTCACGTATTTCCACTCGTAGGCTCGATCAATGTATCGCCGGGCTTGATTCTGCCACTCTTCTCGGCCTCCTCGATCATTCGGAGTGCTATCCGGTCCTTGACAGAGCCGCCGGCATTTGAGAGCTCGACTTTCGCATAGACCTTTGCTTTGATCCCCAGAGACTGGGGAATCTTGTTCAACCGCACCAGCGGAGTGTTACCAATCAGCTTCGTCGCATCTGCTACACCGATCTCGCCATCGCCATTGCTCAGGGCCTTGATGAGGGGCTCAGCAAATTGAGAAAGACCACCGGTAAAGCTTCCATCTGCCGACGCCATTGTGAAAAGTAAACAAGTTACAACGAGATTGATGATACCGGTGACGGGGAGGGGCAAAATAAGCGATACGGTTACTAGCAGTGGTATCAGTGGTGAAACGAGAGAAGGGATGGAGGAGGAAAGCGTGCAGATGTGCTGCTAGTCAGAATATATGATCGTTGAATAAAAGAAGAAAGCCAGCAAAGACCAGATTGACTATTTCAGGCGGCCAAGTGTCAAGTGGAATGTGGTAAGACAATGAATGGATGACACGATGAGGATTCGCCCCCCGGCCAAGCGTTGGTACTTGTTGTGGCGTGTGACGGCTAGCGACGGTAAACGAGTGAGCAACGACCTCGGTGAGCTTCCTTCTAGATCGGGTTGGGAAGGGAGTTTGCTGTGTTTCAAGTAGTCACTGCCTTATCTTTGGCTTCCTTTGTGGCACTTGCGTGACAAGTATCGAGAAATAGCTTGTTCTACCTGCCTCAAACGTCGTTGCTCAACCCACTGTTGTGGACAGAACTGCAAGATTTTGGCACCGCTATGGAGTTGCGTGCCACTGATTGGGGGCAAGAATGTACTGAAGACCGAGCCCCTGTAAATGCTGCTTGCATATGCGGATTGGGGTCCATTTTGCATGTGAAGAATGCAACCTCCGGTATGTCTACTTATAGCCTCTTCGACAGTAAAGCCGGAGTAAGACCTGAAATGCCACGATTGCAATGGCGACCGACGAAAAAAGAAAACCTCGGAGATCAATACAGAAATATTTCAAAATGTTATTTCTGGCTTCCGAAATTGATACGTCTACCAGGCTCACATGCAAGAAGAGGAAGAGAACGGCGTAGCCAGACCCATTGTTCTCCTTACTCAGCCCAAACAGAAAGTATCCGTCGCGTCATTCGCCCTCCGTATCATATCCAATGACTTCTTCGTCCTTGTCCTCACGAGGGAGAGTAGCGAGCATGAGCCCTCGAAGATAACCACAGGTTCTTGTCGTGGGGGGACAGCGCTCTGAACCGCTTAATGTCGAACGAGGATGTCGTCTCGCTAGGCTGTGCCACAGATGGAAAGTTACCTAGATAGGTTGCGAAAATGTTAATCAGTGTCAACAGGTCGGATATTACGAAGTTCGTGAACGCCTCTGCATGATCACATTTCGCTTGGAACGAAATGGCCTGCTTCAAGAATAGAGTCTTTGACGGAAGTCCAGAAGGGAAGTCGGAAGCCGCAGTCTCCACTGGCAGGTTCAACATCCAAGGTTCTCATTGAAACGCTGCTCTACATACGCAAGGTCGTCTCAGATTCGAAAAAAATATCGCGCGTCAAGCAAGGGAGAACGACGTGTTCCTGGAAACCGTCAGCGAATTACTGAACACCAGGATACATAAGTGGTATCCACTGCCAATTGCTTAAAAGCCCGTTGGCTTGGTATCCGTGTCCTCCACAATTGACCAGAGTCTGAAAAGCTGTCGACATATGAACTATGCAAGGCGGGTGGCCGGGATGGGTATATCGTGAAGCTTCAAGCGCTGGAGCCGTGCAAAGTGTTTGTTTCCTTCAATGGACCTGAACTCGAACCCGTGGCGTTCATATGTTTTCATTTTTGATGATGCTAATCCGCGCACACCAGACAGCCATCTGGACCAATCGAATCGACGCCGTAGACTGCCATTACTGGACGATTCCCTTCATTCATCATCTACCACTGAGGTAATGGTATCGAGGTATGTCTGCGCCCAGTATCGTGGTTTTCCCCCGCAGACCAAAAGCAAGACCGTTCCCATGCATTCACCGAGAAAATGAAACCGTTTACACCTCAGTCGTAACCTTCGCCTTGGAGTTGGTGACCTTGACGCTCAGCTGCTTGGCACGAGCGATGATCTCGACACGCTTTCGGGAGGAAACGTTGTGGGCAATCCTGTTTTTCATGTCAGCCCATCTCTCTTCCAAATTTCAGCCGCCAGTCGGCTTGGGGAGCATTGACGTACTCAGCGGCGTAGGTCTTGTTGTGCATCAGCAGCAGCTCGACGTCGCGAACGTTGTTGACGATGAAGGCCTTGTGGCCGGAGGGCATCATGTGGCGGGTCTTCTTGTTGGAGCCATAGCCGATCTATATTCGCGAAAGAAACCGATCATCAGCATCGCAGTCCTTCTCGCAGTTCCGTTGTGATCCCTTGCTTTTAAAAGGTTCCCAAGGTGGGTCGGAGTCATCGTCGAAAACGTACCGAGGGCATAGCAATGGTACCCCTGAACCGTCTACGGACACGGTTGTCGATACCCTTGGGCTTGCGCCATGATCGGTCGACACACTTGAAGCGGTCGCTCTGGTGGCGGTTGAAGAGCTTTGTGCCTGCAGACAAAATATTCCGTCAATAACTGAGCCCCACTACCGATAATTGTTGGAGTTGCTGAGAAAGAATGCGATTGACAGCAGGACGACATGATCCTGCCATACAGTCGCATTCCGTCGCTTTCGCTATAGTCGTCGAGAGGTCGTGATCTGGGGAGGGAAGTTTTCGATCGGTGGGAACGTACGCTTCTTCACAATAGGGACGTGCTTCTTTGCGGCAACCATCTTTTCGCTGTTGTCAGTAACACAGGACAATTAAATGAGAGTACTTCGATGGTACTTGGACGGAGGTGCAATAATTCGGGCGTACCTTGACAGATTTCTTGTCCTGACTTCCTTGACGGTTGCTAGGTGGGTTAATGGGAAGGGTCGTCGTCGATGGGGTTGCGGTTGAAGGGCGCTGACTGGAAAGTTTTCAGAAGCGCTAAGGAAGCCTCAAGTAGCCCTACTCACCAGCCACCGCGCCACAGCTAAAAGTCACATGGAGATAACGATAAGGTCCACTTTGGCGAGTCGCAACCTCTGGAGCCGTGGCGCCTATAAACATTGAAGCTTAAATCGGCATAGTACATCAGATAACATCGGAACGACGCTGGAGCATCTGCAGTTTTCGATACAATGTCTACATACATAGGTATGGTTGGCACTTCTAAAAGTCCATAACACGAAGGCTTTTGTAGGCATGGAATATCTGTATCCGTGAGAGCTTTTGTAGAGTTGCCGGAGCCGCCGGTATTCTTCAATTCTGTCTATCGAGTGGGACCCCTCGCTCTCGTGCTATAAGATGCATCCAGAATCCTGTACAAGAACATCCCTAGTTACCTGCGGGCCCAATGTCATCAAATCTACGGGCCCTCATCCTCCCATAATCGTGGAGGAGCAGGAAAAAGGCTATGTATCACGTAACCCTCTTACTGAGTAGCGCACTGTGCGGCTCCTCCCTCCTCGTCCTCCTCGTCCTCCCACTCGTTTCCGAAACGCGGGTCTCCTGAGTGAGCTCCCATCTGTGTGCACACCATGGTTAGTGACCAGGGTATCATAACAGTAGTAATATGTAGTCGTGCTTACCTCTTCGATGTCAACGTCCTCCTCGTACTCCACGTCATCCACCTCGTCGGTAGTGATCGGAGCTGCTGGGGGCGGCAACAGCTTCTGCAGCGCCGCGAAGGACTCGTCATCACTCATCCAGCCGTTCTCGGGGAACTCGATCTTGGCGATCAGGTAGAGATCACCCTTGGCATCGCCCCTCTTCATCGGCATACCCTCTCCCTCGACCTTGATCACCTCGTTTGGCCGGAGGATCTTGCCTCGGGGGAAGTCGATGTGGATTCCACGTCCGTCCAGGTGCTTCACGACAACCCTGGAGAAACCAGACAGTGCCTCGGCCAGGGTGACGGTCAGATCCGCGGACAGGTCGTGTCCGACCCGGGTGAAGATGTCATGCGGCTCCTCGACAAGGGTGAAGATGATATCACCAGGGGTCATATCGGGGAACTGGTCCGCCTCTCCCTCGAGCTTGATCTTATCGCCCTGCAGGGAGCCTCTTGGGATGTAGATCTCCAGCGGCTTGATCTCCTCGACGGTGCGCTTGCCCTTGCACTTCTTGCAGCGGTCCTTCTCCTTGTAGTACATGCCCGAGCCCGTGCAGTGGTCACACTGCACCTGCGCTCTCCGCACCATTCCAGGTCCGATCTGTTGGAAGGCCTCCTGGACACCGTTGCCCCTGCAGCGGTCGCAGGTCTGGGGCTTAACCTTCTCCTTGGCGCCGCTGCCCTTGCACTGGCTGCAGATGACCTTCTTGTTCGCGGAGAACCTGACGGTCTTTCCCTTGTACAGCTCCTCCAGCGTCACCTTGTACTCCTGCTCCTCGTCGCGGCCCCGGCGTGGGCGCCGAGGGCCTCCTCCTTGGCCGCCAACGCCCATGCCGAACATCTGCGAGAGGATGTCGTTCAGGTCGACCTCGGGGCCGCCCGGACCGCCGGGGCCTCGGGAGGGGTCGAAGGCGGCCATGCCGTACTGGTCGTACAGTTCCCGCTTCTCGTCATCGCGAAGGATCTCGTATGCTTGGGTGACGGACTTGAACGTTGCCTCGGATTCCTCGCGGCGCTCCTCGGGTACTTTGTCGGGGTGGTGCTGCAGGGCGGCCTGTAGATATAGATGGTCAACAACTGTGTTCTAACGCCACCAGCAATTATCAATGTAACTCTCGCACCTTTCTGTAAGCCTTCTTGATCTGGTCTGGGGTTGCCGACTTGTCCACTCCGAGGAGCTCTGGTTTTGGTTAGTCAAGTTTTCTGAGCGCCCGCGTCGTCTGTATTTGATCAGAACCAGGCATTATTACTCACCGTACAAATCGATGTCCTCCTGGCCGTTACTTGGTCCGCCGCTGTCCATTGTTTATGATGCTTTGGTGGATATGGAGTGGTGAAGGTTTGCAAGCTGAGGAAAACTCGGCGATGAGCAATGGAGAGTTTTGGCGGGGCAAGCTCTAATATTACAAGCCACTGCTTCTGCCAAAGATGAGGGGCAGTCTTCAGAATGTTACAGAAGCCCAAAAACGAAAGGTATCGCAGTTCACCGAAAAGTTGTATGGCGAAACTTGATACGTACCTAGACACAGTAAGATTGAAATCGGTTTGATATTGTCAAGCTGCAGAGTCTGCAGGACGCCTGCCGGCAGCTACTTTGTCTCCAACTTGCCCATGCAAAGAGTCGCGTTTCACGCGCAACGCCGTGCTGCCTAGCATCTACGTGACTACATATTCAGTCGAATGATCGGTCTGCATGTGCTTTGAACCACCTGGATTCACTATGTAACTAGGGTAGCAGGGTGTCTCTGAATTTCGGCCTGTCTCTCGCTTTGCAGACGTTGTCACAAGCTGGCTGGACATCCAGGCAATTTCGGACGGTACGTCATGTGTCCAACAGTCTTCCAAGGTTGTCACGGAGCCTTGGCTTACTACTCCAATACTACTAACCTTAAGTAGGTACTTAGGTACCTAGGTAAGTTGAGTAGGTACCCAGATCTACCGTAGTCCAGCGCTCTTGAAACGACGCAGTTCGCCTTATAGGGCTGACCAACAGAATTTGGAGCTTTGTAAGGCCCAATGTGATCCTGACGGGATGCAACTCCCAGGAAAGGCAGTATGAAACAGCTCAAAGCAGACTGGCAGGCAGTCTCCATCTCGCAGGAAGACACAAATCGGTTGTGGTGACGGCTTATACTCAAGAAATAGCATTGGCAAACTCAACCTCGAATAAGCGTCCTACAAATCGTGCTTGGAAATCAAGATCCCAAGTTAAATCACATACCGAGCCATCGGTTCCTTCGTCGCATCCCAGGCAAGCCCGAGAGTGCAATGAAAGAAGAAGTCGCGTCGCTCGGAGGCAGTGTGATACCGAGGACACAGTGGTGGACGGCCATGGGCAAGCCCAGAGAACCAACCACCAGCAGATAAAAATTGGAATAATCACGATTGTACTCCGTAGAGTACTTTCAGAGATTAAACTGAAAAGAACAGATACTACACTTGATCTAAGCCAAAAGGCAAAGAGAGCTGAGGAGAAAAGACCAGGAAACCAAGTAAATGGGCGAGTGGGCGAAGGGGTTTATATACATGTAGAGTGTCATTCGCACGGACCACTTGAGGCTTAACTCAGTCTCGCCGCCGCCGCCATTTTCTGCCGCCGGTGCCGGGCCGCCGGGCTTGGTCCCGGTTGGGATTAGAAACTTCAACTGCTGCTCGAAGAGCTATGACCACAGGGTAAAACAACATGGTAGAGTGCCGAGTTGGATCTATTAATCTCGTTCCATAATGCGGGCTGTGAATTGACTGACTGGAATTCTTCTCATGAGCTAGTATCTTGCTGCAGTTCTGCGGAGTGGATACGGACGTGCCGTCTCCTGAGGAATTACTCAAAATTCACTTCAAACACAAGCCTCACTCATGGGCCTCTTATAACCCGTACTCATGCGAGATGAGCGGCTTATTACTTTTGAGGAGGCGTCTACACCAAGGATGCCTCACTTCACGCTTTAATCAAATCCGACACTATGCCTTGATCGGCAAGCCAAGCCAAAGTCAAAAACCAGTATGGAGTCTTCCCGATTCTCCAGCACGCACGCGGTTCGCACCGTCGCCGACGGGATACCTCCACCTCGGGTCTCTACGCACCGCTTTCTTCAACTACCTGTTGGCACAGGCAACCGGCGGACAGTTTATCATCCGTCTCGAGGACACCGATCAGGCACGTTTTGTGGAAGACTCGGAACAGCGGCTGTATCAGGACTTGAAATGGGCAGGTCTTTCTTGGGATGAAGGTCCTGACATAGGAGGGCCTTTCGGTCCTTACAAACAGTCTGACCGTCTGGATCTGTACAGACAGCATGCGTCTATGCTCCTGGACAACGACCATGCCTTTAGGTGTTTCTGCTCCAAGGAAGACCTTGACTTCAACCTGCAGCAGGCAACCTCCAGCGGCGCAACCGCTCATTACCCAGGCACATGCACGGGAATCCCGAGGGGAGAGTCTGACAGGCGCGCGGCGAATGGTGAACCGCACACGATCCGGTTCAAGACGTCCGAGACGCCCGTCTCGGCGCCTGACCTGGTGTACGGAGCCTACAAGAAGGCCGAGCGCGAGGACAACTTCATCATCATGAAGAGCGACGGCTTCCCGACCTACCACTTCGCGAATGTTGTGGACGACCACTTCATGAAGATCACGCATGTGATACGGGGCGCGGAATGGCTCATCTCGACGCCAAAGCATGTCGAGCTATACAACGCTTTTGGCTGGCAACCTCCCAACTTTGCCCACGTCGGCTTGCTCGTGGACCACCAGCGGCAGAAGCTGAGCAAGAGGGATATCGACAACATAGGCATCTCAGTCTTCCGCGATACGAAGATCTTGCCCGAAGCTCTGCTGAATTTCTCGGTCCTGCTGGGTTGGGACCCCAGCCTCCAGAACAAACCGCATCTTGATAAGAGAGGACGGTTGACGATGGAAGAGCTGAAGCAGAATGTAAGTCAAGACCCCCCCCCCCCCCTTTTTTGCTTCGTTTACTCAGCACTGACATATTGTAGTTCTCTCTGAAATTCACCCGAGGAGATATTGTGGTTGATCTGGTCAAACTGAAGTACTTCCAAAACCGATTCATCCGGGACCTCATTTCCGGTGCAGTGGCAGATCCAGTTGCTCTGAGCAACCGTATTCTCAAGCCCATACAGACCGAGCTGCAACAATTCGATGAGAAGATATCGGCGCACCAGGGTAGAAAAGATGTGACAATAGGCATGGACGATCACGACTCCATCGGTCGTCTCACGATGCGTAGGATCCATGAACGCACGGAGGATTACATCCACCAGGTCCTCAAGGCCTGGAAAGGTCCTATCGACGACCACGCCCAGTTCATACGCGAGAACCTGTATGCCTTCTGGGCGCCATCCAAGGCTGCGTATAGGGAGAGCTTCACGGAACTGCAGGATGGCATGCGTCGCGTCCTACTACACAAGGAGACGAAGAACATCGAGAATGCCGACATCTCGAAGGTACTCCTGTACTTCAAAAACTGCCTGGCGGAGATCCCAGAGGACCAGTGGGTCTCAGAGGCAGTCGGGAACACGGCCAAGGGTCTCGCCGACGCGGTCGAATATTATGACATCAAGAAAGACCAGGTCATGAGCCACGGCGCCGGCTGGAAATTTCTCCGGTGGGGCCTCTTCAACGGCATGTCCGGGCAGTCGGTGGTGCCCATGATGCTGCTCCTGGGGCGTGAGGAGTCGCTCAAGCGCCTGCGGGAGGCACGCAAGGTCGTCGTCCAGCTGGAGGAGGACGCCGCCACCGCGGCGAGGGAGAAGGAGGAGGAGCTCAAGAGGTCGAAAGTGCGCATCACATACACGGGGAACCCTCTGAGGGAAGACCCGGACAAGGCCCAACAGGCCGGGCTGGCGGAGCCCCGGAACGTCAAGGTACCTATCAAGGAAGAAGAAGAAGAAGAGTTACCCCCGAGCAAGACTGAACATTTTCTCAGGCCGTTGCATGAGTCCCGGTCGGGAGAAGGCCCGTACGCGTCAAAGGTGCCGAACCGCTCATATACCCTGGACGCGTCCCCGCCTGTCCAGTTCCTCGAGCCGGAGGACTTCAAAGCGGGCTATCGCCACCTCCTAAACTCCGACACGGGAAAGGACGCGGAGCAGTACGCCCCTCCCCTCTGGAAGGTCGCCGAGAACCGAAAGCAGGCCGTGCTCGCTAGGACCCAGGAGGCAGCGGCCGTGCCGGTCCAACCCGAAGGCCCGGGCCCTTTCCGGGTGTCTGGTCTAGATGAAGACAGCTCGCGCCGTCCTGGAAGCACGCTGGGCGAGGGGCCAGGCAGCCAGCCGCCACCCCGCCCCCCCTATTCCGCGGACCGGCCGTTCCCCCCGGAGGGACCCGGCCCGATGATGAGACCGATGCACCCCGAAGACGGGCCGGAGCCCAAGGGGCCCGATGGGCCCGTAGCCACAACCGAGCGCGGGCCCTTCGCGGCCGGCGAGCCAATCAAGGACCTGAAAGCCCACGTCGAGCACATCCGGAAGCTGAACATGGAGAGGACGGTCAGGAGTGACAAGAGGCTGAGGAGGGACCGCCTCAAGCAGGTGAGGACAGACTTCGGCCTGAAGCCCCTAGGCGGCCTGCCCATGGACCTGCGCGACTCCGGGAACGGGCCTTTCTGGGCCGGGGAGGTCGCATACCACCCCTTGAGGCCCCAGGTGAAGCTTCGGCCTCACCTCCAGGATGCGGCGGCGGAAGCCAGGGCCGCAGACGTTGCGCATGATGAGCGGCGGGCTCAACAAGGAGTGGAGAAGAAAGAAAACGGGTCTGAGGACAAGGTCGCGAAGGAATTGCGGCGGGCGTGGTACGAGGCTCGAGATCAATAGGCATAGTAGACAGCCCCCAGGTCATCAGGTCCATGGTCTAACGACCTATGTTTTCGGTCATTTGCAGATAGGAAGCCAGACTGGCATGTATCATTATTGTACATCATGTGAAGAATAGAAAATCGCTCCAAAGCCAACGGTTGATTATCCGTCTAAACGCCGCCCATGCATTGCAGTCCACTCCACCCGCGGTCTCTTTTCCCCACGAACTTGGTGTAACTTCGTCATCTCCTCGTGAAACCTTCTTCGCGAATGGGGTGTTATCGCAGATAGCTTGGTATCATCTTGCACCTGCATCCCCTTTTATAAACACCCGACTCTCAAGGCCCGCGCAGCCGCTCAATCCTCACTGCCCAGACCGTTGAAGAGCTTTGCCTTGACCTGTAACGCCATCATGCCCGTCTTCTCCTTCGCGGCGATCTGCTTGCCGTCCCGCGCGAGCTTGTCGACCTCCTGGTCCAGGGCGTTGTTCCCCTGGCCGCCCAGCACGATGGACCCCGCCATCTGGGCGCCCGACCGGTTCTTGCGCTGCATCTCGCCGGTGAGGTTCTTGACCTTGGAGCCCAGGTCCACCATCAGCTTGCTGCCGTAGTCGCGGTTCGTGACCAGCGGGTTCGCCGACAGGGTCTGGACCCAGTACTTGTTCCACAGCAGGTCCAGCAGGTGCGCCTCCAGGGTGCTCTTGAACGTCTCCACCTCCAGGGGGTAGTACCGGCTCGCGTGGGCGCCAAAGTCCTCGGCCTTGGCCAGGGGCACGGCCTGGAAGCCGTCCGAGGCGGACCCGCCGGCGGGCTTGTGGCCCTCGGGGTAGGTCCGGAAGGCGCCGATCTCGACCTTGCCGGCGCTGATGGTGCGGTGGGGGTCGATGACGACGGCGACGAAGGGGTCGTTGTACGTCTGCCACTGGTGCTGGGTGCCGACGTCGATGCCCGACAGCCAGCAGCCGTAGCCCGGGTGGCTGTGGTACCAGCCGACCAGGTTCTCCTGGCGGGCGCCCTGCTCCCGGCACAGGCGGGGGAACTCGACCATGTACTCGTTGGCCTCGTCCTGGGCGTTGACGCGCGTCTCGGTGCCCTCGACGGGGAGGCGGAAGGCGTCGGTGATGACGAGCGCGCCGTTCTCCACGAACCCTTGCATCAAGCCCATGATCTCGATGTTACCGCCCGACCGCGCGTGCATGACCATCTTGATGAGCGCCACGGCCGAGATGCGGACCTTCTTGAAGTGGTTGGGGTCGGCCCGCCAGAGCTTCTTTTCCTGTAGGGCTTTCTGGTCATCGCCGTCGTACTTGTAGAGGGAGTCGCGGGTGGGGTCGACGAGCTTGACGTTGTTCTCGAGTTCCCAGGCTTTGAGGGCTGCTGCCTCCATCTTGGCGGTTGGCTCAGAGAAGTGGAGAGGTTCGTCAGGGTTGTTGTGTAGACGATGAGGTTCGGTATGGTGTTCGTTGGTTTTTTTGAAGAGGGAACTGGACCACGAAGAGGTGCAAGGTGATTGGTTATGGTGACGCGTCGACGTGAGAATGAATTGAATGGTTGTTGAAATGAGACTCCTAAGCGCGTGTAAACGGCTGGAAGCTCTACTACTTTACGAGTGATGTATAGAAGCTCTCCCGCGGGGTCCAGTGATAAGATAAGCCCTGTAGTCTGGGGCAATGTGGGTCCCATACTTGAGTACCAAAGTACCTAGGTACCTAGGTAAATATAGATACCTACAGTAGGTACCTAGGTATGTATGTAAGTACATCGGTAGGCACTGGTAATTCTCAACATCTCGTTCACGTAATCCAATTCAAAATACTTGCGGATAAAGAGCAAACACCATCTGGATATCATATGCACTCCACAGGAGACTTCAACCCAATGATGAGCCTCCAATGCCTGCAACAGGCTCACTACAGACCATCTTCACTTGAGCTTGCAAGGTCTGGCTGTATCATCTTCCCGATCCACCTCATGGCTCCTACCCACATCTGTCAAGGAACCGCCTCGAATCTGTGATAACTTCCGGGTTTCCCTCCAGGCTTGTAATCGAGATCACCCAGCCAAAACCGGTACAGCATAGACGCTCATCACATCGGTACCTTTCTCACCTCCTCAATAGTGAGATACTTCCGCACGTTCTCCGCCCCCAGCGCCTCGACCTCCTGGTCGAGGTGCTTCCACAGCACGGCGCCCCACGTGTCCATCTTGGCCTTGAGCACCGCCATCTCCAGGTCGACCTCCCCCTTGCGGCACCCCCGCAGGTACTCCTCCATGGCGTCCATGCCCTTGTGGATGTCCTTGTGCTGCTGCAGCAGCTCCGCCGCCTTCTTCCCCTTGCCGCCGCTGTGGAACTCGGGCATCTTGCGCGCCAGCACGGGGAAAATGTAGGTCTCCTCAATGTTGTGGTGGTTCGTGAGGTAGGTGATGAACTGCAGGCCCTCGTCGATGTACTTCTTGAGCGACATCCCTCCCGGCCTGCGCCCGCTCGAAGCAGCCTGATAGAGCATGGTCCACGATTGCCGGAAATGCTCATGCTGTGGAGTTTGATAATGTCAGTCCCGTCTACTTCACAGGAAATAGGGTATACGTATGGGATGAGCAGACTTACGAATAGGTCCATATGATCTGCTAGTCGGTTGTACTGTTTGAACTCATGAGCCGATAATGGTGGCAGAGCCGGTTCTGATTCCGGCTTGGCTTCAGACTCGGCAGCTCCGGTCTCCTTCCGGCTAGCAGCCTCCCCAGCCTCTTCAACTTGTGCCTCCAGCCCTTCGACTGGGGCAATATCGACCCCCTTAGTTTGCTCGGCTGTTGACATGCTGGCTGCACGGCGTTGTTGATAACCCAGGGACGGTGATTGACCTGAACTATGGGGGATTTCCAAGTTCAAGGCTCCCTCTACCGTTGTCGTTCTAGCTGCTGATGATAGAGATGAAGATGAATGAGATAGTATCCTTCGCGGTTTAAGAAGGTGCGGTTGAAGAGTTTTCCTGATGATAGGGGTGAGGCGCATTAGAGTCTGATTCCCGGCCGGAAGAGGACTGGCTTTGTATAAACCAAGCACACAGTTGACGGGGTGTTGAGAATTCTAGCGAATATTAAGAGCGTCTGGAAGATTACATTAGAAAAATTTATTCTCATATGTTCATTATCTGAGGAGTGGTTATGACTTACTGATAACTGAGTGTTGCTGTGCTCATAATACCTTACAAAGCCATTTGAAATCATCCGCGGTCCAATTGGCCGACTCTGCGCCGTCAATAGTGCATGATTAGCGTGTCTCGACACCCCTAGCAGTATTGAGCAGTACCGCCGAGCCGATTCATGCACTTCTCGCTTCCCCGTAACGCTGGTATTGACCCGCCATGCTCATTGACTCCATCCTACATAATACATACAAATACTAGTTTGCCCGTGAGACTGAACTACTACTGAATGCCAGATGGTTTTTTTTTTTTTAATCCTCAGAATTGAGAGATAGATGAAACCCAATGCCTTGTGCTATTCGTAAGGCTATTGCATCCATGAAAAACTCTCACTCACTATTCGCTGTCAGTGCTTCCGCCCAGTGATGTCGCTTGCGAACAATCATAAATCCATACACAACCTGTTCTCCAGTAACCCTACTCGGCCTGTGCATTTCAGACCCCCTGCGTTCTAAGCTCAGAATACCTCACGAACAATTGGTCTTTGAAGTGCGAATGCCGGATTCTGTTTCCAATCTGCTGGTTAGCGTTTACCTGAACAGCCGTGTCTCGGAATAGAACATACCCCTTAGGTCTGGCCTCCGCAAACGCATCAATGGCCTGCTGCACCCCGAACCCGCATTTCTCGACCAGGTAGCAAGCAATAAAGTACCCGGTGCGGTTGAAGCCGTAGTGGCAGTGGACGCCGATGGCATGCTCCGCCTCTGCGTCCCACGATTCCTCGCCCGCGCGGCTCTTCTGTTCTTCGCGAAGCCGGTCTACGACCTTGACGAACCCGTCAACCTCGTCGTCTGTGGGCGGTACCTTGGAAACCGTGGGGAACTTGTGATATCTGACGCCGGCTCGCTCTAGCCCGGCAGGGTCGTAGACGGGCGTGTCCTTGGAGAGGTCGATTATATCCTTGATGACCCCGCCCCATTTCTCGACGAACTTGGCCGGAGAATGCTCATCGTCAATCTCTCGCATCGTCTTCATTGCGCGGAAGATGCCCGCTATGGGTTTAGACACCGGCTCGACGCTCTTCCACTTCGCAAGGTTCTTTACGTCCCACTTCCCATTCTTCTTGTTGAGATGCTGCAGCTGCCAACTGCGCGACAGCCGACCCGTGACATGCTGAGAGAGGAAGTCTGCAATGATGGAAGCAAGAATATGAGAGCAATCTTGTGTGTATATCATCGCGTGCGTTCCGCGCCTCAACACGGTACATTTGACGAACTTGTTGGGGTGGCTTGCTTGAGATGGCGTATTTGCCATGTTGAGCTCTTGGGGGGTCGTAGGATCCTCCGTTTCCAAGCTGCATGTGGTCGTTCTTTCCTGGTAGAAATGTTCTTCACTGATCTCATCGATACCCTCGGCTGGCTTTGATGCCCCGACACCAGTATCGACCGGAGCAGCGACATCGACGATAGGTTGCTGGTGTTCAGTCGAGCCATTGTCTGGCGCAGACACTCCAGTATTCAGCATTTCAGCAAGCGCTTCGATCTTTTGAGCCGGAGTTATGTGGTCCTTGCCTCCTCCGATCAGAAAGATTGGCATGTTTAGGGTAGTCCAAATTTGTTCGCCAGCGATACCGCCCTTCGGAACACCATTTTCGTATACAGGTAGGCTGCCCCAAGCCATCCTTCGCCACACTGGGGTCCTACTCTGGCGGTTGAACCGATACTGAGATCGCTTCGAGTCCATGTCCGCTTCAGCCCCAACGAACCTATTGACACTGGCACTATTGGGCCCTCCACGGTTGTCCCATGCTCGCCACAGGTTGAAGATTGGAGTGGGAATCCGCAGCAACTTCTTGAACTTGTTGACTTGCGCTTCCGTTGGTGGACCAGCTGGGGGACAAATCGCGACGAGACCGGTGACGTGCTCAGCCAGCCTGCTCGCGCCGGGCGAGGCCAAACGCGCGGACAAAGCGCAGCCCATGCTATGACCGATCAGGATGACAGCTTGACCAGCATCCTTATCCCGATAGCCCTCAATAATGATCTCCAGCAGCTCAACCAGCGCTTCGTTCGTGTACGCTTTCCACGACGTGGGCGCAAACTCTGAGACGCCACATCCTGGTAAATCCACAGCCAGACAGGTCGAGTTGTGTGTGAGACTCGTCAGCAGTGGATGGAATTGCGCAACTGAGCCGCCGAGTCCGTGAATAAAAACCAAGAGGGGCAAGGGCGCCGGCTCCGTAGGTAATTCATCCAGGTGGTTATGTGGCTTGAAGAAAACACGGACACCTGGGTAAGTGAAGTGGCTGGTAGTGAACGACTTTATTCCTGAGTGAGCCCTGACAAAATCAGGGTCGGTCTCGTTCGGATCTGCGAAGAAGGTTAGACGTTTGCAGAACCCAAAACGTGTTTGGCACCTACCATATTTCACTGGCTGAAGGTCAGAACTCTTGGCTTTGGTCGAACCGCCTGCAGTCTTTTTTGGTTCTGTCGCCATTCGTTTCCAATACCAGACCGTCAATAACACCGCGACGACTGTGGCTGTTGATAAGCTTGTGATTCGAGAACTAGGCGACTTGAGCGAAGGGAGCGAAGGCTGGATGTGTTGAATCCAGTCAACAATATGTCTGCCAGTCGCGGCGTTGCTAAGTACCGAACTGCTCGAGCTCGCCATGTCGGTAAGAGCCAATCAAGGTGATGCAAATGAAAATGAAGGTAGAGATATAATGTCCCAAGAATAACCCACGCCGTTATCTATTTTCCTGGCCTTTTTGAAGTTATGCCTGGTGATGGATGCTTCAGGGAGGAGACTGGAACAAGAAGGCAGAGATCCAAGCCGTAACCCACAACATGACAAGGCTGAGGGTAATGTACTTCAAGACGAATAACAAACAGCACGCACAGGAGACACGGGTTGGAGCTTCCAAACCTCCCAAGGTCCCAAAAGATATCAGGGTTTTAGCAGGGGCTGGAATATAGACGTCGAGAGCTCGGAAAGAGCCTTCCAAGTGTCTAACAAACAATGAGGCGTCGTTACTGGCGTGCACCAGGGAAGCCCCGCTGTCATCTAAGTCGGCGGTTGCTTGGCTTGAAAGGATATGAGGGCTCGCAGATCCGGGGTAAGTACCGACAGGAAACGCTGAAATGCCCCGGCGCCTTCTCCTCAAAATTACCTAGGTAGTGAGAATGGCGTCTTCTTGCGTGTTGTGGTTGGTCTGAAGCACGTGGTAGCAGGGAGGACGGTTGTTTGATGTTGGGACAAAGTTTAAAAGAATGTGAAGAGAAAAGCTTGGAGGCTTCCTTTGGTGTGCCCGACCAGGCAGTGATAAGCGTTCAGGGTTCTTCTGTGGGAAGACAATCATCAAGCGAGCGACAAAGCTGAGGTTGAAAAAAACTCAAGAGCTCGGGGAGCCGATGTCATACTCGGCTTCCGCCACCAGCCGCGGGGATAGTGAATCGCCCTTTGAAAGTCAACGTGTGCCAGTCCAACGGTCTCCATTGGGCATTTCAATTCTTATTTAAGTTTATTACTCGGATTTCAGACCACAATGCTGATGGCGGATATGAATTTCAGCATGGAAATATGAGTTGGTACTGCAAACCTTATTCATAAGGGACTCGTATTAGTTCTAGTGAGCCTCTGAAACACATCCAGGTCGGTAATAGTATTGCGTGGATTCGGGGTGTATATGCCCTTGCCTTTCCAGTACAAACTTAAGTGAGGTAATTCGTCTCACTCGGACCATAATAACAGGATATAGACCTGGAACCCCTCCAGCTGGCTCCTGACGTTCATCTAAGATGATACGTTCCAATGCATCACATGTCCATGATCTGCCGGGAGGTTGAGAAGAAGGAAGATAGATCCCCAACGACCGACAGTTGTTCGTCCTTTGGCTCATGATAACTAGCATGGCTACCTACCTAAGTAGGTACTTGGAGAAAGTTGGAGCAGTATCCTGTAGTGCTCAGTCGTAGTTCGCACCAACGCCTTCTCTCCACCCAAGGGGTATCAAAGCAGCGGCAACCTCGTCAACTCCTCTCTCTGTTGCCAGCATGTTGAACTGAGAAGCCGCGTTCCTGGTATCGAGGACCTCGATACGCAAGCCCAGACTACTGAGGTACTTCCTTGTCGCCGGACTCAAGGGCCGCATCTCGCCGCCCAGTCCCAGAATCAACAGATCTGCAAAGACGGAACAAGTCAGCCAAAGCGATATCACAACAACACCATCAAGCCGGGGGGGACCTCGTTGTTCGCACGTATCCTTACCAGGTCTAGGCCAGATCAGATCCAGCAGCGCAAACGCCTCCTCCTTGACCTCCCACTGCCCCTTGTCATTGATGAGCCTCATGTCCGGCCCCCAGGGCTGCCACGCAAACGCCTCGCCGTCCACGAGCATCACCCCCCTCCCGTCGTAGATCGACGCCCCGCTGTTGAGCTTGAAGCCCTCGGACATGCAGATGTCGACCGACGTCGACGGGGCCGGCGTCTGCCCGAGCATGTCCATGCGCGCGAAGTCGGTCGTGGGCGCCGCGTCGGGGACCTCCTCGCCGTTGTGCGCGCGCCTGCAGCGGCGGGACGAAACGTGCAGTGAGGCGCGGCGCGGTGTCCAGGGGGCAGATGAGGCCTGGCCTGGCCCGGGGGGACGCATCGACGGGGATGCAGCCGGGTTTGGGAAGTGCCGGTTGGAGAAGCTCCTTGCTTGCCTCGGCGAGGCGGGTACTTGGAAGCTTTGGCAAGCCGATTGAAGACGCTGCAGCGCCCTCGTTGGACGCACGGTTGATGCCATCATGGCGGGGTGATAAGGCCCGTTTGGAGTGGCTTCATGTTGGGTGCAGTGTCGAACTGATCTAAGGAGCTGCAACATGGATTGTTTGAACACGGGGCTCGATCCCTCGTCCGGCACGTCATGCCGGTCACGGGTTTAAGTAGCCTGCCGGTCCAAATCCCCATCAAGTCCCTAACAGCCATCGGCAAACATTTCTCACGTTGAAAACGGCCATCGCAGAATTTACAGACGTTAAAGTGAAGCACGCAGGAGGGTAGTCATCAATTAAGAGTATTTTCGGAGGCAAGCTCGTCGGCCTGTTCCCTTGTCAACCGCTCACTCCTCCAGAATCCTCAGGATGGCCAGGGGCGATTGGGGCAGGGCGTCTGCCATCGAAAAATGGGTTAAGCCGAGCCATAACCATCACGTAGTCGGAAATGCCTGGCCCCTTGTTTTGTCTTTCGACGACGACTCGATGGTCTGTATCATTCCGATCACCAAGACGGTGTAAAAGCAAGCCCTAAGAACAGAGAAACAGCGTCGATGCCCTTTGCTGTTCCTGATTGTGATTTCATGCAGTCCTTTTATTTCCCTGGTAAAAAAACACCCAAGCGAAAACGAGGACCGGCCAAAATCCGCCTCATGCTTGCCTGACCGTCAACTCGTTTTACCGACGACGCCATAGGAACCCTCCTTCATCAAACCAGCAGCTTATTTCTTCTTCTCGCTCTGGCTGGCCTCCTTCAGCACCTTCTTGACGATCTTCTGCTCCTCAATGAGGAAGGCACGGACGATACGGTCACGGACACAGTTGCCGCATCGCGAACCACCGTATGCGCGCTGGACAGTCTTCTTGGGCTTGGAGAGCTGGGAGTACTCGCGGGGACGCAGAGCAGGGAGCTGGAGACAGAAGTCGGGTTAGCCACAGTTCACATGTGTTTGTATCCTCCTCCTCTCATCTGGCAACAGTTGTTTCGTATCGAGGCAATATTCGGAGGGCAGGCGGTTCGGTGAAGGTCGTGTTCATCATTCGTTCGTCCAACAATTTCTTGCCCTTCGCTCCATGTGAGCCTTGCCAAGCGGTATTTCCTCCTCGTGTCGAAGTCGTGGCCGCATTCGAAATCGTCGTTGTTCATCCAGTGTGCGCTCCTCCTCGTTTCCGTTTTGCCCTCCTCGTCTGTGCCTCCAGATGTACCATCGGATCTTGGAATGTCACTTACACCAGCGAGCTTGGAGCCGCAGTCACCGCACTTGGGAGCAGTTCCTCGCTTCTTGATGTGGAGGATACGGGACTGACCACCGGGCGTCTTGACGATACGGGTCCGGTTCGAGGTGGTGTTGTAGCTGGTGGGGGGAAAAGCCTTTTGTCAGTATGCGGGTCCTGCCAGTTCGGGTTTCCAACTGGTATTGTCGGTGTTCGAGAGTTCTCACCCGTTACGGCGTCTGTAAGTCACTCGAGTGCCGGCCATTTTTGCTGATTTGATTGTCGTCGTCGAGGGTTGACTTCCTAATCAAACGTGGATCTTTTCCGAGGCGCGAGGTTGTTGGAGTTTTGAGGAGGCCGCTGCCGCTAGAATTTTTGTGGGAGTCGGCTGGCTGGAGCCCGTGGCCCAATGCACGGACCATCCGCTAGAATTGTGAAATTGTGGCTGTTGTGGCCAGTGTGGCTGGAGCTGGTGTTTATTACGCTAAAGCCACTCAGTAGAATAAAACGACTGGCCTCCCTGCGCCCCACTCTGAAGTCTTCCCATGCTCGTCAAGATTTTGGGGTCTGGGCCTGAAAGCATCTGATTTTCAGTCGGAATGAGGCTATAATCTGGGCCGTGTGCTTGATAGGCATAGATTGCAATTTTTTATATCTACGCTATTTTCACAACGGTACCAGTAGCGTGGACGCCCTCGAATTATGCGTATCTACCTACCTAGGTAGCTAATGCTCAATATAAGGCGGAATGGTCAGACCCTACTGTCAGGCTGTCAGGGTGCGCAAATGTAGGTAGATTATGAGACTGCGCATAGCCCACCGGGGCCTGATCTCGGCATGGCACGGACGCCCCTTGAGCGTTGGTGGACATTATAAGATACGAATGGAGTTCATCCCACTGTAATGGTATACCGGTGTGGATGTTGCTTGTCACCTCCGTTACTGTCGTGTGGCATCTTTCGTTGATGGTACACTACCATTATGAGTCTGCCGATGTTTGACAGTTGCTGCGACATGTCCAAGTTCCCCTTGTTTCTCGATTGTGCTGCCCTTGATGAGTGAGTGAGTTCGATACCCGTAATAAGTCGTTCTATACCAACGTCGGTAGACGATTTATCCAAAAGTGAACTCGCGGCATGCCAAGTAGGCCTTGAATCCTGAACTCACGGTTCAGAGAACTCAGTCCCATGCCTGAGAACATTGAATACGGGCCTTGACTCGCGGTTTCTCCTCGCCTGCTTGTCACCAAGGCCCACCAATGTCGTGCCAGCTCCCTGCCTCTTGAAGGCCCTTGGTTCCTCAGCTACAGTCATCTTTGAGCGAGCGGCCAATCTTGCGAAGGCTTTGTTCACTATGCAGTCTTCCCTTCGTCTTACCCGGGCGTTGTGCCCAAGCGTATTGAGTTCGAACTTGAGCAAGCGGCCCGCTTTCCTTCTGCTGACCGAGATCATAACCTAGAGCACGCCGCCATATTGACGGACTCATCGTCATGTGCAAAGCTCGGCCTCATTATAGGTGTTGTGTGTACTACGCTCCAGGTGTTTGAAGATCATGTACTGGGCGTCAGCCATTCGGGGTCGTCTCTAGCTCGCCAGGGCTTGATACCCTTCGGGTTTTCTTTTCGACTATGTTTCGCGCGCTCGAGAACCTTCGTGCTCTCGTCGTCCGTGGCCGACTGCTTGTAATCCCGGACCTCGCCATAGGCAGCCTTGGTGGATTCGCGTACTGTTGAGAACATGGCCTCGGCTGCAGGAGCTCGTTAGCGGCGATGCGTTGGTGCCATGGCAGCAGCTCACGTACGTGACGATGATGGGATAGCCATCGGGTCCATCATCCTGGGGACTGTCGAGCGTAGGTTGCGCATCTGCGACACACTACAGTTAGCACGAGGGTTACCTTTCCATGCGACGACTAACTTGCCTGAATGTGGAGATCCTTGAGACGCTTCAACGCCTGCTCGATCTGTGCCTCATCCCACTGCTCTCCTGCTGCAGGCTCCTGCTTTGCATTGGCCATGGCGCCGGAGAACCTTGGTTGCTGTCTTGTCAGACGCGAACCTGCAATTTCTGAGAAGCGGAGAGTTGAGAAACAAGCGAAGAGGGGAAGTGAACGGTGCGGTCGTTTGCCTCTCTGAAAAAGGGTTTCGTTGGAAGAAGCGAAGACGGTCAATTGGAAGACTACCTGAAGATGAGCAATTTGTCTACTGCATAGACCGACATATATTGCGCCTTTGCTTTTGTTAGTGACTTCCAAGGGTGCTTTTGGGGAAGTGAAGCGAGCTACCCTTTGAACCTGGGAAGACAGTGCGACAGTTGAACGAGGCTGGGCTGGCTGGCGGCTGCCATGGCTCCTTGACATCTTGAGCTACCATATACTACACAGTAGCGGAAGCATTGTACCTTGTGTACCTACCATTCCGCAGGTACGTACCTCGGTGCCCCTGTCCAAGTACGTCAATCTCGTACTCCGTTCCGGAACTGTACTCCAGTTAAATTGCCGATAAGCCGTGCCAAGCTTGCATGACACCACGGAAAAACATGGGACCGGCCGACGCTTTTCCTCTCTTCACCCGATCTCAAGTTGGATGCTTTGAGCTGTCCAGTCAACTCTCACACAGTCCAAAGCGAAGCCTCGAAAGAGTTGCACCAAAGTCTTGGTTTGCTGTCCCGAACTCGACTTTCCGGCCATTCGTTTCACCCCTTTCAGTGATAGGTTCTGCAGCACCTAGGGAAAGCGACTGTTCACTGCTCAGCATCGGTCTTGCACAACCTTCGGCCACCGTGGTTCTTCTGCACGTCTGCACGTCGCGAGACTCTTGGTCTGGATTTGCCCGACGTTCCCAGGCAGGACTCGACCAATCACACACGGCGCCAGAGCGGCTTGCAGTCCCACCTCAACACACGCGAGGGTGCAGTATGGACCGGATGATTGGCTGGTCCGATGATAGCACAAGCGGGCTCCCAAGCGGGCTCCCAAGCATCGACAACACAGTTTCAGTTGGCACTGTCCAGCCATCCTCATACCATCATCCGCACCACACATCGCATCCCTTCTCTCAGCCTCCTCCCCAACCTCACCATCCTGCAGTAGCAGGAGGCTATGGGCATCATAGCTGGCAGCCGGTACATCCGCCGCCGCCAATGAATGTGCCACAACAGGTGCCGCCGACTCGCCCACAAAGCACCATCCCAATACCAGCCCCAACACCTGTTCCTGTCTCTGTACCACCACCCGCACCGACTTCGTCGACACCTGCCCCGCAAACCCAGGCCCAGGCGCAGCAGCAACCTCAACAGCGACAGACCAAGAAACGGAAGTTGACCGAGCAGAGGCAGCAGCAGCAGCAGCAACAAGCCTCCGCCGGGCCCTCTTCCTCCAACTCGGACCGGCTCGGCCTACTGCAGACCAACCTTCCATCACCGGCTCCGTCTGCATCGGTACCAACTCCTCCCCCTGCAACAAATCAGCAAACCTCGCAGTCAACTCCTACTGTGAGCAACTCGAAGCAGAACGCGCATCCTCAGACGCCTCAAAATTGGACTGTTTCCGGGGCCCCATCGAGCGCCGCCCGGACATCGTCCTCTGCGATGCCTAACTCTCCCGCGCCGGCATTGGCTCCTCCACCTGAAGGGATATACCGTACATTCGAAGACCTCTTGACTGCCGTACAACGTGTCGCCAAAGACCAGGGCTATGGAGTCGTGAAGCTGCGGTCGAGCAACTACCGAGAGGGCAAGCCCACACGTTTCGACCTGGTATGTGACCGCGGAGGTGTCAAATACAGTAGCACGGCCAAAAAGCGCAACCCAAGCACGCGGAAAGTGGACTGCCCATGGCGTGGAAAGGCCGTGTGCGAAGTGCAGCTGGGAAACCAATGGCGCTTTGTTGTTCAAGAGTCTCGGCATAATCACGAGCCTCGCGTGCCCACTGCACCACCCGGGCAAGAAAACACGCCTGTTGCCCAGAGCATGCGAAGCCTGACTAACAAGATCGACCGCATGACCCACGAGATGTCCCAGGGGTTCAACATGATACAGACACGCCTGGAGAACATGGAGAAGCGCATTGAGGCTTTTGAGCAAAGCCAGCAAAACCAACAAAATCAGCAGAACCAGCAGAACCAACAAAACCATCACAATCATATGATGCAGAACCGCGTTCCCATGATGGGCGCACCCTCCGGTATTCTGGACAACAGAATGAACCAAATGGAGGCGCGCATGGAAGCTATTGAGAGAGGAGGCATGGACATGGGCATGGGCGACATGGACGCAACCACGAGATTGCTCACTGGTTCCGCCATGTAGGACGTGGGTGAACCATCCGGAAGCACCACTCCAGAGTGCCGCCAGCCCTAGCTGGGCCCTAGCTGGTTCGCCATGCGAAAAGGCGGATCAGGACCCAATGAAGCGCCATGCAACCCCAGGAGCTGCGACGAACTTTGGAGTCTTCCATTCGAATACTTGGACCGGGCCAAAAATCAAGGTTGACCACCAGTCAATTTAGTACGCATTGCAACGGGGATTATGGAGTATGGTTATCCGTTTTGTCATTTTTATGGTCTTTGGTGGTCACGGGGAAGGAGGAAATCGGGGCGTTACCTGAACCACTGTCCAGCTTTGACGAGTTCGTCAACATAGCTGACTTTGCTTTCAAACTATCAAGGCCGCAGCACGGTGCCAAGGCAGCACCACCATCATTTGCCTTGTAGATGAGCTCCCGCAGGTTTCCCCAAAGGGAAACCGTACTGTACATACCTATCATAGGATGGCTAGAACTCGCCAACTAAGGGCAATTCTAGAGTTCATCAACCACTTAAATGTTCCCGGTCCGATTGTGCATCTGTGTGACTGAGTGTACATCACCCTTCAAGGATGTATACTTGGAAATGTTTCTGCGAGAGGAGTAATTTAACGACACCTTTGTGACAGGGTAGTATTTGGCTACTATACTCACTATCCCTGAGATGCGGCGCAACCGTTGGTCCCTTTTCAGGCACCGAGACCACGATGCGACTGGCTCTTCTCCGGGGTTCCCATTTCTCTCCCTCCGTCGGATACCTCCCCTAACTGCACCGGCCTGAGACCTCAGTGTGAGATCTTGCCCGACGGGCTGCGACATTCCCTACTGGCAACGACATTCGTGATTGGGAGCCAGGGGGTCGGTATCGCAGGATCCTCTCGTCCCAGCACTCCGGCTTCCGGTCGAGTGTGATCCATGTGTGTGTGTGTCGTGCCAGCTGGGGTCCCGGGGGTATGGACGCTACCGTCCTTGTTTGTAGCACAGCCTGCAGGGCAGGCGGGCAGGCGGGCAGGCGTCGAGGTCGCACTGCAAGGCGCACAATGGTCGTGGATATTGGAGCAGCATGGAACGCAGATCATGGCTGTATACATGAGATCAGTTTACTGCCTCCCGTCTCCTCCCTCTTTTCCCCGAGAGATAATCTGAGAGAGGTTCACTTCTATGGCACCCCAACTTCATCTAATCCATAGGGCTCAAGACATAGATATTTCGCTGTCAAGTTCTGTTTCTCGTCACTATCAGACAAGTTGTCTATCACGCCCGCAAAGGTCTTGAATCACATTCGATTTCTAATATGCCCATCGACTCGGAGTTGATGAGTGGAGTAACGAGGGTACACGCTACCAGACGAAAAGATCGTGGGTCAAAAATCAACGAATACACACACGTTGGCTGGGAACACCCAAGACCCAAGCGCTTTCATAACCATTCGTGTCGTCTTCAAAGGGGCCTAGATAGTATCACTTCACCATTCCCGTCCGTCGACACACTGGCGTCCACACCCGAAACCGGTGCAGTCGGTGCCCATGTCTCAGTCACATATGGTTCTACCCATGTGCTTTGCGGACTGAGAGGACACCAACAAGCTCCTACCAACCCGAATGGAGTCCATGGCACAAGCTGAAACCCATCGAGTCTGCAACCTGCCAACCCCTGAAACGCATCTGGCGGGCCAAAGTCTCGGACAACTGGCCATGACAGCCCGGGGTCGTCGGGTCGTTGGCTCGTGGAGTGATACACGAACGGAACGACGTGCACAAGTGGACGAGTTGGGATGCAGTGTGACTCGGCTAGCTCCCTACTTGGAGCATTGAGAAAGATAGAACGAAGCTTGGTCCGTCTCAGCGGAGCTGGTATATTCATCAATGCGTATGAGCATCCATCTTGGAGCCACCTCCCATTATGTCCTCCCAGAAGATTATGTGTAATATACAGGTGTACATAAAACGTGACTGAAGTAGACGGGAAACCAAACATCGTCAAACCCGATAGATCCACCTTTTCGCTATAGCCCAAAATCTAAATGCTCGTACGCTGCTGATGCTAAGTTTCATGTCGGGGCGTCCGACCTTCCGAACGTCCGTTATGCGAGAAGGATAATAGTAAAAAAAAATAGAAAAAAAAGGCCGTCGAAGCCATCCGGCAAAAGGAAAAGAGAGTCGTCATCATATCGTGAGCTTGAATGCTATTCTGCCCGGGTATATTGTTGGCCATCCAACTCGGTGTAGATCAGTTGATCTCGTGGACCCAAATCTGTAACCGTCATCAGCTTTCTGAACATCAGAATTGATATTCTTTGGGTATCGTGAAACTCACCTCCAATTTTCCAGCATCTAGCCTCTGTTTCCGTGCCTCTGACTTGACCTGCGACATGACCATGTCGAGGTCATCTTGGTCACCCATCGTGATCATGTCCTCGGGGGAGTCCTCATCGCGGACCTTGATCTTGAAGCGGCGCCGCAGGCCAAACTTGTCGCGGACCCGGTCCACCAGATCGGGGAACTCCACCGCGGTGCTGACCATGATGTAGCGTACGTCGTCCGCGTGCACCTTGACTCTGACCTTGCGGATCTCCGGCCTCCTCGAATGACCACGAGACGAGCCCGAGTTCGAAAGTTGGCCGGTACCCCGTCGGGGGTTCATCATCTCAAAGTCGCCCTCGTCGATTGATCCTCCATCGTAGTCGCTGCCGTCGTCCTCTTCGTAGCGTTGCTGGTTGCGGCGTCCGTGTGACCGGCGGTTTTCGGCACCGTACATGTCGTAGAGGTCATCCGGGTAAGCCTCCCCCTCGCCCTCTGGAGACCGTCTTGTTCTCTCCCTCGCAGAATAGGTGCGGCTTCCGCTGGTGCGGCTCGTGCCGGAAACCGTCCGCGCTGGCAGTGGGCGCCTGTCTGGAGGAGATATCGCCTTCTCGTATCGTTCCTGGTCCCTCGCACGCTCTATATTGAGCTTCGCGGGGACTGGTCTCGTACCATTGCGGACCGACGTTCCTCTGGAAGGCAGTTCCCGGCTCGACTTGTCGTTCTCGGGTGGCGGTGTGGGTGGGAAGACTTGAGTCTGCGGTTGCTGATCGTTCGGGCGTGTCCTACTCTGCAGGCCAGGCTTGACAAGGTTTGTAGCACCATAGGAAATGCTTTCAGGCGGTCGGTCATCCTTGATATCGGCCCTACCGGCGTTCTTAATTTCAGAGCCAGCAAAGCCGGTGAAGGCATTGGCACGATCTGATGCAGCAACGAGGCGAGCCTTGCCGAGATAGTCCTTTGTCTTCAGGTTCCTGACCTTGGCCTCGTTCGGCCTGTAAACGACCCCTACAGGGATTGAGAAGACGGTGTATCCGTCTGCCTCTTCTCTAATAGCCTCATCGATGACATTGTGGTCCTCCACCACCTTTTCCTTCACCGCGTAGGACAAGTCCTGCATACCAGTATCCATTTGTTGTAAATAGATGTAACAGAGACCGCGATTGAATAGCACCTCGCAAGAATACAGTTTGAACAGCAGACCCAGCTGTGCGTAGTCGATCATGGTGTTGCCTCGAAGGTATAGCAGTGTGTCGTTGAAGTTGGCCAAAGCCTCTTCGAAGTCGCCGAGAAGGAAATTCGAGACGCCTTGTTGGAAATATGCGACGGCGAGATATTGGTCGAGCTTGATGGCCCGTTGGTAGCAAACGACCTGTAATGGGGCGAGTCAGAGCGGTTCCAACGCCACCCATGAGGTGATCACGGTGAGACAAATCTTGTGGTGAACTTACAGCCTTCTCATGCTCCCCCAACGTTGCGTGGATGACGCCCATGTTAAACAAGATTTTGGAGGTGTCGCCGATCTTGTCGAAGTCCATCAATGCCTCGTCGAACTCGTTGTTGTCATACCGCGAAAGGGCGGAGACCCAGGTTTCTATCTCCTGTAGGGCGTGTTAGCAATGGTCAATTCCGGGCTCGGAGGAGTAAATAGACTAACCTGCTTCAGAGACATGATTGCTCAGATTCCAGGTGCAGAATTGTGAGGAGGCTCGTAGAAACAGCCGCTCGCACACTTGACGAACGTCTGGGTTGTTGAAGTCGGTAAAGTCCGTGGTCTAGGAGTCTGAGATCCTCGATAGTGATTGCGCACCGCGGAGGGGGTCGGGCAGGTATTAAAATGCAAGTTGGTGGGGCTTCTGGGGAAAGCGTCTTGCAATTGCGACGTGAAAGAATTCGTTGATTGAGCAGAAAGGTGGAGTTTCAAGCAAAGTCGGGATCATGCGAGCCGACACTGAGGGCTCCAGTTGGTGTGATGAGATGAGGAAGGGCGTCGGCAGGTGGTGAGAAGTAAGAATTGTCCCCGCCGTACCAAGCGAATGTTCCCAGATGCAACGTTCTTCACCAATCGATCAATCCACTAGCAGGCATTCGGCGGGTGATCTGAACCAGTGTTCAAACGTTGCAGGGAAATCCTTCGGAGTCGAAGACGACCTTGATGCCAGTTCTATTGTGGTACCTACTGGTATTTTGTAGGAGAGGAATAGGAAATATGAACAATCCGTATGTAGGTACGACTGGAGATGCACGGCAGCTGCGGAGATATGTACTGTGTACTTAAGTATGTATGGATGTAATTGGTATGTATGAGATGTATGTATGTATGTATGTATGTATGTATGTATGTATGTATGTATGTATGTATGTATGTATGTATGGGTGGATAGGTGGGTGGCTGGGTGGCGTGGTGGTGGTCTGCAGTTTGTAGTTTGTGGTGTCGGATTGATCTTGTGTCTTTGGTTATCTTTTCCATTGATGTAAGTGGAGGAGGTTCCAAGGTTTCGGCAAAGAACAGTCAGCCAGCCACGACAGAACACCCCAAGTAAGCAAGTAAGCAGGTTTGCAAGTATGTTAAGAGTCTGGTCCGATAGCAGAGATTTGGCCTGTTCAAGAAGAGGACTGGATGGGGTGTGGAGGTTTGGGGATCAACCGGCCGTTTGATGTGGCCAAATTCGGCTTCTCTGATCGAAGAGAAGCAATGGTGGCGAATGAATGGTCGATGGAAAGGCAAGGCCAGCGCCTAGTCGGAGCAATGGAGAAGAAAACGCCAAGATGCCGACTACAGTGTACCTGGGCAAAGCAACGATGGCTACCTACCTAGGTATGTACTTAAGTAGATAGATACCTCCCTAGATAGGTAGGTACCTAGGTAGGTACTGTGTAGCTGTAGCTGTAGCTCTGCATGACATTCATGGCTCTCTAACCCCCATACAGCCTGGCGGTATCAAGGTACCTAGGTAGGTACACTACTATATAGGTACCTAGGTATCGAGGTACCTACCTAGGTACATAGGTAATATACTACTATGCACGTAGTTGTCGTCAGGTATGGAGGAGTCGTATGTTTTATATTGCAGCCCGCTCCGCGCAGTGAAGCATCTTCCTGGACATGCCGTAACCGTACTTGAAGAGACCATTGCCCTGCCCTTCTACCTGAAGTCATCCTCCTCTCAAACACTTATCAACAGGAAAAGTCTGTCTCAACTTTTCAAGACGTCTGGTAGTGGTGCATTGTGCACCAAACAATGGTGGTGTGACAAGAGGCTGGGGTCGGGAACAAGAAGGCATTCAAGACGTAATGAAAGGTGTAACCCCTCGGGACACCTGCGGGTCAGGAGGGGGGTGCCTGTAAAACAACCTTGGAACCTTGGAAGCCCCTGGTCTACCTGGGTACTTAGTGCCTACACTAATTGCTTGAGTAGGTAGTTGGCACTGAGAGCCCAAGGTCTCGGGTCCCAGCTAACTTCCCTAGCTTGTAGACTATAACCTATTCACAGTTATTCGTTGTTGCGGTGAGGGAAATCGCATCCACATCTAGGAAAGAAAAAAAAAGGAAGAAAAAAAAACCGAGGTCCTTTTGTTGCGGATTCTAGCAACAACAGTGTGTATACCTACCTAGGTAGGTACTTAGGAGGCAGGGATACCTAGGTACCTAGGTAGCCTGGGCTCGCTGCCAATGTCACCGGATACCACGTGCAGCCAGCCTCTCAGCTTCCGCCTTAAGCCGCCCGCCCGCCAGGTGATATTTCATAGGTGTCAAGCTGCCGTGGTGGTGTGTGTGTATGTGTGTGTGTGTGTGTGTGTGTGTTGGCAGCTCTCTAGGCTCGGGGGCTATTACTACCTACGTGTATATATATCGATATACCTAGGTGTCTATTTCAGTTCTAGTGACGTCGCAAGCCACATGGCAATGTTGGTTGTCATCGAATTTCTATGCAGAACATATTCTCGATGCCCATGGGAGAGCACCACAAAATCGCATGCCATGTACCTACCTAGGTAGGTATGTATGTATGGATCCGTATCTCCCTTGAGCACCTGGGTACGCAACTACACAGTAGGTAGGTACCTAGGTAAGTAGGTAAGTAAGTACTAAGAAGTAGGTATGTTTTGGGCCAGGCTCTTGTAACACACATAGGTAACATATAGGGTTTCTTTTTTACCGCCCTTGTCAACCCCGTCTATGCATAACGTGTTCCGAGCCCTTCAGGTCTGGGCCCTCGATTGGCCCCTCCGTGTCATGGCCCCCCCTGTTGCCTGTCAGTGCCTGCAGGTGTTCACACAACATCCCACATGAGTTGTTCCCGGCGGCGCGTAAAATCTTAAATTCCTAACTTGTCGGGTTCCTAGAACCACACCTCTTTCCGTCTTGGGCCGGCTCCAAACCCTGAGCCGCATCTCATTGGCCGGCTGTGGCCTATACAGAGCTCGGGGCGAGCCTAATCCCGTGCCCACTACTCAGCTGCTACGCCTTGCCACGCTGCTTCCCGCCCTCAACAGCCAACAGCTTCTGCAACGAAACACCACAGGTCGACTGGCGATGCCTGTCTATGGCGCTTTTAGAAACGCTTACAAGGCAAATTTCCATATTTAGTAACTAGGAGTCTTCAAAAGCCTAATTAACTTGCGTGAAGAGAAGACAGACTGCGGCACAGCACAGCCGCGACAGGCGAGCGCCAACGGCCAAATGTCTGATGTCACGAAGAACTGGCCTCATCCCCGTGTCAATGGCATGCTGAAGGGCTGACTGGAGCCATAGCATCATGGGCCGCCGTGGGTCAGTGATACGATTCTTGTGCGGGCTGATCCGGGAAGCTGAATTCTGATCGTGGGCACCTGGGGGCCACCATCTCTGAAGACAATGAATGACCTACATAGCAAACCAGCCTCGGAAGATATTCGACGATTAGGAACCAAAATTCAATGTTTTGACCCAGACTCGTTTTAGATCCTCTGTTATAATTACAAATGCACGCGTGTTACTCCACGGCAACCTACTGCAATCGAGGTTCTGGCACTATCCTTCTTCAAGCATCATCCTTTACCCGACACAAGGAGACAAGGAATGAATGCCGGCCAATTCTTTCGACAAAGCATTCCGTGCTTCTCAGGGTTGCATTGGGAGACTGGCACTGTGACACTGTTACCATCGGCTGCTCCCATATGGCTCCACACCTTTGACAACCGACGCCGCCGACGAATGGGGAAGCTGCGAAATTCGCTTCCTGCTCAGCCTGTTTGAAATCTATCCCCGGTACTACACAGCCTTTTTGGATAGAATGTGACGACGCACCACGTAATTGCAAAGCACACGGCACATGCCCAGATCTACGAATGCGTGCCCGGCGGTGGGAGATTTCCCCCTCACACAAATGCGTGAATAGTTTGCCATGCAAGGCAGAGACACAACTCAGCTATGGCACACTTGGCGATGGTAGGAAGATCGCGAGCAGTCCGGCTCGAAACCTCCTCAAGGTCCGAAGACGATGGAGTCGAAATAACGGGTCACGGCCTTGGTGCAAGGTACACGCAACGTAGGCGGCTTCAGTGGTGAACCTTTTTCTTCGGGCTATCACCTGCCGCAAACTTGGCTCTGAAGTAAGCTCCTTGTCGCAGCAAGTGACAGCCACGGCCCCTAACCCATATAGTAGTCTATCCATGATCATGGACTTTCGTCTGATGTCGGAATGATCGCTCCTGGGTTCGTCAACTATGCTGCCGGTATGCGATCGGGGGAGTAGTAGCATGGTCACTTTTCCTGCGACAGGATCTGTGTTGAAGTTTCAACCTCTGAACCTACCCAGGTACCTTATAAAACAACCTTGGAAGCTTCGATGTTGTACTCGGCTCGCCAGACGAGCCTTTGGGATACTAAAACGCGAGAAAACGAACATGCTCTCATTACGATTAAGTCACATAGTGCAGACCTTTCATCTTAGCCGTTCTTGAGCAGACCCCAACCTGGGGATTCAAGGACTGATTCGAATGAGGCCCGAACAACCTTGGTACCGGCATCTACCGCCAAGTCTATGGGCGATCAACCGGCCAGGTAACTATTGCCAGTGATGTTACTGTAATACCGTGCGATTTTGCAGAATACTTGTTGGACGGCCGCAGCTGTTGGCGGTTTGGCTCTGATCGTCATCTTACAGTTCGATGAAGAACATCCAAAAGTGTCACCACATCACCGGGAATTGTGATATATTTCCACCCTCGGCCAGACTGATTTCAGGAGGAATTTGATGCCCTGAGTTGTGCTGGTGATAGAAAGCAAAGCTTCTATGGTCAAGTCTGTCCGATGGCACGTTGCATCGATCAAATATCCCGTGCGTCAAGGGCCAGGACAGGCCGTGTTTGATCGGAACCTCCATCTGACCGCCCCGTCATCCCGTCAACATGAGCCGGATGGATGGCTGTCTTGCTCTTGTCAAATATCGGTTTGTAAAGTTGCCTCCGAACTATCGTTGCCGTCTCGTGGGCTAACCGCAAGTCGTTGCATATGGATGATATGCGGTACCAACAGTGTTTGACCAAGCCTTGGAGACGAGACGACCGCTGCCATAATACTTAAGTACGTATTGAATTGGCCGTCCGCCTTACACCCCAGCTAACCATGCAAATATACGCGCCTTGTCCCATGGACCTTATAGATCACCATGGGCCCCTTATTCTCGGTACAGCTGATCTCCATGTTCTCCCGCCAGACAAGCTAACCCAACTACAGCGATCTCACGTTGGAAGGGTTGAAATAGGCAAATCTTCGGCTATGTGATCTGGGAGATGTATCTACACTACGAATCCACGGCGTGGCCCCTTCATTGAGCCCCCTGTTCACATCATCCCCTTTTTCACTTCATCCTTCCTCTCCTCCCATAGCGTCTTGCCCGTGCACGAGCACACCGTCTTGTCGTTGTCCCACATACCCGCGCTCCGGGCAATCACGCCGACCACGGTGTTCTCGTCGTTCTGCAGCGCCTGGCCACCCGTCTCGGCATGGGGCGACACGATGAACGCGTGCCCGATGACCTCCCACACCTGGAACGGCCGGTCCAGGAAGATGCTGCCCCGGCCGTCGGGCCCGACCTCCACGGTGCCGAGCTCACCTCTCACGTCCCCCTTCAGCTCCGGGGATGCGGTCAGGTCCCCCTTCCACACGGGCCCCGTCGAGGACGCCCCGTCCTTCAGGTCTCCGTACTCGCGGATGGTCGCTCGGTAGGTCCCCGGCGCCACGCCGCGCAGCGTCAGGTCCACGAGGGTCAGCGTCTTGGAGACCTCGACCATGCGCGCGAGACCTCTCACCTCCCTGTTCTTCTCGTGGTCCGGCACCTGGTCGCGCTCCTCCTTGAGCAGGTAATATGTCTCGAGAATACTGACTGCCGCGCCTGTCGTTGGTGGAAGGAGTGAGGCCATGGGGTTAGCATATGTCCTTGGTCTTGGCCCTGGTCCTAGTCCAGGTTCCTGGAGTAAACGAAAACTTGAAATCAAGAAAACATCCAAGGACTTTCTGCCACTACGTTTGGATTGTAAATAGCGCGCTGCAACGGGGGCTACTCACTGCTTGACCCTCCGGACCCTCTCAGGATTGCATCCCTCCCGGTGGCCTCGATCGCCTCGACTATAGCTGATGGAGGTGCTACAAGCCCCAGTCCGCGCATCAGTAACCATTCCATATGATATCTCACTGCCAAAGGGACGATAGTTCGAGTGCGAAGTCAAGCCCGCGGGCAGCGGGAAATTGGGGTGTGAGAATATGGCAGCCTGTCATTCTCATACCTGTGCCTTCTATTTTGACCAGCTGGTCCTTGAAGTTGGCCTCCACGTTGGAAATTCCGTCGAGCTTATAGAGCGCCCCTGTAACGTCCTTGGCGCATCCATCGCAGGACATGGGGACCGCGAAAAGGGTCTGTATTATGGGCGTGTCATCAGCCAAGACTCCTGGTTTACAATACTGATTGATTCCTGAAATGCATCTATAAAGACCCCCAAGGCTTCAGTGGATGACCACTGAAGCTGGGTCCTCGATACCTTCAAGAGATGGGACACACCTCGAACTTCCGATCCACAGTCATCTTCGGGGTTGACGTTGGCTTCTTTACTTCAGGTGGACTGAGTGGACTGATGGGTTGACGCCGCTGGTAAGCGTAGTATGCGCCTGCAGCACCAAGAAGAGAAATGCCAGAAATGCCGCGTAGAAAGCTAGCAGACTTGCTCATTGAAGAAAGAGAAAGACTAAACAATAAAAGATGGGACGTCAACTGCTGAAAATCATCGATATGCCTGCTGCAATTATGTCACCTCTCTCAAGTGTCATCGGCGGTCCAAATTGTCTCTTTGCTTTGAAATCGCGTGCAGCCGGGGCTCCGCATGGAGCCGAACCGGACGGAACGGCCTGAACAGTTGACAGGGGGGGGGGGGGTTTTGAAGGGAGCTCGGGCCACTTGCTGATTAGATAAGTCGTCGATGAGCGGATCCAAAATTTCGAGAGGGAACGGGCTTGAAGGTGGTACGGACGTATCTACAGATAGCTATTACGCGACACCATATCAACGGTGAACAGGACGACGACGCGTAAAACAAGCCACTCAATTGACCTGACCCGTCAATTTCGAGAACTTTATACCGAAGCTTCTACACGTGGATGAGGGGCCGTAACCCCTCTTGACATCGTCAATATGTCGCAGACAGTCGGTCTCGTAAGTTGCTTTTGGGAGGAGGAACAACGCCAGCCCAGCTGAGCAGGACGCAAGGCATGCGGCAACAACTGACACCCCCCTCTCCACGACAGACCCGACTGGCCTACTCCCGCGTATGGCACTCCATCTCCGCCGCCACCCCGCACCCGACCCTCAGCACCATCAAGGCGCCCCCAGAGGCCATCACGCCGCCGTCGCTGGGCCGCCTGGCCTCGCGCATCGCGACGCTCCTCATGGGCAAGCACAAGCCCATCTTCGACCCCAGCACCGACTGCGGCGACTACGTCGTCGTGACCAACTGCGCGGCGCTGTACACGACGGGGTCCAAGAAGTACCGCAAGTCGTACTACCGCCACAACACCCGGCCCGGCTCCCTCAAGGAGGTCACCATGGACGTGCTCATGGAGAAGTTCGGCGGCAGCGAGGTGCTCCGGAAGGCCGTCAGCGGCATGCTGCCCAAGAACAGGCTGCGGAAGAAGAGGCTGGCCAGGCTCAAGGCCTTCGAGGGCGACCTGCACCCGTACGGGGAGAACACGCTCCGGTTCGGGGGCAAGGTCGTCGGGCGCGAGGGCTGGGAGGAGGTCGCGGCCAAGATCAGAGAGGTTGCTGCGCAGAGGATATGAAGAAGGCGGGACGGGGAGGCTGCGAGCGGAGGATCGGAGGGGGGGTTTTCCGGGAGGTTGGTTGCTGGCAAGGCGGATGGGGAACTGAGCAAGCTTGGGCCCGTGGGGGAGCTTAACTCTGATGTATACTTGGTGTACGAAAATGGGCACATCGGCCTATATATCTTTTGAGGAATTCCTATGACCATCCAAGACTTGATGTGGCTTAACTGCTGCCAGATTCCGAGTCTGCGTGCACCGATTCACCGGAGTAGACTTTAGGACATGTCCAGGTGTGTCCGTCAAAAATATGCATCAGAGCGCAGGAGAGCGTAGTAAGCCACAGAGTATATATAGCATTGCCTTCAGGCATCTTATCTGTGTCGACGTACGTATAAAGGCTTGTCGAACATACAGCGCCATCACACGTTCTGGCCTTTTATCTATCTATACTTGATCACAGGTGGTGTGGATAGATAGGTACTGGGTTCATTTCCAAGAATCTTTTATTCATTCCTAGTTAAGACAGGTGTGATGCACTGGTATCGCGGTCAGGTATATCCCCATAATGGGGAATACCTTGGAAAATCACAACGCCAACCAACCCCCCGACAACTCTCTAAATTAAATGTATAAGCCTTCTCAAAGAAACTCGAGGTCGTAAATCATAAACACCGCTTTTCGAAGAACTGGATCCCTAGGACCGAGAAACCTCGCACTTGATAAGGCCGTTGGGGCCAGACTGAGGGGCGTAGACCTCGGCGTCCTTGCCAGTGTTCTTAAGTCCCTTGTGCCAGCTCAGGTCTAAAAGAAAGTCTTGGTCAGTCCCTGAATGTATAATGCCAAGCGAAATGCAGCGCTGAGGTCCCTTGGAACTTATAAGGAAGTACTTACCAATCTCGAAGTAGTGCTTGTTCGGCAGCGAGTAATTCGTGAGAGCCACCTCTGGCACGACCTCCAATATCTGCTCACACATCTTGTACATGGTGTTCTGCACGCTAGGGCTCTCATCCTCGGCGAACGTCTTCATCGTGATCTCCCTCGCGGCCTCCCACGCGGGGTTAAACTTGGACTCGGTCTCCTGCACGGCCTTCAGGTCGGCGAAGGTCTTCCACGTCCAGCCGCAGTCCACGTCGGTCGACAGGATGCGGTCCCAGGTCTCGCCCAGGGTGGTGAACTCGTCCCTCAGGAAGCCGTGGAAGGCGGAGCCGGTGCTCTTGAGCACGGTCAGGCCGGCGATGCCGCTCTTGACGGTGATGCCGTCCTTCTTGGTGACGACGGCCTCGACGTTGCGGGTCTCCTGGCCGTCGCGGTAGAAGGAGTGCGGGTGCGGCTTGCCGTCGATGACCATGCGCGTCCAGCGGTGCACGACGAGCTTGATGTGCGCGCTGGTGATGTGCGCGTACGTGTCCACGAAGTGCTGGCCGAGCGTGGCGGCGAAGAGCTCGGGCGGGTTGACGGGGTGCTCCTTGGCCTTGATGTAGATGGTGTTCTTCATCGAGTCCGTGGCCACGACGACGCTGTTGTCGGCCCGGGTGTAGCTGGAATTCGGTGTTAGCCTCATGAGCTTTGGGATAAGAATTGCAAATGGGTTTCTTACGATGTCTCGATCTCTCCCTCGAGCAGGCAGGTAACGGTCATCTCCGTGACGGTCTGGACACCGGTCTCCTCGTCCTTGTGGACCTTGTAGACGCGGACATTGTCCTTTCCGTACCGGGCAGAAGCGAGCGAAGGCATGTTTGTTGAGGTTTATTGGGGTGAGTGTATGGGACCCGGCAGACAGGAAGTATCACAGTTTCAAGTGAGAAGTAAAGTCAAGAAGAATGGTTCACGATAAAGTTTGTAGCAGATGAGAGTGGATGTTAGACAGGGTAGTTGAATGATGTTTGTCGAAGAACACAAGAGTACTGAAGTATCTCGATCTGGGTCTTGTTGAGGGAACAGAAGAGATATTTATGGCCGGCTCGCAAGGACTGTACAATCGACCGTTTCTCCTCCAGATAGGCTCCCCCGGGTAGAGATAGAAGATGGTCTAGAAAGGGCAAAGGCAGAAGAGCCTAGCCGAGCCGGGAGCAACCCCGATGGAACTTGCGAGGGCGGTGGTCCGCACCGGGCGTTTGGAGCCCCCCACAGCGGGCGGCAGCCAGCGCCATGCCGCTCGGAACCCGCCGAGAGAACATGTTAGAATGAGCCTGTTGATCGATTGTGTTCGGTGACTCGTCATTTGAAAAAAGACCCCGTTCAGCCAAGATCCAAAGGCCAAGGCTCTGGAATGATTTTCGGGAGTGGAGATATCAAGAGAAAACCTACCGACGATGGAGTGTTGTTTTTGAAGCTGTACCGGTATTGGAAAAGGGCTGATATTCCAGGTTTGTGCAGGTAGGTGTCTTGGATCTTCTCCTGTCGGCTGACCTGCATTGCCGCAAGCAGGGGTTTTCCTCCTCGAGCTTCATTTGCAGAGGTTCAGTTACACAGGACAGGGTCAGGTACATATCACCGACTCCCAGGTGAATGACTACCTAGGTACTTTGGTAGGTAGTAGTAGTACTAGCACGGAGGTATATCGCGGGATGATTGTGGATGGCTGGATTCTCATCAGATGGAAGTCAGCCCTTGGAGATACTGCATCGTACGACTGGTCCCTGACAAGTAGGGCGTATATGGTTGGCTCGAGATATGGTTCATGAGCCATGAGCAAGCAGTATTTGTTTGCTTACCATCAGACATCCAGTAATCAACCATATAAGGCGGTCACCCACAGGAGATTATAGTGAGAACACTTGGTGGATACCTAGGTACTCAAAGGCGGGATGATTCTCGAGGATGCTGATGACCCAGAGGTTGATACTCTGGAGCAAGAATACCCTGATGATAGACGATGGAGGTTGTGACCGCACTTAGTACGGATCCAAGTACTATTACTACATAGGTACCTACTTAAGTAGGTAGTTAATCAAAGAACTTCCTTCCTTTCCGTCAGTGAGGATGAACACATGTAGCTGGGTCTATAGCAACCACAAATGCCATTCCTGAGATATATTAGAGGCCGTTTCCGTGCTATCTGCCGTCTGCCATCTTCAGCAGGAGCCCTTAACATGACAAAGAGGTTGGAACAGACTCCATGCTTCGGTTTGTAGAAGAAAGTCCCGTTTTATAGCAGTAATGAAGTACCTACTTAGGCAGGTAGAGTTGGATGAAGGAAGGATAATTCCTGATCAAGTAGGTACGGATTAGAGCACGGATTACCTTGAGCTGAGTTCTGCCCAGGTGCGTCTGCCCTCCAAGGTTGACAGGGATGCTACCCCTGTTCCACCGTACCCCACCAACTTACTGTTGCTAGTGGTCACTCGTCCGTCGCATTGCAGACGTCCCCAACATCAACATTGATACAATTGAGACAACATCAACAACATCCACCACATATTCATGTGCCAGATCTTCTCCACGTTACTGCACAGCTGATTGCTTTCGTATCATTCCAGAAGAGGTATTCCAATCAACATAGATACGCCTTGATCTGGGCGACCACGTCCTAGCTTTCCAAGCATCTATCCCATTCAACTCCCACTCCCACTCCAACACCCACCTACCTCCCAGTCCACGACCGACCGACCGAGCCCCCAAACCGCGGACCAACACACATCGATTGCCGACCGAAAATATTCACTGTGAATGGCATAGGACGAACTCGGATGCTGGGGCGACAGCGATCGCCCCCCTGAGGAGGAGCAATGGATGGGCCGCCAGCTGTACTGAGCACCTCGGCGACGCCCAATCCTACGCCAGCCCAGAAGGAAAAGGTTTTCGCTTCACATTCCGCCTCCAGTGCTATCACCCCCGTCCTCCGCCCTCGAACAAGCCTTGACCTCAACGATGGAACCGGTCTCCAGCCCCCGGGCCCATCAAATGGTGCCCCATCAGTCCGCACGGTCTCCGCAGCAGCTCGGGGCGCCAGCGTCAATCCTTCCACCATGGCTGGGCCTGGCAGCTTCAGCTCCGACATGAGAAGTCAGGTAGCGCTTTCGAGGGCAGGGTCAAGGATGGACATCTACAACAGCCTGGGAACCTTGGATGAGGTTGGGGACAACAAAGCTACAGACAAGCTTTTGGCCGACTTGCGGGACGAACTGGCTAGAGAGAACAAGATCAAGGAGGGCAGCGAGAACATGCTGGAGGCTTTGAATGCCAAAAAGCCAAAACATGTCAAGGAACAGAAAGCAAAGGTCGAGGCTGAGCTGAATTCATCCTACTCTCGCATCAGGGGTCTCAAGCATCGGATAGAGGAACTTCAGTCACAGGTGGCTCCTTCCACACCCATACGACCATCGGGCGAGGGCTTCTTCCCCGCCAGGGTTATGCGATCTCCACAGAGCGCATCAAGAAGTGGCGCCGGGTCAGATATCGAAGAGGTGGTCGACCCTACCTATCGGCTCGGGGAGCTGTTGCAGGCATTGGAGGTGGACGGCTTGACGCCTGAGTACTACGTTGCCAAGGCCAACAGTCTTGTCGACCTGTTCAAGCAGACTCCCATCTTGAAGTATGACCTTGTGTGGTCAGTCTTTGGCCTGAGGGTGCAAGTTATGCTCTTGAGTGAGAGCAGAGAGGTCGTTGCTGCAGGGTATCGCATGACCCGCTACGCCATGTCGGATAGGTCTTCTCTCAAGAAGATTCGTACCCTCAATACCGACTATGTTGTGATATCGTAGGTCACCAATTCACCGCAAACGAGGTGTTCGAAGCTAATATATTCTAGATCCCTGATAAAGGATCGGAAAGCCGACTTGGAGAGAGAACAAGCACTGAAGTTTGTGCGGGCCTTCTTAGACATCAAGGACGGCATTCGTGAGCTTTCCAGGGCTGTCGTGCGGACAGTCGTCTCCATTGCAGAGCACAGTGATGACAGGCTCCGGCCAATATGCTTGGAGACCCTAGCTGAGATTTTGGTCCGGGATCCCCAACTGGTCCTTGCCTCAGGAGGCTTGGCTATTCTTTGCGACGCCCTCACCGAAGGCTCCTACAAAGCCCCCGACAGCCTGATATCCGCCTTTCTCTTCCTGCTGGACTCTCCACAAAGAAGGAGATATTTGCGACCAGGCTACGACGTCGAGGTGATTTTCAACGTTTTCACTGATGTGTTTCTGACCAACGACAGCATTTTGAAACAGAATTCCAAAGCCATTTCCTCAGCACTGAAGACATGGTCAGGTCTCATGTACCTGTCAATGTACAATTTTCGGGCCATCAAATCGCTGATATCCAGTTTGATGTTGCCAAATCAGGTTGCGAGGGACACTGTTATAGATCTTCTTTACTCGCTGCTACGGATCAAATCTCCGGCCTGGGCCACGCCATTCTTGGCGGGTAGAAGGCTGACGACATATGGAAGGGTGACCACGATGAAATCAACAGCCCCGAAAGGCACACAGACATATGTCGAGGATGATGGCGGAGAGCAGAATTTTGTGGAACATTATACTGCGCTGCTTCTGGCAATTCTCATACGGTCGGATCTCGTTCCAACTGTTCTCAACCTCGCACGAGACGCCGAGGATGAGACCCTGAAGCGGAAGTCAACACTGCTTTTGGGTGAGGTTCTTAGACTTTCCAGTCGTCTCTTACCTCCTCCGTGGACCACCGAGTTGCAATTTCTGCCGGATCTTTTCTCGGCAGCAATACGCTTTGATGAGAAATCGCACTTTGTTGCCACCAGCTTGGTCTATCAAATCAGCAGCGTCAGTCGGACTCTCTACCGATCGTCGCCATCAGTATTTACTGCTGCAGGTCTGCCTTCCAATCCGGTCATTAGCCCTAGCTTGGAAGAAGATCAACCTAGATCCACCCCTGCGGTGAACGTCGATGAAGGTACCTTCCGGCAGTTGTTGGTCGACTCTTATGTGCTGAGCAGCAGTAACTTTCTTAAGTGGAACTGGGATGTCATACTCAAGCTCATAGAAGGGCCATTGACGAGTAACAAGAGGGTCGAGGAGGCCATCAAAGCGTCGAAATGGATGAAGAGGGTCATAGGCTTCTACCGACCGTTCAAGTATCGTTTCTCGGACACGAAGAACACTAGGACCACACAGAAATACATCAGGGCTGGCTGCGCACTTATACACACCCTGCTACAGACCCCACAAGGACGAGCCTATCTGGTCGACAATAAAGTCCTGAGGCAGATCGCTGAGTGCCTAGCTCAGTGTGATCCGGTAAGTAACTTGCAATGGCGATTTGCAACACCAAAAACTGATTCTCTCGCAGAAAAGCGGCTTAACTGCACGAGTTCCTCTTTTTTCCAAGGACCGACTTGTCGATACAGTCAGCGGAGGCTATTTCGCCATGCTTGGTGTCCTGACCGCAGATATCAGAGGCCTGGAAATGATGAACCGATGGAGAATGTTCAACATGATGTTCTCTATCCTCGAGAACAAGCAGAGGTCTGATCTGATCAAGCTGATGCTGTCGAGCTTTGATTACAGCATTCAACATCACCCCCAGGTTTTACTTCGAAAAGCCATGACCAGCAGCACCAAGGAGATTCGAATCTTTGCTACCAATGTCCTTGGGAAGTATGCGATTGACGCGAAGGTCAACCTAGGCACGGATATGAAGTGGGCGATAAAGGCTCTTGTCGAGCAGCTTTATGACCCAGAAGTCGAAGTCAGCGCCACTGCGATCAAGACGCTTGAGAAGGCCTGTAACACCAGGAATTACCTCGAAATGATCGTAGCCTGTAAGCCAGGTCTGGACCACCTCGGCGAGATTGGCGCACCTCTCTTGCTCCGCTTTCTTTCCACTTCAATCGGCTACCATTACCTGGATGGCTTGGACTACATCAGCAACGAAATGGACGACTGGTTCCTCGGTCGCAACGACACATATGTCAACACTGTCGAGGCTAGCCTCGCCCGTGCGTTCGGTGATGGCCAAGAAGAGCCAACAAACCGCCTGAGCATGCTTGGAGACGAGCCAGACTTGGAGGCAGATCCCCATGTGCCGCCACATTTCTACCGGGAACTCACCCGCACTGAGGAGGGTTGCAGATTGCTAAAAGACAAAGGTCACTTCGTCGAATTTGCGAACACTATCCGAGAATATGGGCTGGAAGCCGACGACCCCGAGATCATGATCAAGGTCAAGGGTTGCATGTGGGCTGTCGGCAATGTGGGATCCATGGAGCGCGGTGCGCCGTTCCTCGAGAGCTACGACGTGGTCCGGCATATTGTGAACATTGCAGAGCAACACCAAGTCATGAGCATGAGGGGAACTGCTTTCTTTGTCATTGGCCTGATCTCTAGGTCTGTCCATGGGCTCGAGATGCTGTCCGAGCTTGGGTGGGACGCAAACACGAACTCGCTCGGAAACTCCACCGGGTTTTGTGTTCCAAACAATCTCCTGAAGTTCTTATCCCTGCGACCCTGGCAGCACGAGACAGCCGGCTCCATCGTCTTGCCCGAAACTCAAAGAATGGAGAGAATTGCGAAGGCACCGGTGATGCCCTCTCGGCCACGATCAGACTCGTTGATGGAAGCCATGGGACCGCCGTCATCTCAGTACGAATCTATCAACACTGGCAAGTTTGATAACGACGGCCCGGTGGAGCTAGATCCCGACCCTCTCAACCACAAGATTCTCGAGCTTTTCATCGACCTGAGCAACAGTGTCCACTTCTCCAAAGCGCGCAACGATCTTGTCCAGATGAAAGAGCAGAAGCGGCCACCCGGGTTCAAAGACCCGCAGATGTTCCGCCGCGTGCTGGCGCTCATGGAGGCGCACCATTACAGATTGGGTGCCCGCCGTATGCTAGAACTATTTGAGCGGAGCGTGTTGCGGCATGTTGTGTTTGGAGAGGATGGCAATAGTGAGGATGACGACCCTACTGAACGTCCCTCCATGCGAGCTACTGCAGACCCGACCGACGTATCAGGCATTGACCCGTTTGCAAAAGGGTTTGGTAGATACCATGACATGGGTGAGATGAGCTCTGGCGACGAGCAACGCACGGAAACGCGGAGGAGCAACAGTGACACCATAGAGCTGGAGCCCAGGGCGAGACGGGGGACTACGTGAGGCGGCTGTTCCGACTCGTGAGGAACCAGAGACGCTGTTGCGATGATGCGGACGGCGCGCCTAACGATATGGGGGTTGGGGGGATATGAACGAGGGCGCCCATCTAGGCCTCTCAGGGGAGGAGTGGCCAAGGAGGAGGCAGCAATTTATGTCAAGTTTTGTACTATACTTGGAGACGAAGTTCACGATTCTGCATCTGGAGCATATCATAAGGCTGGGTGATTGGCAGCCTGGACACGGGGAAACGGCAGCAGGCGTTTTTTGAATACCCACTGTACCATTACTCACTATCGTATGTATGGGTTCTTCCCTTGAAAACGTGCAAATCGGGAGGACAATCCCGCATGGACCCGAGAAGCTTGTCCGTCATGTTCGTTCAATTTGTTATAGAGCGTTGCGTTGAATATGCATGTGCCCTAGTTGCGCAAAGGCAGTTTTGATGGGGACCCCCAGGCAATCTTCTGACTTGCAGTCCAATGTAGTAGGGCATACACGCACGCACTATCTTCGCAACTACCATCAATTGATATCAGCATCTTCGAAGTGACGCTCCGGTCGCTAGAAGACCGTGAATATCCCGGGTTGGTGCTTTGGGAACTCGGTCGCCTCTTTACCCTAGCCGGCCCTCTTACGATAATAACTGTCGGTCCTTCGTAAAAAGAATTATAAGTGTATGCGTGGAAATCTGTTAGTATTCTTAGGGGAGTTAGAAGGTTGCCTAGGAAAGTTAATTCAGAAGTTTTGAGTTATACAGGACATGCGAACAATTACAGCTCAAAATCAATTGTATCGTCACTAAAGCATGGAATTACTGTGTATGCCCCCTGATGTCGACAGATCACCATGGGACGATTATGTAATGAGATGACATTGCCCAACCTTGGCGAACTGCGTGCCGTAACAGCTCTACAGCCACCCCCCGTCTCCACCATGTCTGGGCAAAATATCTCGTGATTTCCTGATGCCGCTCTTACTCGTACCTTCATCAATTTTCACTCATCAGTTTGCATTTTATAAACTGATACAGCGAAGATGGTCAACGGAAGAGTCCTGGTGATCGCCGGGTCCGACAGCTCCGGTGGAGCGTGAGTTGATCCAATACCGGTCTCTGTTCTGTAACGATGGCTCACATATTTTCCTCCTATACAGGGGTCTCGAGGCGGACCAGAAGGTCATTGCCGCCCATGGCTGCTATGCCATGACAGCCACAACTGCCTTGACGGCTCAGAACACCCAGGGCGTCTACGCTATCCATCAAGTGCCGCCAGAGTTTCTGAAGAAGCAGATCGATGCTTGCTTCGACGACATCGGTGTCGATGTCGTCAAGACTGGTCTGTCACTCCAATACCTCTCTATCGTTGATGGGTCCCCATCGCTGATTCTCCCGGCCTCCCTGTCGACAAAGGCATGCTCGCCTCTACAGAAACTATCAAGGTCGTCGCCAAGGCGCTGGAGGAGCGGAAGGTTGGCAAGCTGGTGATAGACCCGGTCATGATCGCCACCACGGGCGCCGAACTCCTGCCCTCCGAGGCCCTCCGGGAGCTCAGAGAGCATTTCCTCCCGCAGGCTACTGTCATCACGCCAAACATCCCCGAGGCGAGGCTGCTCCTGTCTGACGCTGGCGTTGAAGAGGCCCCCTTGGAGAGTGTCGCTGATCTCGAGGCCATGGCGCGCAGCCTGCACTCGCTCGGGTCGGAGTGGGTTTTGGTCAAGGGCGGCCATTGCCCCTTCAGGAGGGACCATTCTATCGCGAGGACGGATGATGAGAGGCAGATCGTCGTGGACGTGCTGTATGGCAAGGGAGGGGCCGTGAGGATGGAGACGGAGTACCAGGCCTCGAGGAACACGCATGGGACGGGATGTTCCTTGGCTTGTGAGTTATGATTAACCTGACTTCCGATCTTCTGATGCTGGAGACACTGATACTACCTATTCCAGCTGCGATAGCGTCCAACCTCGCGAAAGGGATGGAAGTCCCGCGGGCGGTGAAGGCTGCTTGCAGATACATTGAAGGTGGGATTCGAACTGCGCCTGATTTTGGCAAGGGAAATGGACCGCTCAACCACTTTCATTCAACTTACACTTTACCTTTTACCCCGTAAGTAAGTTCCTCCGGAACAGGGACCTTACCTCACTGACGGACTGCCAGTGGGCGCTTCGTGGAATGGGCACTAGAGAGGCCAGATGTGGCCCCGGTCTGGAACGAGTTCGTCAACCACCCCTTCGTCATGGCAATGGGCAACGGAACACTGCCACCGGAATCATTCAAGGGCTATCTCGTCCAGGACTACTTGTACCTGGTAAGTATCTCCCACATCGGGGCAGAGCAGGATTGCTATCATCAAGTCGCTAATTGATTTCCAGATACACTTTGCCCGAGCGAACGCTCTCGCCGGTTACAAATCGAAGAACATGCAAGACATCTCATCTGTTCGTCGATCCTACCTCGTAATCTCGATGATTTGTTCGTTTACTGACCAGATCAACCAGGCCGCTGCGATTGTAGCGCACATAGACAGGGAGACAAGTCTGCATCTGACATACTGCGAGAGCTTCGGCATATCTAGAGAACAGATGGAGAAGACCGAAGAGATGCAGGCCTGCACGGCGTACACCAGGTATTATCGGTCGATATCTCAATGCCAAGGATGCTGGCTGGCGGACTGACTGACTGACTTTGACTCCACGCAGGTATGTCTTGGATGTTGGACAATCCGAGGACTGGCTTGCACTCCAGCTCGCCCTGGCCCCGTGTCTGCTAGGCTACGCCGCTGTGGCAAAGATGCTCCATGGCGACCCGGCCACGGTGAGGAAGGGGAACCTCTACTGGGACTGGATCGAGAATTACGTCGCGGATGATTATATGCAGGCTGTGAGGACAGGGTCAGGTAAGTACACGCGTCCCACACTTCGTCTTCTCCTCTGTCCATGAAGATGATATGGCATGGTCTAACCGTACCCTCTGGCGTAGAACTCCTTGAGAGACACGCAGTGCTCCAGTCACCATCTCGCATCGAAGAGCTGGTCAAGGTATTCATACACGCCACAAAGGTGAGAAAACGACCCCTCCCCCCTCCACTCCCAATCCATAAGCTGCCTTCGAAGCTCCTAGGCGGCTTCCAGTTTGCTGAGGGCTCCGGGTTCTTGCATTGTCACGGCATTGCAGCGTACCGTGCAAAGTTCCAAGGTGGTGACTTGGTTGCTGATAGTGGTAATAGATGGAGATCGGCTTCTGGGAGATGTTCCCATCCAGCTGATGTTGTAGTATCTATGCTTCTTCGGGTTGACTGGTTCCGGGAGCACTGCCGGAAGGCAAGCACACTTGAGGACAAGGGTTGCAGATATGAACAAACCCGGAGGTTGGTCGTCCTCGAGCCCCTGGGAAAGCAATGGCAATGGGCAGTCGGATCATCTGTCAAATCCTTCAATGCTTTGTGTGGTAGCGCCGCTTGGGGAGGAATCTTGAACCGAGAACTATGCACGGTTCCGTATTCCAACCACTCCAGAGCTGTTGTCCCTCGGCGGGTTCCAACACTCCTGCATCTGGTGATACTCTTGACATTATTCTCCCCTTCTCGGCTCGCATCCATAGCATCCAATAACAGCTGGATGCCCCCCCTGAACGGGACTCCCTGTATCTGCAATGTTTGGAAGGCTTAGCCAGTCGTCGTCAACGGACGAGGCCTATCAAGCCATCCATGTGTGCCCTGTGTGACTTGGTCTGCGCCCTGCCGCCACCCCCCTGCGTGATGAATGTAGTTGTTGAGGTATACATCTCGTGGTTGTCTTCGCTGGTTCGTGGTAGTGTTCGCTGATTTGTAGTATGTTCGATGCATTATCACGGTAACGAGCTTCCAGTGCGTCGATAGGACGGGGTTCCCGGTCCGTTGGTCTTTAATCGTGGCATTGTTCTAGGATTGACAAACAATACTATGAAGTACTCGGAAACATGAGAAGCAGTCTGGAAAGGTTTGCTGGGGTTTTCTATCTCTGATTGTTCCCGAGATGGAGTAGCTTCTGTCGTTATCATATGTAGTTAAATATCCGGATCAAGTCCAATTGGCTGGGAAGTGATTTATCCCCCAGTAGATGCTGCAATGCCCTCCCTCACTCTGGAGGGTACTTACATTGAGAGTGTCTTGTTTCTGCGACCGGACGTTGTGAGTGTTACCAGCATTGACTGCGCAACGCCTTCGTAGATACGATGTATACATATGTATGGATACCAGCTCTCCACTGCTTGGGTCTCCAGGTGCCGTACGGGCATTCGACTGAGCCCAGGGGATTCTTGACTCGCCATACTTGGGCCATGACAAATAGCTACAGCTCGAGCACGTCTGATCGCTGGAGAAGTCGCAGGGGGCCAGGGGAAGGAGGGTGGGACTGGTTCACTTGGACCTTGACAGCGTAACACCACCACAACTGGGACAGTCATGGACATAGACTGTGACTGTGCAATACTCGAGAGGACCCAGGCCGATTGTTCAAGGTTTGTGAGTTTCTTGGGGCTACCTTGGGTTTGGTTTCTTCTTCCGATTTGCCAAGAGCGCAACAATACAGGTTACAATATCAATATGGGGAAGGGATTCCACGAGGACCGACAAGGCAGTGCTCCCCCAAAGCTCCCTGCAGAACAGTAGAGGCATCAACGGAGCGTGTCCGGGACTCAATCATTTTCTGATTAATTTCCAACAGGATGGTCCACAGGGGCGATCTCCTGATTCCTTCCCCCCTCCCTCTTCCCTCCCCCCCCCCCCAAACGCCTGTTCGCCATCACGACCGGCATAGTATGTACCGTAATGTAAGTTTACTGCAATGCCAGGTCTGGACCGTACTATTGAAAATCAATCGCAGAGCACCGGTTGGGTTACGCACGCTGTGTGCGCACTTATTGGCGGGATTGCAGGTCGCAGCCTCATATGGGGGTGTTGTACCACACACAGTACAGTACTATTGGGATCTTTCCCGGGCCCAGATGGGATCGTCGAGGAGAATCCATGCCTATTTGTGCGCAGAATCCCTCGAAAACCATTTGTGGAAGAGGAGGTATCCACGAAGCCCATCAATGATTTGCTCGGCAGCTCGGGTGAATCAATTGATCTCGATCACCTCGACAGAGCTTCACCACACCCAAGTGGGCTGCGGATATTGCCAAGGTGTCAGGTGAGATCCAAATTGCCCCCAGGGCGATCTTTTAACTGTATACAGTAAGGTCAAGCCCATACTCCATAGCCAAAACCATCGTCAAATAGGAGGAGGTCGAATGGGCATTACGTTTTACGCTCCTGCGCTCTGAAGCCATCTCCTGCCTGGCCTAGTCGAAGTTTAAATGGGTGGGGATTATGGTGGGTTTTTTTTCTTTCCAATAAGCCGTATCAAACCGAGTATGTTTTAGTAATGCGTACGTTGGTGGCAAACTGATTAATACGCTTGGTAAAAAATATATCATCGCAGCTATATTACTATTACAAAGAGTGGTATAGTACCAACCAAAGTAAAACAACGCATAAAAGAAGATACATGTTATTTATACTACCAAGAATGATATGTACGCTATTATTTACAAAATACTTACATTTGTTATAACTATGTAAGCCTATATATAAAACTTAAATAATAACTTAAAACAAGTTTAACGTATTCAACCTTGCTTATCTGTCTATACGTTTATAGTACTACGCGTGCTCTGTTTTTTATAATCAAACTTCTCTAATAACTTTAGCTATCTCCGCGGCGCTCTCTATATATACATTGTCGTACGGTAGGTTTAAAACCTCGAGGTTTACTATGGAGCTTAGCCGTTTATTTCAAAGAGCTAAGGATTAATATGGAGTCAAGCTTATGGCGACGCCGTGCCTCAGCATGATTATACTAAAGTCACCGAGCACGGCGCACAGAAGTGTGAAACAAAGTAAACAATCCGGAACGACCAAAGACAGAGAAACCCTTAGTAAAGATCTAGGTTGCCATACATGGATATTTTAATGCTTCGGTATGCTCCGAGAACAGCTAACACCGCAAACAGCCCATGACGTGACACCCATCTCCATGGGAACGGGTGATAAGGTGACCGGCCTCACCGTGACGGCCCGGTAGCTCGTGATGGTATCAGGCGGGTTTGCTTGTTGAAGGTGACAGTTTCCCGGCCGTCGCCACGCGCTGCAAGGTCCACTGTATCAGGGTATATCGAGCGACTATCATCCAGCATCTGTGAGTTTTGTATGCACTCTCTTCTCAATTAGGCTTCCTCCGGCAGTCTCAGCAAACCCAGACCGACCTCGGGAGTCAGTGATTTGCGGTCCATCCTCCGGCTGATTGCCGAAATGTACAGAACCCGGATCGGTGTCTTCATTCTTGGGCAAGCATTGGCACTGGCCCATGCAGGGGGGGGGGGGTCTGACCTCGTAGGTTGGTTAAATAGTGAAGCCATCGGCAACCTTTTCTTGTTCTTGCCTATGGGCCAGAGCTCATCAGGCTACACTGTAGTCCTGCAAACGACTTCCTCCTTCCTACCGCCCCCGTCTGCCACGCAGCCAAGTCGACTATCATCCAGTGATTCGTCCCGGACGGTTGGAAAGTAGAACTCGACGCCGGCGCTTCCCCCCCCCCCCTCGTCGTTGCGGCGAGCAGACACTGGTAGCAAAAACCGGCAACAGAGACGGCGCGGGTGGCAGCCTCCCTCCCACTCTCCGAGGTAGTATGGACCCATTGGCACCGGCCTGGGGCGTCATACCGCCGGACGCAACGTAGCCAGGTACGCTCACGGGCAGGTCGACCCTTACGTGACGGCTGCTCCATCGGAGGACGTCGCCCAGTCTGCCAGTGTGCTTTGTTCCATTGCGGCCCTGCCCAGTGATATCGTCAGCCTGCACTCACACTTACTCTTGCTCCAGGCGGTGAGAAGAGGCACTGGGGTATATACTAAGAAGGTCGCCGACCAGCGCTCGCAGAGCCGGTGGCGCTGACGCTCTCGTTTAGCCTGTTGAGGCCCTGTTCAGACGGAACTCTAAGACAGGGTATGGAGGAGGTGCTTTGGCTTTACCCGTGCTGTCCTGCTACCTACCTACCTTACACACCTGGGTACTTATGCATGTAGCTGTTGTAAGGGTGAGGTGTGCCAGGTACATCCACAGCCTAGCCAAGAAGACGCGTTGGCTGTTCCCAAAGTGGTGTTGAAGACCGAGTGACTACCATCCTTTACTTTCTTGACTCCACACTACCCCAGAGATCTGTTTAGATCCAAAGGGGCTGTCCATCCCTCGACACGACAGTAGTGTCGATGACCCTTGGGACGAAGACATCCCACTCCAGTAGCCGGAAAGTACTTCTGCACCTGACTTCACGTCTCTCGAGCCCACTGGGCCCCGTCCATCACTGAGAAGAACAGCTGGCCAGGAGCCAGAGGATCAATATGCGTCACCCCGTGAAAATAGCTGGCTGTAGGGCATAGCACTCGATTCCGTCGAGAGCCCGAGCAACAAGCTAGTGAGGGAAACATGTATCGAGTACATCAACTCTGTCACGCACAGAAGCCTCGGACCTGGGAAGAAAAGCATAAAACGCACGTACTGCACATCTCATGAGGGCTTCGAGGGCACAGACTGTCGGACTAGTCCCGTATTCCCGTATTCCCATGATTCGATATCCAAGGACTGAGCGACCAGTCAGCGAGTGGTTGAGTACTTCGTAACTTCCAGGGCTCTGACAGCTCACGAGGGGAGGGGGGGCACATCCACCAGCACCAACAGCCCCGGCGACGCATCATCCAACTGCGCTAGAAAGCCATGACCACAGCGTCAAGGTTGTTTAGGGCGATCTGATCTCAGGATGGTGGGAGGAAGGGGAAGGGGCCTAGACTTGGCTCTGGCCTGCCGCACTGCTTTCTCGACTGGGGTTTGTGCACGAACGCACGAATACGCGGAACAAGCCAGATGTCACCTCCCTGCCAGGTGCATACGTGATGTGATATTTCCCATCTGCAATGTGCAATGCCCTGTGATGGCCACGTATCAAACACCAACCGCCACAAACTCTCACACACCGTTGGATGCTCTCTGATCCGACTACCCGACCGTCCTGTCAGAGGCGCTCAGTGACTGCCCCACGTGAGGTGGTTGTTGGGAAGGAGGCCAGGGCGTTTTTAATCTAATTGGACGCGAGTTCCCCAGCCCCCCATACCTCCCCCTCCGCCAAACATGGAAGGGACTCTGGAAGAAGCCGTGTTTGGTGGGTCGCGGGCACTTGCCCGTAGACTCGGCAGTGGACAAGCCGTCCTCGATGCCAAAATCCTTTGTGGGTTCGGCCAAGGCGGCCGGTCGCCGTTCCCCTGGAGACGGTGTCTGTTAGCAGTGACACCTTCAGCCCTGCCGTAATTAGGCCATCTGCCCCTAGTCTCTACTAACATCTAGGTTGACGGGAGCGACGTGATGGCCCGGAGATCCAAAACTCAATCCAGACGAGACAGCTTCGGAAGACCCGAACATCCTTACACCAAACAACTCTGTCTGGATATGTAGTCCGCACGGGGCCAGGCTCGGTGACGCCTCATCGGCTCAACCTGCTCTCTCCACAGAGTATGTACGTAATACCCAGTAATGGTCATGAGGAACCGAGGATGGTCTGTTGAGAAGACTCGTGAGCGTGGGTACTCTGACACAAACACGTACATTCAACACAAATCACACAGGGGAAAAAAGGGCACACCCAGCTGCAGCATATGTGAACCGTAGTTTGGCCGACGATCGACGACCTAGAATCGACTAGTCCAAGGGGTGGCGCCCTGTCGGTCTAAGATTTGGCAAAAACCTTATTAAAAGTCCCACAGCTTCTTTTCCCGCTTGTGCTCTTCTCGTAATCATTGCGCACTTGGCCTCGGAATTGGGTCGTTGGAGGGAATACCATGGTATTCACCTATGAATGACAACGGCATATGCCGGATACGCGAGGTTGGCGGCCGAATGGGCACGCGGCACGGAGCTCCAAAGAGGGCACCAGCCTGTCGTGGATCGAGATTGTTTGCAATCCTACCTCGCCTGCTTGCAACGCTACATGCCGCATGGATGGTCTGATGTCCCCCTCGCAATTTCTTCCTTTTACCTTGAAATGAAGGGGGAGGGGGCAAAGGTATGAACTGCTCCAGCGGTGATAGTCGTCCGCGGTAGGGATAACCAATGAGACATGGTCTCAGTCTAAGTCGTGACGTACATGGCTTGGGGAGGCATGGAAAGTCAAAGAGGCTGGAGGGTTGGGAAGTCTTCCTCCTGTGTTGACACTGTGTGGCTCCCTACCTAGGTACCAAACACCAGGAAGATTGTATGTGTTGCGATACGATGGGGAATGAGGGTTCGATCTATGAGGCCCCTCCGGAAGGGGAAATATCGTTCGATCTCATTCCCAGACGAACGAACTGGATCTGGCATGTATGTGGTTGTTTCTTCATTTTAGCACACCCCAGATCTCAGGAATGAGGACAGGCACGAGCGCTCAGCGCGCTGGTTGCATCAGTAGCCCACATACATCCATGATGAACGGGGACTCCCATGGAACGCAAACAGTAACACTAGCTCGAGCATTAAAATGGTCCGTCAGGGGCGGAGATCCCCAGGACGACACCTCGGCTGCTTGGTATCGCATGGATCCTGGGGGGTTGCCGCCGCTGGGCAGAAAATAGGCATGCCGTACTGAGAGCGGGGGTGGGCAAAGTGGCAGTAGCCCATAGATCAGAAGGGGAGTGCCCATAACCGAGCTTCTCGTGCTCAACAGACTTCCGTTGGCATCTCCGTCCGGCAAGCAGAGCTAGAAGCCGAGTCATATATAGGCCAGAAGTAACGAGATGCCATGTCGGTATTGCATTTAGGACGTCGCTCAAAAAAGAGCTCCTCAGAACCTGGCTGCCACGAGACGACCTCGTGTTTTGCTGTGGATATGTCGTGCGTTTCAAGCGTTGTTGCTTAGTAGTAGACCATGGGCTTTGAGGATGGTTGCTAATGCAAGTTTCTTTCTTCCGAACAAACAATTCCTTCGTTATCTTGAGCTTGCGACCCCGACTGCCTGGGCAACATTGGCGGCTCTTCCCGGGATGAGCCTGTCTTAGTGTGGTCTGTATGATAGAAACTTAGCTATATCATCGTGAGCATCGTCTTCGGCTACTGGTAGCCAGCTCGCGGGAACCAAACAAGCGCATTGGCCCTGCCTGGTCCGGCTTGACACTTGACCCCGTGCGCTAGCGAAGATCTAAGCCATCGGTAAAGCTTGATCGCTAGAAGGATCCCCAGATTCTTCGCAAGCGCAGTATTTCTAATTGGCTCGAGCTTCTCATAAGGCTGGTTGACGTGGAAGTTGTCGTCGAGATATCCTACCATCTTCTCGAACGATGACAGGTCTACAGAAACAGGGACCTTGAACGGCAGTGATGTGTACTTTGCTCGAACATCCATCCATCTCAGAGACACTGACGTTTCAGCCATGATGCCGGCTGACTGTCTTCCTCATGCATTAGATCGGAGCATAAAGAAACGTTGAGGTGGAACTTCGAAACGGCCTGTTTTTGAGCTCTCTGCTCGACAGCTTACAGGCCAACTTCAGCGTTTCGGGAGGCACATGCTGCGGATGTATCCGGGGGCCCCCTGCCTTCTCACGGGGTGCGTGACTTTGAGCAAAAGAATGAACCAGTGAAGAAAGCCCATCCGCGAGCAGTACAACACAGATACTGTGTAGACCACGAGAGTCTCGAGGTGCACGACAGGCAAGCCTTGTAGTTTACGAGGTGTAGCCATTTGTTCAGAGCAGGACCTTCCCTCATCATCGCATGATATTTCCATAAGTCGTCGATACCGCATGGAAGGGCTATACATAACAATGTTACTCGAAAGTCCGCAGGGGTTAGACCTAAGGCACTGGACGCCTAGGACTTGACCGGAGTGTATCTGAGGAAGTGTGCCTGGTGTGGTGAGGGTGATTTTGCTTACGGCAATGAGAACGATTCGATTGTTTGTTGGAAGAGCCGCAAAAGCGAAGCTAGAGGTTACGCGTATTCATTCCCATTCCGTTGGCCCTTGGATTGGTTTCAGCGATGATAGACCTCTTCTTGGCTGGCAGTAAGCCGCGCCAGTGCTGGTAGACAACCACAAAAACAATTCATAACAGATGCCGAAACATTTGCCGTTCACAACTGCAGTTCTTTCCGGGGCTCCATTTTCGTAGGCGTGGCCAATGACAAATTGTTTCCCAGCTTTGCCAAATGACTTCGTTGGAGTACACGCTTCTGCTTCGGGCATCCGTTGCGTTCCGCTCTACTACTGAAATTTTTACCGGCAAATTGTCACAATAGCCGCATCCATGGATCCGGTGCAGCGTCGCCGTGGCTGATGAGTGGATAAGAAGGGGCCTAGAACATCACGACAGACTCAAAGTTTAGCATCCGATCCATCCTTGCGGTCTTGCCGTCGCACGAGGGTCACGTAAGCGTCACGTGCCTGCAAGGTGATGCGTTGTCCTGCTGCCGTACTCAGACTTGGTCGGCCAGGAGCAGCAGTGATATATCATGTTTGGTGGTCTTGAGAAGGCCATTCCCTTGGCTTGGCCACGAGGCGCAAGCGCGTGTCCTGTTGGTCCCGACCCCCAGATAGGATCTTCTCGGCTCCGCAGTCATGGAAAAGAACTAGCCCTTAGTAGATTGGTGGTCGATTTGCGAAAAAGTGTGTGATGTCGCCGTGCGGGGGAGGAGGGCACACTGGCGAGGTTGAAGGCCTCACTGGCTGACTAGTAAACTAGCCTGTGGAGGACACTAGTGCGAGCCAGGACACACCCCGGAATGTCAGAGTGGGATGCGAGATTGACACCCCTGTGCAAATCATCGAGCAGCGTGCCCTATCAGGTTTAGCTGATGCTTGGCTGCGTCCCCTAAGGAACGCACTGTGTAGCTGGCCTGGTGCGCGAATGTATTGCCATTTGCCCCGTGTAGTCAGAGCAGTTTGCAGCTCCAACCCTCGTGAAAATAATGCCGGTAGCGTCTGTGGATGGACACGGTAACTATGACGCATTCTGAGAGACTGATGAAAGAATGTGCGGTAAAGGTGATCTTTTGTCGAGGTTTCTTCTCACAGTTGCGCCCGAATTTGGAGTCCAATATCCGGATGCATCTCATGAGTATGTGCGCCGCGCTGCGGTACACAGAGACATGTACACTAGATGCTCATCAACAGACACGGTTTCTTTCCGAGGGCGGCAGCCAACCGGACTCGTCTTTCTTGTGTTCACCGCAACGTGGATGTCAATATCAGTTCTGTCGCCGTCCCTGCTCTCGTCGGTATCAGGGTACACAGTACCATGCGGTAGTCATCAGCGGTTGGCGCAGGCGAAGTCTATCAAGATGAGCAAGAATGCTTAGCCGCATAAGGATGTCACGGTACTGCTGCGCGACGGAGAGCATGCATTCAAGGCCCCCCTGACCAATGGTGACTCTCTGCACCCAGAAGCACCTTTGAATACATACACTAGCACCAGCTGAGAAGAGCTGTGCTGGTCATTGGCTTGGGCCACAATCCTTGCCCATTCTGTAGGAAAATGTACAGTGATGGTCCAGTAAGCGCAGTGCCTCGATCCGGCAGCGGCTCAGGGATCTCTGTGGGTATCAATCTTGTCTCGTTGTTCGGCTACCGTGTCGGTCATGCCCAAGCCCGCTGCTGAAGGGGCCTTTTCTAAATTGCGGTGTACGGAATCGTATTGTGTATAAGGAGCTTCCTGCAGAACACGTAAAGGTGACGGATTCCGCAAGACATTTCTTGGCGTATCAAAGAATAGCGTTCGATACTTGGCGGCAGAGTGTTGGCCTCCCCTGCCTGCCTGCTGTATCCTTGGAAGCTGTCTCAGTGGTACAGAGGTTGCATTTTGGAAGGAAATATGATTCCAGGTACGACATATTAGAGTCGCGCCAGGGCATGAGTTGAAATTGGGCTAAGCAGGGATGGCCAACAACCTCGGGCGTGTGGGTTGCAGAACAGCACGGGCTTGATTTGCTTCAAGTATGTGTCGATGTGACATTATGTGACTCTACTTCGATTGCACCCCTGACACACACTGAAATTGCGCGGTACATAGTAGCAAAGTACGCATGTAGAGGATCTGCGCCACAAGGTCTTGTACAATCTGACTGACCATGTGACCTTGAACCAGGCTCAGCATTGGCTGGCAGACCACTCTGCGTCTGGCCCATGCAACTCCGCCCGATGTGAACATAGAAAGGGCTCCTCACTCGCCAGCTGTGGCCAGGGGTGGATGCGGACAAAGAAGGAGACTGCGAGACGAATGGTGTGGTACGCAGTACATTGTGAAGAACAAACGGGGAGGATGAGGATTGGTTGTTCATGGTATTGCATTGTATGCATCCGAGGGTGCAGGTGAACTGTGATGGGCCACGAACTGCAGGTGCAAAAGAGGAATTCCGGCTGGGCGGTCAGCGGCCACCTCTCTCGTGTGCGGTGACACCTTCCGACAAGTCCCTCTCCAATCAATGGAGCGGGTTGGCCGAGTTGCTTTCCGTGGCTATCGTCAGACTGCATCGAGTCGGTCTATCTGTGACGAATGTGCCGCACCCAGTCCGCGACGAGAGACGGAGGCAGCTGATACATAGACTAATTGCCAGGGTCGTACGGAGCGAGCAGATACACATGGCTTGCTGTCGGCTTCGAGATAGCAGAAAGCTTTAAGGAGGCCGAACGCTATAACTCCCTGTACCGCCCGGGCGGCAGGCTAGCAAGGGGAGGAGCTGCACATCAGTGGGTATGCCACGTGAGCTTTTTCCTGGTGGTTGCAGGCGTCGTAACGATACACACAAGCTCGAGGTTGTTTGATTGTAGTGCGGTGTAATCGTGCCGTTAAGTCTCGACGCTTTGCATCTCTAGGTCCCTTCTCCTGCGCTTCTACATACAAAAAGGCGTCCAGGGCCCGGCGGGATATGTAATGCAAACCCTCGGCGAAGGCTGCATCATCCGGGCTGGAGTCCCTCCGCCTCTCACTGTGGATGCTGAGTACCTGTACATACACAGTATGTATACATCTTGTTTGCCTGTGCATGGACAGGATCCGGATACGAAAGGTCCACCATCAGGGTGGCAGTGGAAATCCCGGGGCCCGCTCACGAAAATGTCGAGAATGCGGAATCCTCGGGAACTGCGGGATGGCCAACATCGGAAAAAAGCCCGGTTGCGGGTGGGGCGCAGCGACAGGAGAGCCACATGCCTCGGGTGTCTGATTCATGATTTATGAAGTATTGGGGGCAGGTTGTGCAGAGCATTTGTCGGCGTTGGAATAAGGACGTCGGAGAAGATAAGGCGTGCACTGTCTAGTGAAGCGACGAGGGGCGCGCTGGTCAGATGATTACTGAAGTAGCCATGGATTCGGGGCCGATCGAAGTTGAGGCAATCGCAATCACGGTAGAGGGACGCTTTTTTAGTCGAACCCGACACTCTGGGTCGGCGAGAGATTGACAACGCCCTAAAGGCTTCTCTGACGGATCACCAGGTTTTTAGGGTGCTGGCTAATTTAGTGGGAGACGGCAATTCAGGAACAGGCCGTGCCAGGTGGGTTGGGTTGGTTTGACAGGCCTCGATCGCATCGGCTAAGCTAGACTAATAAAACATTAGAGCATTAGCAAGAAAGAACAACGTTCGATCAGGTTGAGAAGTGAGTATACGGGTGGTATCACAAGTGTTTGGCGAAGTTTGAGATGCACAGGTCCACAATGACGACGGTTATGAAAAGACCATGCTCGTTTTCTAGACATTGCTTTCCCATGAGGTTTCTTGGAGACTTTGGGGAACCTTGAAGGATGGGAGGACACGGACCACCTTAAAAAAAACCACCACCCCTCCGAGGCATACACGCTCGATTGATTCGAGAAGGTACGAAGCATGGAGCAAGAAACAGCCGTGCTTGCCGACATGCTGATCATGATCATAACGGGTACGTAATTCTTTGTTGTGTCTTCCAAGGTTCATCTTGACTTCCAAGGTTGTTAGATACACGGTACCTAGGTATGCACTGCGGGTGTATATATATGCAAGTGAAATATATCCATGGAGGTTCCTGCCTGCCCGTTCACCGACACCCTTTCAAGAAGGTGTAGACAGTAGAGCACTATCCTAATCTGATAACTTGGTACTGTGTACTTGCAGCAATAGGTAGCAGACCGCTGGTTACCAAACGACTTGATAGGATAACGGTATTGAAGTCCCTACCCTAGGTACCTATGTACCTACCTTGGTAGGTTGTCAGCACTGTAACTCAAACTCCTGTACCCCGTATTTGATACGATACCCTATGTGTACGGCTGGCAGTTGTACAACAGCACCTGGCCGTCCTTACTTTCAACGAGCGCCTCAGACGCCAGTTTTTAGGTTCAGGTTGCAACGCAACACAAAACTGTCGTGCTTGCATGGAAATGCCGCAGAGACAGGAATTCCATCGCGGCACGGGAACGATATTCGGAACTGCAGTGTGACTTCCTGCGAGACTTGACAACGTCTTCTCGTACCTACCTAGGTAGGTAGTCAAACTGATGCCGTGTCCCTGAGGGTCAGGTCCTAACCCTGTCCATAACCTTCCTCATTGATGCGTGAGCAGGACATCTGATGTCAAGGGCTTCAGAGGCTGATTACAAAGGTCAACATCAGGAAAGCATGGAGTATGGTCTGAAGGCTCGGGTGAACCATACAGCCAACGCAGGTTAAGCATGTGTTGTTATATATACCTTCGTATGTATGGGGATAGCTTGGTACTGTCACCTGTGTTGTTGTTCCCGACCGCAACTAAGCAAGGCTGACATATGATGGTTATGAAAATTCGAAGGTATCTCCTTTAGCCACACCGTCCATGGCTTTCAGGTCATATCTAAGACCTACCTAGGTATCTTTTGGGCCTATAAGTCGTGAGCCCTATGCTTATAGTCCGATGGACGTTGACAAATGCACGACTCGTCTGTGTGCTAGCGAAACTAATGCGACCCTTGGGACGCTAAGGCACCTTATTATAAGCTTCTAGCGCTGGACGAGGCTGAAGTGCTGCTGCCCCGGACGACCAGGCCACTGTTTGGTCCCAACTCCAATCTTCTTCCCGTTCCCTGAACCCACACCGCAGCAGCGCCAGATCTCCCAAGCTACTCTTGCCGAGAAACTTTAAACCCACGTCAACTGGTCCTTTCCTCGATGCCGCCCACCTTCGAGCACTGATTCACCACGGCCCGAAGATCAAGCCTCCTGTGCCTGCGCTTGTGCTTGCACCCGTAGGACCGGGACTTGAAACTGGGGCTGGAAGGACTGGGACTGGGACTGGGATTGGGGGGCTGGGATATGTCCTCGAATATCCGCCATCGCTTTGGATTACTCATCCGCAAACGAACTGCCCGCATTTGAGCTGAACATGCACTCGATCACAGCGGTCTCTATATCCCGTGCCGCATCGACGGGCATCCGTATCATATCTCGTACAGCCTCGATGCGCGATTGGATCCTGCAACACGGTGCCAACCAAGTCCCTGCTGGATCGAATCAAAAGGCCTTCTCCATTCAGGCGCTGATCTCCGTTGAAGGAACCACTTCATGATTATCACTGGTTGTTTGACTTGAGTCGGAAATATGCGCAACAACGTCGTCCATGACTTGGGTAACAGCGATGCCAGAGTGCCCGTCGGATTGCTTGAGTCATGACAATTTGGCCCATACGTGTACTGCCTTCCAGCATTCTCCGTCACCGATGCCGCAGGTCGTTCGGAGCCGAATAGAGGATCATCAGAGAAATCTTGGCCAAACGGGATGAGCACACGCATTCACAACCCTTCCAGCCTCCAATGGTGCTTACTACGGTCTGTTCGAAGGCAAGTTCGGCTTATGCAGCCTCTGGTTGATAAGCTGATGACCATATGTTCAGACAACCTTGACCAGCGTCTCTGGGTGTCAGATGGGCCATAGACGACGGAAAGGCCGGCATGCGTCTCGGCCGCTCTGTCTGTCATCAAATTTCCCACGTTTCCGCCTCACCGTTCCGCAGAGGAATCCTACAGCCCATAATCCAAGAACATAATCCACAAAGCACCTTGCCAATCCGGCGGCAGCACGCTTTCACTTATACTACGACCTGCAAACGGAGCCGAGACCGCTACGTACATAGTACCAAGCTTCACCTTCGTACCCTGATGCAATGCATCGGTTCAATTTCCTGCAGCAATGCATCTCGGATTCTGGAATGCCATGCCAAAAGGATGGGCCCAGCCGTTCTCCTCCCCAAAAGTACGGCTCCACCTGTATTGAACATTGATGCCAGGATGCCCACCACCTTCTTGAAGCTAGTGTGAGAAACAGGTTGGATCTCCAAGGATGCATGCGGTGGGATCGCCACAGTGTGCATTTGTAACCTTGGCTTGCCGGACGCACAGTATTTGTCAAGTTCGCTGTACCCTCATCTTGATCTTGCAGACCATCCAAGCAATTGAACAGAACTGCGCCCACCTCACCTTCTGCCAGATGAAAAAAAGCGCAAGCGTCGGCAGATTCAATCATGACAGGGTAGGCCAGGTCATAATGGTTGACATGTAGAAGGGCGAGAAAGGCTAGGAGAAGAAAATCGTGGCCCGGATACCTATCCTTTTGAAAGAGGAGCGATCCATGTGGTCCTTGGCCTCGATGTGTCCGAAGGCCTTCGGGAGACTGATGAATTCCCAGCAGTGCAACGTTGGAATTCTCGAGGTGGTATTGCTTGACTCCAGCCAGTCAAAATACGTGTCGTCCTCGCCACGCTTACATTGGACGTGCCAGTGACCAAAGGTCTTGATTTTGTGGTGTCTTTCCTTCCGTATTTACACCGCATGGAGATTCTGGTTTCGGATGACGATAGGTATCCGAAGTCCTGGGCTGTCTCCAAAAACCTTGGAAAGGCTGAGCAAATATGGACCAAGGATCAGGGCCAGTCGTCCTGCGGCCGGAACGTACAGCAGAGCAGCTTATAGGCCAATACGGCTTGACAGAGTACTGGGAGATCCTAGGTTGGCCGGGTTGACCTTCCGCAGCCACCGGTCCACCACCAAAACTCTGGCACATCTGCCTCGGCCCTTTGGCTCCAATCCGACATGACATGGTCAAAACTGGGTCTTCGATCGCTCACATCAAGAATCCCATCTGACAGTCTGACCAATATCGACTGTGCAAGGGGTCAGTATTTGGTATTATCTTGCTTCTGGGTGGCCAGTTGCGAGTCAGAGTAGGAAGAAAAGATCCGGCACCGGGGAGGCGACTTTGTGGATGGTACATGCAGAGCACCCTGGACAAGCACAGTGCAGGTAATAAAGTAGAGGTCAGACGTTCCCAATGCGTCTCCTTGCTCTCGATTAAAACAAACCTTGATCATTATTGACTTTTGAACGCGAACGGACATATGTGCCATGGTCAATGCTGGCTGGTGCTAAGGTTCGGATCAGTCAGTACCTTAGGCCCTTTCCTTCTCAATGTTTAGATAGCGATAGATCACAGATCACAGATCACAGGTCACAGGTCAGCTGTCAGATGGGAAATTTTGCTGGGACTCTTGAATTGACGGGTGCCTGGATTTTTCTCTAGTCCGGTGAAATCTTTTAATATGGATGCATGTGCCCTGTCCTTTTAGACCCGCACCCTTGCACTCTAGTCGGAATAAGCAGTACCCCACTTTGTCTCCCTCCGTGCACAAAACCCAAGTACATGCCTACCCCAGCGGCCAGTAGATCCCAGCAAATGCACCTCGCACTGACCACACTTTTTGTTTTTTCTCCTCAATATTGACCTTTCCGCTTTCTCTCAAGCCTCGTTTTCTCACCAGTCCACACCAAAATTCTGCCCATATACCAGCCTACCCATCGAGTTACTGCCATCTCGTTGTGTGGAGGACGCCAACGATCATCCACTACGGTCGGTACCTAAGACTTAGGTACCCCCCATCTTGGCAGCCTTTACTGGTCAAAGTGGTTTACAGGCCATTCGTCTGTAAACTAGATCTTAGGCCCTGCAGGACAAAACAGCACAGGTTGAACTTGAGCCTCGAGACCTGGTCTGGGGATTATCATCTCACAATTGGGCTTCAGATTCGCAGTCTTGAGTAAAGGTTCACCCATCAGCAAGACGAGAACTTACGGCTTGCGGAGACTTCAGACCGACCGTCCGACCGTCCGGCTGGAAAACCCGGGTGACTGTGGGATTGGAAGTGTGGATTGTGGACGGACTGTGGTGGTGGACTGCGGACTGTGGGAATTGTTGCTGATTGCTGATTGCTGATTGACAACGGCTCAGCCTTTTCTCTCCCGACTCTTCTTTCTCCACCTTTACGTACCCTCCTGCACCTTTGATCAAGTCACCCCTCTTCTCAAAAGTCATTGCGATTCAGAGGCTTACAATCAAACCTTGGCTGGCTACACTGGGTTGTTACCTTATCCCATTTCAAGTCGTCGATCCTCGACCTTTGTAACCCCAGTATAAAGTCGCGTTCTTGCCCACCTTGCGCGCTAACCCATCCGATCAGCCCTCCTTCAATAACCAACCTTAGCCTTCGTTTGACGGCGCCCGACAGATCTTAGGGACCTGCAAGTCAACTTAGGTTGCCTCTACTAGACCATAGATCCCATCCATCATCCACAAGGCCAAGGAAAACAACATCACTTCCCCAGATCCCTCCACCCCCCAAAAAACACCCTGCTGGAGACTACACAAAACTCTCGCGAAAAACACATTTACATCATTGCGGTCCTCCCACCACGACACACCTGACCTGAGGATCTCAAACCCTGGCTTTTCATCAGCCCACTCCCCGGCAACAAGAACGCGCTGCTTTGGTTGCCGTCATTACCACGCACATCTCTGGGAACCTTGGAAAGTGCAAGAACAGCTCATTATTCAAGCACTAGGCCCGGCCTTCCTTACTTGCACTGCACTAAAATAGTGTGGTGCTCGCGCTATCTCGAGAGGCTCCACCGCGCTTTCTTCTCGCACTACGGACGGAGTACCGGGTACGCTCGAGCTGCTTGGGGTGTGCTAAAGCCTAAAGGTGCTTGCTTTGGTGCGAGATTTCGGTCGATTTGACTGGGGACGGCGACATCATCCAACCTTAAAAGTCTCCCTCGGCCGCTCTTGCGTTTAGCGCACACACTTATTCTCCTGCTAGAGAATACATAATACCCCGGCACTTGGTCACTTTCGACCTTGAACTGAAAGCATCACACATTATTTCCAACCGACACCAAGCCGCCTCACCACGCCATCCTGCAGCATCGAATTGTTGACTACGCTCCACATCATCCTGAAGGAAGACTTGGAACTCGCAACGTACCGAACACCCCACAGTCTAATATCTCAGTCTACCTTCTCGACCTCGCGCGTAGCAGAGAGTCGGGCGCGCTCCCATAGCCAAACAACAGTCTCAAGCCGACATCCCTTGCAGTCAAGCTTATGGAACGAAGCGCCGCCACCGATTATTCAGGTTTGCCTTCGCCGTATCCCAGCAATTTTGGCGACACCCGGTCTGAGGCTTCATTATCAGATCCGTCGTCTGCTCAGCAGTACACGTCGCAGTCCGAGGTGCGACCGACCACCTACGCGGCCACGGCTACTCCAACGTCCGAGTACAGTGGTTACCCTGCTTCGGCGCGGTCAGCGACCTTCCCAGAGCATCATCTCCAGCGCGCATACGGTGCTCACCCGTCAGGCGTCGGAGGCTCCAGTATGGCGCAAACACCAACAAGTCCGTCCATGCCTTTGCAAGATGGACGCAACCATCAGAACCCCCAGCAAGACCATCAGCAAATCAAATCTGACAATGATGTCCCTATAGACCCTAGCATAGCACAGCCGAGCCCGACGCAGTACGCGTACCCGCCACAGAGCCCGTACGGCCAACCACCCACTCAAGACATGGCTCATGGGTACGGGCACCACAGCGTCTACGCGCAGCCGCGCCCCGATTGGACAGGGTACGGACAGCCCGGTGCGCCCATCACGCCCGGCCATCACGTCTTCCCCCAGACTCCAAGCACCGCGTCTCAGTCCAGGCCAAACCAGGTAAGTTCCCAATGCTCGTTTCTGCCTGTCGTGGGCCTGGTCGCTCCGTTCGGGTGTGGAACCTCCCTCCCATGAGCCCCATGATGTCCGACACCAGACCTTGCCGTCCAACCCGTTTGTTTGCTAATGCAAAATTCTGCGTAGGTCTACAGCTTCGTGCCCATCCCCGGTGCGCAGCAGCATAAGCGACCTCGCCGGCGTTATGAAGAGATTGAGCGCATGTACAAGTGCGGCTGGAATGGCTGTGAGAAGGCCTATGGCACTCTGAATCATCTGAATGCTCATGTCACCATGCAATCGCACGGAACAAAGCGTGTGCCTGAAGGTATGTCCCATCAACGCCGATGTTTAGCCAGTGGCACTTGATCCTTTCTTCTTGGCTTTGCAAGACGAACCATCAATCCCAAGCACAATCATCCCAAGACACAGTAGCCACTCATGGTGAAGAAATTCACTACCGACCTGGTTGATTCCTTCTTTCAAATGCTGCTCCTGCTATGCAGAACCGGCACGGATTGATGAGCTGACCCGCTCGCCCACAGAATTCAAAGAGATACGCAAAGAGTGGAAGGCACGGAAGAAGGCTGAAGAGGCTGAACGCAAAGCCCGTGAGGATGAACAACAACGAAATGCTGCGGCTCAAGCTCAGAATGATCCTCAAGGTGGACACGATGGCGGCCAGCCCGCAGTGGCCTCGTACGGTGGAGCACGGTTGCCTCCTATTGGATACCAGCCGACGACTTATCCCAACCCTCCCCCTGTTAGTCTCGGGGGCGACTACAGCAGCAACTACATCGCCGCGGGCAGCTACAACCCAGCATCCCCCTACGCACAGTCTGCGCATAACCAGGTCTATGGCCAACGTAAGTATATCGTCGTCGCGTTGTAATTGGTTTGCCCCCTTGTGCGTTGCTGACTTCTGTCACAGCCAATGGTGGCCAGCCTGGCCACTGATACTGCAGGTTGTTGTTGTGGTTCACCAGCTGATACAGCGATGCTAGACTTGCGAATGGCACGCCCAATGACCACGGGCGACTCGGCAGCATGGTAAACGCGCATCGATGTACCAATACCGAACCGGTGGATGAATGGTCTTGCTGCTCGAGCGCCAATGGTACGAGCACGATATTCTTCTTCAGGAACATATAGTTGCATGGAAGCCATTAGTTTTGTCAGTGGTTTGGTATGGCGCAATGCTGCCTTATCGGTCCGAATTGGAACAGAGTTATCGGGGAAAAGGAACACCATGGAAACAGAAAACGGGAGTGTCGAACACACAAGTTCCGGAGGTGGAAGAGGAGAGCGGGCCATGACAGTACACGGACTTGGTCGGGATGAGCTTTAAAGTTAAGCAGCGGATGGCGGATTTGATTCTTATATCAGTTTAGGAGTGGTTAGGTTCTGCACATGGCTCGCGACACCAATGCTGATAATAACAGTTGGAGGGCGAGAGGGGGGGGGGGGGCGTACAAGTCCCGATATTGGCAGCGGAGTAGCAAGGCAACAGAAAACAGACCGACCGTACAGCAATGTATCATCACCAAATCAAAATTGCCCGGGCCAGAAGTGAGATGACTTGACGTGTGTGATGCTCTGGTGTTTCTGGGATGTGGGGGTGGGGGTGGGAGAGAGTTCAGAGCGGGTCGAGGTTTCCAAATGGTAGATATGACCAGAATGTCAAGAAATGAACCTGGTTCAGTAAAAAGAGGTGATTGTTTCGGTCGTTGATTTAGAAAGGCCGGGGGGAAACTGGCGGGGAAAAGACTAGTCGTGCATATTGACATTCCCTAGTTTACATTTTTATGTACGTTGTCCTGCATGGCGGCCAGACTAGGGACCAACGCTAGAAACTTTGTGTTACCCACCTTCGGGGAATTTGTATGTTTTTTTCTTTCTTTTTTCTGGTTCTTGTTTCTGCTTCTTGCTTTACCCACAATGTCACTTCGTTCCCCCTCGGTTTTCCGGTAGGGCAGGCCAGGGCAGGCAGGGTAAACCTGTCTAGTCTTCTTCTGGTGATGGTCCAGGAACAACCCAATCTTTTAGTGTGTTGCCTGACTGACTGAACACAAACAAACCCTTTGGCTCTCCAAGGTTACCAATAGATAATAGACAGGAAGGTGATGGTCGGTGGTAACATACAGAGAGGAAGTATTTCCACTTTACTTTTTTCTTTCTTTCTGTTATTGTTATTGTTATTGTTCGGTCCTCATTGCTTCTTTTCATTCATAAATAGTCTTCCGTGTCCTTCTCAGCACAGTGTAGCACAAGAAGAGCCGACGACTTATATACATAAGTCGGCAGGTACATTTCTGGGTATGTACATACATACATACACTATATCTATATTACCGATTTCCGACCAGGGGGGTGAATGGGGGTGGTTGTTAAGGTGGGGGTGGCCACCGACCTAAGCCAAGGCCATGGCCACATGCGAGGCCTGTCCTGCCATGTGGTTTTGTTTTTATTGTCCCCATTTCCCTTGCTCTCCTCCCTTCTTCCCTTCTGTCTCTCTGTTTGTTTGGCTCCCTGGCTTTCCGTCTTTTACTTCTTTTCCTTCTTTTCGTTTTCCCTTGTCTGTCTGTTTGTTTATTCGTTCATTCATCAGGATCACGCGCAACGCCCAAGCAACCCAAAAATGCTGTGCGACCGGGAATAATGTATCTGTTGCGTGATGGGGTAGCGGTACAGTAACGGTGACGGTAACAGTGACGGTGACAGTAACAAGTTACAGTGACAGTGCAGAAGTAGTGTATATGTAGGTAGCAGTATCCAATACACTAGCTTACCATCTGGCGACGCACCCATGAAAATCTTGTTTCGCTGATCACAGGCAGATCAAAAGGTACGGTAGGATTCGTCGCAGGGGGGGGGGAGGGGTAGAGGGGCAAAGGGGGGGTGCATGTGAGAAGGGGAGACTTGTGCTTCAATGTGCCTGGCAGCACGGACGGAGCTAAGGCACGTCATTCCCTCTTCTTCCTCCTTATTTCTTTTCTTGGTTTGGCTCCTCTCTCGTCCCGAGTATTCTTCTGGTGATGCATGCATGTACTATGTGTGTATTGGATTATTTTGATTGATTGGTTGGTGTGTGCGAGTGTGTGTGTATAGTACAGTAGGTCTACCAACTTGCCTGGCTTGACTGTTTTGTTTTAGTTTTATGTATCCTTTTATGTATCCTTTTATTTATCTTTTTATTTATCTGTCCATTTATCCATTTATCCATTCTCCTATTTGTCTATCCAATCAACTATTTCTTCGTAATCGGGACCAGGACATTGTTTCTGCTGCAATGCGGCTTGCCGATGTCGACAAACCCACCCGACAACCCCTCCTTTTCAGCTGTGCTCCGTTCGGCATGCCGAGGTCTGTCGGCTTTGTTTTCCCCGCATCGGGTCCCGGGTCGGGTCTCTAAAGGCCGGTTCAAATCCCGGGGGACGGACATGTTGGTGTGGTGGGGGTGATGGTTTCGGGGTACCCCTCCCCTCCTTTCCTTTTTCTTTTTCTTTTTCCTTTTCTTTTTCTTCTTCTTCTTTCTTCTTCTTGTTGTTGTCTCGGTTTCCTTTTCTTTTTTTTTTTGTTTATGCCCCCTCTCAAGAATTCAATCAAACGGGCTGTACGTTGACGTTAGGGTGACGCGCTGTCGGGAACCCATCTTTCGGTGAGAGAGATTGGCGAGGAAAAAGAAATAAAAGTAACAACTAGGTTCTTTTCTGTGGGGCCCGGTGGTTGCTTTTGGGAACCCAGAACATTTGAGTATTTGCAAGAGTGCGGTGATTGTTACTCCCTGCTGCTTACTCCCTGTCTGCACGGACCACATTGAGAGCCGTGATGCTTGAAGCGAGGCTACGCGAGAATAAGCGAGCCGCTACTACTAAGCGAAACTACTCGTCTCCACTAAGAGAAAACAATAAGTATCTTCGTGGTGACGCTCCGGTCGCTGATGCTCCCTCTCGCTGGAGGAACATAAACATCCCGGGTTGGTCCTCTGGGAACTCGGGTACGGCCGTACCGGCCTCTCGCCGGACGAGCCCCTTCACCCCAGCCGGCCCTTTTGCGATAAATATAAAGGAAGAGAAAAGGGTGATGATAAAGTTGTGATAGTAACCCTGGGAAGGTTGTGGTCTGGAAGAGCAAGGTACTTCAGGGCGACAGGGAGTAAGCAGCAGGGAGTAACAATCACCGCACTCTATTTGCAAGGTCATTCATTACCACGAAACACTAGTGGTCTGTAGTGACACCGGTGGTGAGATATATGCTGGCAAGCTCTTTGGCTGGAGTTTTCTTGCTCGGAAACATGAGCCGCATTCTCTTGCCCTCACACCCTCCAGAGACTCCAGAGACTCCAGAGACTCCAGAGACTCCAAGACTCCAAGGTCCCAAGGCCCCAAAGACCACAGAGGGCTAGAAAGGTCTATCTTCTTAATAGTCAAGTAGCCGGCCTTCCGTTGTATCGAACCGGTCCGCCCGCCAGCCACACCAAAAAACAACAACAACAGGCACAGACAGACACAGAGCGGCACCGGAACACGTCACACATGATCCAAGTAACACTACCTCCTTCTAGGTACTTTATAAGACAGACAGATAGATACCTCGCCCCAACACCCATCCATCATTCAGAAGAAGAGAAGAAGAAGAAGAATAAGAAGCAGACCCAGCCCAACCCGAACCCCGGGTCATGTACCCTCCCCCCTCTCTCCTTCAAATCCCTTCCATTCAGTCCATCTCATCTCGCCCCGCCGCATCGTTGCAACCCGACCTTTCCGAGGCTGCGCCGGGCTACTGCAAAGCAGCATGCAGTCTTCTGTATGCATATGTATGTATGTATGTACGTATCAAGGCACGTCCGTCCGTACCTTGCCAACTGCAGGTCGACGTTTTGTCACCTTACTGTCCCATATGCAACGGTGTGTATGTATGTATGTATGTATGTATGTATGTACCTAGGTATATATGTATATATGTATAAACTTAAGTATGTATGCTGGCCTTGTCGTCTTAGCTTCTCGTGGCCTAGACTACACTATACCTAGCCGCCTTGCGCACCACCATGTTACACGCACGCTTGCAGTATGTACCACATCAGTATGTAGTGTGGATATGTATCACCCAGGTACGTATCTGCTGCTGGGTCGCCTGGCAGGGTCGAGTACTGTAGTAGGGACCAAGGCTAACGAGATGTGGAAATATCCCTCCCTCCCCCATGCTTTTCCCAAATACTTGGACGCGCTTGGCCGCCAGACACGCGGCCCGAGCCTCAAACCCCTCTCGAAAGTCCAGTGCTCCCAGGTGTCCTTCCATGTCCCATCCTCTCGGTCAACTCTAGAGGGCAAGGCATGGTATGGCGAGGCCGGGGGGGGGGGGGGGGACTGGGGGACTGATAGGCTGGTTGATCGACACCAGGGGTGAATAACGCCCTGAGCCATTATGCTTCTGTTTCTTTTTTTCTTCTGTTCTTTCTTGCCTTTTCTTCCTCAGGTCTAGGGTTCCCTTCTCCCTTGTGGTCGAGACCGTCTGGGACGAAAGGCGTGACGATAGGCAACGAACGACATGCCACTTACAGTAGCACCGGATGCTAATACCCAACAGGGCTGCCATGCTGTGCCATGTCATGTATACATCGCAGACTCTGCTTGCCTGCTAGTACACTAATGTCCGGATCTTCGCACTCAAGCCAAGCCGTTGACTGAGCCATCCGGCGCTTGCGTTTAGGTTCGTTACCTACTTAGTAGGTATGTCGAGCCAATGCTGCCGGTAAGGCCAGCCCTACTACTCTTTTACACACTCAACCTTTGTGATCGTCGCACGCGTTCATATTTAATCCATCAGTAAGTATTTACATAATCTACAATACACCCCCATGGCTACGCAAACAAGAAGAAAGACCGCCAATATACATACAATAATGCAGACTGTAAAGCTTCGAGGCATAAACTTGACGTAGGCTCGTACTTTGTCTCACGATGTCAAAAAAGTCTCCTAACCCGGAGCATGTTCCGCACTACCTAATAGACAATAGAGTCGAAGAGCCAACTAACAATCAAAACTTGAAGGGAAGTGAGGGGAAGTGAGGAAGAATCAGTGATATCAGATTCAACCAGCTTTCGCTAGGAGCTGAGCCCACACACAACAAGGTTCACACATGTCTCCATCTCGCGCTACTCAGCACATCGCAACCGTTCTTCAGCCTCAGCCATAGCCTCAACCTCAACTTTTCTCTACTCCTTATTCATCCCACCATCTTGTCAATCAAGTCCACGAGTCTCGACATCCAGACCGTACTTCATCATATGAGTCCTAGAGCCCCAATATTTCTGCCTTCCTAGAACCGGAACTCGCCATGGCGTCAATCGACGACGGGCTGCCGAGTCAAGAATGGAACGACCTTGCCCAATCACCTTCGGCCAGTGCCGAGGAGGTTTCTTCACAGCAGCCCGCCAACATCCCCAAGACGACGTCCCCGGCCCCGGGCACAAGTTTCGGCCTTCCTGAGCTGACCAGGACCGACTCGGACAGGACTTCACTCAAGTCCCACGTCTCCCTCCCCGTCATCGGCACTCTCCCCCTGGGTTCCCTGCAAGTCCACAAGGCCACGGAGCCCCCCAGGCCACAACAGCCAGAGGCGACGGGCCGGGTCGAGACATCCGACATGCCGCCGTTGGAGGGCGACGACCAAGCACCAGCAGGGCCGTCACCCCCCGGGCTCCACACGGGAGCGAGAGGGGGGCGGGGACGAGGGGACGACGGCGACGCCTTCGTCATCCTCGACCTGCCCGGGAACTCGACGGTAGGCTGCGACGCAAAGGCCATCGGCACGGGCGCCTCCGGCTTCAAGGGCATCCGCGGCATCCCGCCCGGCCCCCACTTCGTCTGGGTGTCGCAGCCGGGCGCCATTTCCCGCTCCGGCTACTGGTTCGTCACCGCCGCCGCCGCCGGGGCCGGCCGGGGCCGCGTCCGCGTCAAGCAGTGGGACCGGTTCAACGAGGTGCTCGTCCCGCCGGCCAGCCGGTTCGAGGCGCGCGACCTCTCGGAGAACATGGCCGGCCTGTACCCGCAGCTCGTGCCCCACGAGTACGGCGACGCGGCCGCGGCCGCGGCGGCGGCGACCAGGACGGGGAAGAACGCGAGGGAGCCCGGGGGAGGAGGGGCGGGCCGGCCGCTGACGACGGCGGCCTCGTCGCGGGCCGAGCCCGACATCGAGGCCGAGGACGCGGCGCAGCTGTGGCGGCGGCTGACGTCGTCCGTCGACGAGAAGGTCCTGGCCAGGGTCACGGGGCAGGGGCAGCGGGACGGCGTGTCGGAGTGGCTCGTCGACACGTCGGACAGCGCGAGGGGGGACGAGCCGAGCTTCCCGCACACGGCGCAGGTGTACAGGGCGGTCGCGGGCGCGGGCGAGCTGGACTTCCTCTTCCCGGAGGGCGACGTCGACCTCGCGGCCCTGGGGCGCGAGGGCCAGGGCCAGGGCCAGCAGCCCGTCGCGGCGGCGGCGGCGGCGGCGGCAGCCAGCACCCCCGACACCACGGCGTCCATCCTGCGGCTGCTCGACACCCCCGGGACGGGCGTCGCGGGGCCGGACCTCGTGGGCGAGATGCAGCTCGCCTTCCTCACGGGCCTGCACCTGTCCAACCTCTCGTGCGTCGACCAGTGGTGGCACCTCGTCCTCAAGGTCGTCCTGCGGGCGCACGGCCTGGCGCTCCTGCGCCCGGGGCTGGCCCGCGCCCTGGTCCAGACGCTGCACGCGCAGATGGTCTACAACGAGAAGTACATCGCCGGCGGCGGCCCTGGTACTGGGACTAGGTCTACAGGAGGAAAGGGGGGAGAAGGAGATGATTACGACGATGACGACGGTGGTGGTGATGACGAGTTCGGGTTCGAGAGGCAGGCCCGGCACGAGTACGGCGGGGCCGACGCGCAGGGCACGAGCATCCTGGACGTCGTGCCCGGCAACAAGCGCAAGCTGCGCGAGGCGCTGACGCTCTTCAAGCGGAGGCTGGACGGGGCGCTGTTGAGCCCGCCGCCGGGGGAGCGCATCACGGACGAGCAGGGCGCCGTGGGCCGGGCGTTTGTGGACCTGGAGGCTTGGTTCTGGAAGCTTGGGTGGGACCTGAGGGTGGATGCTGCCGTGGGGGAGAGGAGGAAGCGGAGCGAGGGCGATGATGATGATGATGGTGGTGGTGATGATGATGACGATGATGACTATCAGCCTGTCATTGTGGATCTGGATGAGAATGGGAGGGAGGTCGGGTTGGTATCGTTCAACTAAGCCTATCTCATCATACAGAATAATTCTGCTTGACTTTCTTCCCCGTTGTTTCTGGCCATTGGTGACAGTTTCTCTGTTTGTAACAAGCAGTATGGAGCCGTCGTGATTGGTGTTGTGTGAGGGATGGTCAGTGGTGAAACCAATGAAGCAACATGAGTAGGTTTGAAGGTATTGGCATTGGTGAGTAGTATATGAAGGTCATTACTGCACACGATTGTCAAAGTTTGAGGTTGTTCACAGCCTACTCACTGTAGAGAACAGAACGGGTATTAGAGTGCGCATTGCTACGATCGTTAAACATTAAGGGCATCTCCATCTTGTTTGGACGGAGGAATCGATCACATGTTGAACTTGACACTCATCATGCGAAGATCCCGCTCACAACTGGCATAGAGAATGCTGCTATCTGCGCCAGGAGTCACTCCTCAACAGTGCAAGGCGCGGCTACCTGCGCAGTGTACCGGTCATCTCAAAGCCTCGCGGAATCCAGTCCAGGACCAACTCTCACCGAGTTCGTAGGGCGTGCACAGTCAGGATTGTGTCCACGGGCTGGAGCACATCCACCAGGTCCTTGGAGTCAAAGCCATCGCTGTGTTTTTTTGATTGTTCGTTCATTTGCCGTATCCCTTTACTGTCCAGCCCGGTGAGGCTTTGCCAAGCAAATCCATATGCTAGGAAACAAATTCCCTTTTTGATTTCCGTGTTGATCCTTGATGACTCCTGATCCGCACGAAGAAGTAAAAGACCAACGGCAATCCTTCCCAGCCAGAGCAAGCATTGTCTTCGCCAACGCCTTGGAGTCTTGCTGCAGCCTCCTTCATCGTCCTCCCCAGACTAACACCATAGCCACAATAGTAGCAGCGGCGCTGGTCCACCACTCCATTCCCAGACTTCCAGCGCTTTAACGGTAAGACTTCTGGAACCTGGAACGGGCACCCTTACCACCGAACTTCTTGGGCTCGCAACGGCGGTTGTCGGCGACGAGGAGGGTACGGTCGAACTGGGTCAGGGCCTGCTTGAGCAGGTTCTTGGTGTGCTCATCGACGAACTTCTGGTTGTAGGCGATCAGAGCCTTGGAGATTGCTTGTCGGATAGCGCTGTTCACATGTCAGCATACGTATTCTGGGCCCACAGGATACCACCGATCGTCTCGAAAGACTTCCCTTGAAGACCGAGGTGAAGCAGTCTTCTTGGGGGTGGCAGTAGGATGCGACGTACTAGATCTGAGAAGTGTGACCACCACCGGAGACACGGACACGGATGTCGAGACCGGCGAACTTGTCAAGACCAACAACGAGCAGGGGCTCGTAGACCTTTAAGCGAAACTTGTGTCAGCTGTTTTGTTCTCCAGATGACCCCTAGGCAAATGATGCTGCTGCAATCCTCCTCTTGCTGGTTTCCGAATCGTTTCCTCCCGAATGTCCCCTCCAATTGATCATGCCTAGTGTGGAATTTGCCCGTTTTCGTATCGCTCAGAGTCGGTTTCGTACCTTGGTTCGGAGAACGGCAGGCTCGACCAGCTGGAGAGGTCGGCCGTTGACCTTGATCAGACCCTGTCCGGCCTTGCAGTGGGCGACAGCCTGTTTGTGTGCACCATAGTCAGCACTTCGTCCTTGAATGATCGTCGCAATTCGCCTTTTTATTGTTCTCTTCGGGTGGGCCAGCATTGTGGTAGACGAACCGTCGCGTTCTTCTTCTTGCCGAAGCACTGAACCATCTGTGTCGACGCCATTTTAACGGTATTGGCTGGATTGTCGGTGGGTGAGAGGAAGGGAATGTCGTCGACAGGGCTGGTTCGTTTGCGATGCTTGTTGGGCGGGAGAGGAATTTTCGGGGCTTAGTTGATTGTGGGCGCTTCGAAGTTTGGAAGGTGGCTCGTGCACGGTTCACGTGACCCTTATCTTATCGGCCCGGTCTGGACCCTGAATGGCCTCTCAGGTATACCGACGACGACGACGATAATGACGACAAGAAGCACCTTCACCTAATTCACTCACTTGCTTCTTTGCTACTGCTGATCAAATTGACTCTCTGAGTTACAGCAGCGAGATTATCTTGAAATTCCGTATCATCGCCTCCCAATTTCAACACCCTGCTTCAAGGACCTCATACTCGGGTATCCCCTCACTACGGACCACCATTTAGGAGAGCACTGTCTTGCAAACCCAGGACGAACCATCCGGAAGAACACGGCGAGATATACAAATCTACTTTGATTTTAACCCCCCCCCCCTCCAACTCGCCCATAAACATGTCACGAAAAGGAGTCGGCCTCGCGGCCTTTGACCGCAGCCGCATCACATCCGCCCAGTACGCCAGCCACGGCAACACGCTCCGGTCCGCCAACGCCAACGCGCTCGAGACGCAGCTCTCCGTCTTCCGGTCCCTCCTGCAGCAGTTCGCCCAGACCCACGCCAAGGACATCCGGTCCAACCCCAACTTCCGGGCCCAGTTCGCCCGCATGTGCGCCGCCATCGGCGTCGACCCCCTGGCGAGCAGCAACAGCGGCTCCTCCTCGGCCTCCTCGGCCGGCGGCGGCGGGTCCATATGGGCGCAGCTGCTGGGCCGCTCCGTCAACGACTTCTACTTCGAGCTGGCCGTCCGGGTGGTCGAGGTGTGCGGGGAGACGAGGAGTGAGAACGGGGGCCTGATTGAGGTGCGCAAGGTCAGGGAGCGCATCATGAGGAAGCGGATGGAGGGTGCCCAGGAAGTCACAGAGTATGTCCCCGGATTTGTCTCCTTTACGGAGTAATGAAATGGTTGAAAGCTAACATGGTGGGGAAAGGGATGACATCCTCCGGGCTGTTGGCACTCTCAAGCCCCTGGGCTCATCATACTCTGTCATCAAGGTCGGCAACAAGCCGTACATCCGTTCAGTCCCCAAGGAGCTCAACACAGACCAGAGTGCAGTGCTTGAGGCGGTCCAGGTCCTAGGATACGTCAGCGTGTCGATGCTGATGTTGAACCTCCACTGGACAAGGGCCCGAGCTCAGACTGCGTTGGACGATCTTTTGGGCGGCGGCTTGTTGTGGATTGACAAGCAGGCTGTTGAATGGGAGTATTGGAGCCCAGGCTTTATGCTTGAGGCACAGGAAATCTTCGGGCCCGAATGAGCTGTGCACGCGATTGACTGCACTACCGAACGAACCTGAGGGGCGAAAGGACACGCAACAGTGACTGGAGGCCCACCATGGAAACCAGACAGCAAGTTGCGAATGCTCACAGCAAGATGCTGAATCCAAAGGGACTGGTATGACGAGTAATTGCGACGTAAGTAGCTGTTGTCCCGGCATGTCTCAATCGATGCTGAGACTTTGCAGCGTCAGAAGTCACCCATCTACAAGGAAACCCTGGTAATGGCATTTACAGTGACTGCCATTTGTGGGTCATCCAGGGTAGAGGGACTCCCAAGGTTCGTCCCCCATCGTCATCCTTGATGGACTCGCACGAGAGCTTGCGGAGTGATGGGATATCGCCCCCGACGAGTCAAGTCTTCTTCTCGTGCTGCATCCAAGCAGGGGATGAAGTCTCTTGCTCTCGTTTCCGCACGGTTGCTACACACGTGCAGAGGGCAACATTGGTCATTGACGGTGACATAGAGGAAGATACAATTACGGGTTTCCTTGGGCTGAAAGCATCAGAGACATGATCTCACAAGCATTGTAATGGCCAAGGTAAACGGGCATTGGAAACGGATGTCTTTCAGCATGACGAAGTCAACGACACCAATGAGAGAGTTACAACACGTAGGCGGTATGTAAAGATAATTATTTGTGGTATGCATTCGGCTACCTAGGTATCTGGCATGAGCCTGGTCACGAACTCTGCCGAGGCAGAGGTACCAATGTCCTGTCAATGTTCTCTCGCCGTCTGACGAGGTACCTGGAATCTAGCTCACACAAGAACTGCTGCGTCTAAGACCTTTGAAGGCTCGATCGCAGCATCTGAAGTCAACAACCAAGACTTTTTGTGCTACCTTCCTTGATCGCGAAGGGAAGCTTTTCCTCCGATGATCCTTGCTTCACCCTCGAAGCCGCTATTGCAAGGGCACTGTAGCGAATACTATAACATGAAAAGATTGACACAGGAAACGTGTCAGCAAAATGCTGCCGGCCTCTAGAAACCCCTAAAGTGACCATTCTACAAAACAACGCCGTTAATGTACCAGAACCAGAAGTCTTCGTATGAAGACGAGTAAGAAGATGTTGCGCTGGCTTGAGAAATGGCCGCACTCAAGATTGTATCAAGTTAGCAGCCACTCCTCTGGCAAGATCATTTACCAGCGACGGTTGTTCATGGGCATGGCGTTGGCGCCTCCTATGGATGTGTTAGCATTGCACGTACTGCCAGCGTTGTGGGGGAATCAGCCTACCTCTATAGCCGCCACCACCGCCACCGCGACCACGGTAACCGCCACCGCCGAATCGGCCACCACCACCGCCACCGTATCTGACCATCTCAGCCAGACGGGGGTCAATCTGCTGTTTGGCCTCCTGAAGGACGTTCACGAGGTCACGAGCCTGCTTGGAGTCTGAAGGGACGAGTTAGCATGCGGTGAAGCCTTGAGTAGGGAAGGGGGTGGAGCTTACTGTCAGTGGTGAAGAAGGTGATGGCGGTTCCCACCTGGCCAGCACGACCAGTACGTCCAATACGGTGGATGTAATCCTCCGAGTTGTTGGGGTAGTCATAGTTCAGCACATGAGTAATGTTGCGCACATCTTGAAGCAACAGGTTAGCAGGCGGCAAACGAGTGGGTATAGCAACGTCCCAGCATGGACAGGTGGCATATGACATATAAGTATGTTCATGCTTTCTCGGTACTCTTTCTCCTTGGCAGGAGGGCTGTCCCTTGCGAATATGATTGCCGACTGGTATGTCTATTGCTCCAGGTCCTCGGGCCTTGGGAATCTTGGAGACAGCTTGATCAATGTCAAGAAATGCCAGCTCTACGCTTGTACCAGAGCAACTTTCTGTGCCAGAGCAACTGGACAGGTACAAGAGAAGAAACACGAGTGTAGCATAGTCAGTCCGGAGTTTGCTACATTCGCGAACCCAAGACTCCTTTCAGAGACACCAACAAGACACTTGCAAGGTTCGGCAATTTGCGCAATCAAGAGAGCCCCTATACACCAGAGTAAAGCACATCAAGTAGCGATGCTGGAAGCTGCTAGAGGATTTGATATAGGGGTAGGGGAGGGTAGGCGATGATACATACCGATACCACGGGAAGCCACGTCAGTGGCCACCATGATGGGGCTCTTGCCGGCCTTGAACTGATCCAGGACCCAATCACGCTCGTTCTGCTGCTTGTCACCGTGGATAGACAGTGCGGGCCATCCGTCTTGACGGAGGAATCGGGTGATCTCGTCGGCAACACGCTTGGTGCCTGTGAAGATAAGGATCTTGTTGCTCTTGTCATCCATGACCTTCTCGAGGTGTCGGATCATCTTGTCACGCTTCTCGGAATCGTTGCAAACCTCGACGATCTGGGTAATGCGGTGGTTTGCGGCAAGCTCCAGGGAGCCGATGTTGACCTGGATGAAGTCGTTGAGGAAATCGCCGGCAAGCCTGCGGACCTCCTTGGGCCATGTTGCAGACCACATGAGAGTCTGACGGTCCGGTCGGATCTGACCGATAATCTTGCGAATTTGAGGCTCGAAACCCATATCCAACATACGGTCGGCCTCATCGAGCACCAGGTAGGTGACGCGACGGAGGTTTGTCTTGCCAGCCTCCAGCATGTCGATGAGACGACCAGGAGTGGCGATGCAGACCTCGACGCCGCGAGACAGGTCCCGAATTTGGGGACCCTTGGGCACACCACCGTAGACACAGGTGTTGCGAATGCGGGAGGACTTGCCGAACTTGGTGATCTCCTGCTGAATCTGAACAGCCAGCTCTCGAGTGGGAGCGAGAACAAGCACAATGGGACCGTCGCCGGGGGCTAGGAGAGGCTGGGCATTGATGTGGACAATGGCGGGAAGACAGTAGGTAAGCGTCTTTCCGGAACCAGTCTCTGCAATACCAACGACATCACGACCAGAGAGGGCCATGGGCCAGCCTTGCGACTGAATGGCCGTAGGAGCAGGGAAGCCCTGTGCCTTGACCTCATCCATGACATAGCGGGGGAATCCAGCCTCGTCGAAAGTCTCAACGGGTCTGGGGACATCTTTGCCAGTGATGGCCATGGCGTGTTCCTGACGGAACTTCTCGACATCAGCTTCGGATCGCTCGCTGACTGTGGGGTGCTCCTTGTAGAAAGACTTCTCGAATTTGGGCAGGGTACCCATATCTGTGCCAAAAGGTTAGTATCTCAGTTTTCAAGTAGCCGATTGAGAAAATTTGTAGCAAAAAAACTTACCCCAGTCCTGCTTCTGCAATCCTGCGCCGAGGGCAGACATGCGGTCACCACCGCCGCCGCCACCGTAGCCGCCACCACCACCACCGCCGTAGCCACCACCGCCGCCGCTGTAGCCGTTGGAGCCACTGTGAAAACTTGTTAGGATTCGAATCGGAAGAAAGTGCGATAGAAAGGTGATATTGAGGATAAAACCAGTTTTTTTGCCACGATGTATTGCAGCGCAAGAACTGGACAACGAAAGAAGCAATCAGTTTAACAAGGGGAAACGTACCCTCCGTAGCCACCACCACCACCGCCGCCGTAGCCGCCGCCGCCACCGCTGCGCTCATATCCGCCGCCGCCGCCGCCGCCGCGGGAGCCGTATCCTCCACCGTAAGACATGGTGTAGTTGAGGAGGTTGTAGTGTTGATTTGCGATATGGAAGGGGTGTCGCGTTCAAGTGACTGTTCTGAAGTGTCACAGTGAATCAATACAGGAGCAACAGAAAGGTCTTCTCGTCAATATGAAAGAGAGAATGAGAGAAGGATGAATGCGATCTGTTCTGTGGAAGAAATAGATGGGTGATGGGGGAAGGAAGAATGGGCAAGAGGCGATGTTGGGCAAGAAAGTTTTACTTTTCAAAAAATTTGGACACCGCCTAAGGGGCCTGTCCCTGCCCACTGATAACGATAGCGTTGGCGCTAAATGGACCCTGATGAAGTAAGCCCTGGAACAAGATCCGCCACCTGTGACTTGTGAGGGTTAGGAGTATGCCGAGGTGAAGTTTAGGCCTGGTCGAGCCTGACCAAACTTCAAAGTTCGCTCCTCCCAGCTGTTCAGGGCTGTCGTGTAACATAGCAGACAGCTTCTACATCAATAGATATGTAAACTCCGTGGATACGTCAACTCATGGATTGCCGACCACGGAACATGACAGACAGTACACTCAAACTGCTTCTGTTTTGCATTTTTTCCTTCTCGATCATCTTGGGAATAATAGATACATAAATAGCATGACTAAATGTAATATGGCCGAATTATACACCTCATTCTCCGCTGCACCAGGAGCTGTTTTGTTCATTCCATCGTGAAAGGTTCTGCCATCACCTTAACAGTAGCTTCTCTGGTATTCAACCAGTAAGGCAATCCCCACCGAAAGAAATTCAAGTCGTTACTTCTTGGAACCAGATTGCCAACTAAAAGCATAGTCCACACTCTGGAAAGTGTTTGAGTTCAATCCACATCAGCCATCAAGTACCCCCTGCATCATATCTCAACCTTCCCACTCTCCCCCGTCAAATTCCTTCCACCACTCTTTGATTCACGGAAACGGCTTGGCTCAATAAGAAGGATTCGGTCCTGGTCCCATAGATGGTGGGTAGTCCTTGTAGTCTGGTCCTCCCGGAGGACCAGCCATCGACCCTGGGCCGGAGCGTCCATCGCCAAAATGCTTCTTTCGCAAAGCGGCGAGCCTCTTCTTCTTGGTGATGGTGTTGATATAGGTACCAATGATGAACGAAACCAAGTTGAAGAACGGCACCCACGCATTCTCAGGCAAGAACTTCTGCGCGAAAGCGAGACACAAGGGCGACGTGATCCAGCTCACGCGCATGACCTTCCAGAAGCCGACGCGGACGGTAGCCCGCACCTGGTGGCACGTCCTGGCACCGGCGATCATGGCCATGGCGGACAAATAGACGGTGTTCTGGATGGGTGCGATCTAGTCACAGTCAGCCTTAAAGTTCATTCTTGGGACATGCTCGGGAGCGGGTGCAAGAACATACAACAAGGTTGCTGACAAGGATCTGCAGGATCTTGGCTCGCAAGCTTGTGCGGCCCTTGAAGATCTTCTGCAGCATCCAGATCAGTAGCGAACCAAGCGGCGCGCTGACCAAGGCGCCGTATGCGGCCATCTTAGGCACGCGCGAGGTGAAGTAGTGACCATTCCTGTTGCGGTCCTTGGCCAGCCATGATGCGAGCAGTTCTTGGCCACCAGAGAGGGTACCAGCGGTCAACATCTTGGTCCTCAGTGGGTTCTCCTCCAGCTGTTTGATGTAGGCCTATACGCAAGCAACATGGTGTTAGTGCATTGACTTCGCCGTAAGTGGTAGCCGCAGCTCATTTTGTTAACGATGGGCGTTCCGCTGCGTCGCAATGCGCCGTCAGAGGGTTCGGGGTAGTGACATACAGCCAGGTAGCCCTTGGTGCCCGCCATTTGCTTGCCGCCGGTAATAGCGGTACCAACGACCTCAGATATAGGATGCTTGCCGGTCGTGCCGGGGAGGGCACCGTCCCTCCCAACGAGCCGTTGGTGGGCATCGGCCGCAGCAGAGACGGCGGCGTTGGCGGCGGCGCCGGCAACGCCTTCGGTCTGCTTGTACGTCTCTCGCTCGAACTTGAGTGACATGGTCGCGGTGGATTAACTAGACCGACATGGGACAAGAACAACGATCGGATCTGGAGGCGACGCGCAGGGTCAGTGGGGTTGAACTGAGATTATGTGCAGAAGGAGGAGCAAATGGGCGTTGGCCTAGCCGTAAGGTTCGAGAGCAGATGGCTGGTCGTTGGATAGTAAAGTGGGAACCGATCATGGATTGACTGTTTACAAAACCTTTGTGGATCCACCTCCACATTGCATGGACCAGGCACGACCAGGGCAACGACGGACCATATGCAGTTGACAGGCTCAGGAATAAGTGGATAGAGAAGGCAAGAGGTTAGGAGGGCAAGATTCACTCACAATCAACAGCAAACAAGAGAGCAATTGTCTGGCCCAAGAAGCCCAAGGAATCAGAGCTGTCAAGTAATGAAGCCAGAGAGAGGGGAAAGATGCAGAGTTCAATTGGGAGAGAGGAAATTCGGGGAGGCTGGCCTTGACCTGGTACAGATTGGCTGAGATGCAGCTGTAATATCACCTACAGCAATAACGCGCCGGGGTCGCATGAGTCTAGCCTTTTTCGCGAAGACGATCGATTGTTGATGTGATACGCGATGACCAGTCATGAACCTGGAGAACGTACGGAAAACCAAGTCCTGCACTATCAGAGCCGGTCAGGTCTCCGGCCATAGATCCCGGCTCAACTCTGCCCAGGGCTGCCGAGGTGCAATCAGCTCTTCTCTTCTCTTCTCTTCTTCAACACCGTCCCTTTGGGAAGCGGAAGCTTACAATATCGACCATAAAGTCCCCATCCCAAGCTTCTTCAACTCGTCAGCCGTTTCGGAAGAAGATTCTGTGCGAGTGACACAGACGGCGGGTTTGTCCAAGGGAAAATAGTCGACACAAACAGGAGTTCCCTCCCCCCAACCTGGCTTTAGTCAGAGGCTGGTCTGGCGATATTTGACGGGCTTCTTCTATAATACAGCTTAGCGCCCAATGAGACAAGCTATGCCCATGCCCTTTATGCCCTCTCACCTCCTACCTTGCGAAATGCAACAGTCAAGTGGCGGATGGTATGCTTTCGTTCTATATGTCTGCTCTACTCCGTTCAAGTCGAGTCACGGCGTCATGGTCTCTCGTAGCCATTTCTCATGCCTGCAAACTCTCGACTGCGAATGTTTCAGGGTCGAAGATATACAATCCACTTAGCAGAAAACTTGCTCCTTCTATCGCTTGAGGCTCAGTAGCCCAAATTTACGACAATGTGCCTTGCACAAGCCTCCGGACAAGGCGGATGAGTGGAGAATTGTGATACCGTCGAGTAGTATCAAAGACATGATGCTATGCTATCCCCACAGGGTGTCTCGAGGGCTAGTGTGCCACCTATGCACTACCGATGGCTATTCAAGGGTTCAAAACACTGGCGACAACAAGAAAGGGGTGGAAGATGGCCACAGCATACGGCAGTTGGGACATCCCACCCTAATGATGCCCATGAAAGGCGACAACATCTCATCCTGAGAGAGTCGAGAGCAGCCAGTGCTGCTACGGGATATCTTTCACTGCTATCTGTTTTCTACATGCGATCTGGAGACGCACTTAAAGGCAAGAAACTACCCAATGTCCGGCTGTTCATTACGTTCCTCAGCAGACGCAGACGCCCACCACTTATGGGGTATGTGCACGTTGGAACGAAGGATTCTGATGAGGATGCTGTGGGGCTGTCTTTTAAGGGCTTGTCAGTGGTGTGGCTTTCAGAGGCAGTCTGTTGTTATGCTCGTTCCTTAAACTGCATGTTCAGAGGTACTCAGGCCTCCAGAAGCCATGTTATGTAACTCAAGCATATACTCTGAAGCATTAGTGAGGAATACCTGTGGAGGAGCTGCTATCACCCTACTATATGCTAGAGTTTACGGTCAATATCTCTAGCGTTCTTCGCTGCTCGCACGCCCCTCCTTCCAACACACCCTCCCATTTCACCACACCTCACACTAGGTACACACCCTTTTGTCTAGGTATCAACCCATGGATCACTCCCAGACCTTCTAGAAAGCTACACAACCTGATCCAGCTGATCCAGTTTCCAATACCGTTTGGAATTGCGTCCACGGTTACTCCCACAGAGCTCTACAATCTGCCTACACGATGGCTTCGAACTCACCCTCGCCGCCTGAGACACCTCGTCTGGCACCAGCCAACCCAGCACTTGGTGAGGGAACCAGAAACAATCGCCTTCACGGTTATTGTCCTCCGCCTACACGAGGATCGATGTTCGCACCTCAGTATCCGCCACTGCCTCCGCGGCATGTTCCTTACGCTGACAGGTGTTATTCACTGGGGATGTCGCGTGTGGTAAGTCGAATCCTGGGGATTCAGCAAGGCGTTGCAGCTTTCACATTGCTATCACCACAGACAAACTATAGCACCTACTGAATCACGTCTAGTATGATTGCACCCTGCGCTGCGATAAATGCGGTCGCGGCTCCGACTTTGGTTGGTTCTACCGCTGTACCAACGAGGCAGAGGCACGCCTGTATGATTCGGTTCGGGAGGGCAACATTGTAAGTTACCAGCTTTTGTGGCATACTGCACTGTAGGTATGTTCTGATCAATTACCAGGAGTATTTCGACGAGACCGGAAAGATGTTCAGCCAGCAGTTGAAGAAGCCCGACCGAGGCCCTGCAGCACGCGCCGACAAGCTCAGCCTGCTTCAAGAGCTCGAACCAGAGCAGGTCGAGTCCCTCTCCGGCCCCCAGCTTGCCAAACTGTTGAGGCAACGCGAGGGTGCCAATGCCACAGCCCTCAACGACAAATACGGCTTCCTTGCCCCTGCCGTTGACGATCGGCCTTACCTGACGAGCGAGCGACAAGAGTGCAAGAGCACGCTCTGCCCCCACTGTGGCAAGGGGATGGTGGGCCAAGAGATGGCCTTGCTCAACCTAGACGGCGTTCTCAAAGGTGACATTCCGCCCACGGTTGCTGTGGGCTACAGCTTCCGCAAGCACGGTCGACCAGTTGCTGATGCTGGGATCGTTCGCAATATTGGACAGCATCCAGACCCAGAGACAAAGTCGAGATCCCCTGAGTCTACCCACAGCGAGATTGCGGAGATCACTGACCTTATCGGTCCCGAAGAGGAGGACGAGACGACACTGCATGCCAGCGGCCCACTGACCCCCTCCGATACGTTCCTCACCACAGCCGATAGCAACGAGGACCTCTTTCAGCTTTATAGCGATGAGGACTCACCCGAGATCCCTCGCGAGGATGATCTTCATGATGCTTTCTTGTGAGGGGTTTGGATGGATAGATTCGAGTTGATCTGAAACGACGTTTGGGTTGCACACAAGTTCATCTCGGGACATGAGAACGCGCTGTATTGGGAGTACTTCATAAAAGTCCAGGATAAATTCAGCAGTGGAAGCAGAAATCAGGTCTACGGAAGACCAGTCCTCTCGTGTAACACCATCACTGGCTAAGTCTATTAAAGAACCAGGCTGCACTACCAATAAAGACAACGTCCCATGCTACCAATATGGGTTTGTGACCCAGCTATCTCCCGTAGCTTCCAAGGTTCTCTGGCGTGGATATCGGGAAGATAATGACAGGGAAGAGTGTCTCCAACTCTCGAGCCGCGCTGAAGTGGCGGAAGTGCTATAGTGCCCTTGCGCGGGCCTTCCTCGCTTCGAGCACCTGCCACTCGGCTTGGGTCTTTTTGGGCCTTCCGTTCTTGCAGAGGCCTTGAGCCAGAGAGTTGCCGTAGTCGTGGTTTAATTCTAAGTGTGTGTTTGGATGAAGTCTGAGGTGAGGCTATTGTAGGCAGGGATCAGATGTCCCTAGGTGCTAACAGAGGATTGATTGGCTGGTTCGGGCCCACATGACGTCTCCTTGATGGACCCTAGACGATTAGCTGTTTATCGGCCCGCCTTCGGGCAGTCAGTTGGCACCTCAGCTCCTCTTAAACATGTTGACCTCTCCTTCCCGGACAGGGGGAGCTTGTTCCTAGACACTACCTAGGTAATTGCTTTAGCAGGCCAGAAGAAGCTATGGTATGTCGTTCACCCATTTTGAAACACACCACGAGGAGCATCTCACTTGGGCGGAATGATGCTGACAAGATCTGGACGGCCAGCCTTCCGATCGTTCTCCGCTGCTCGCCAATTCGCGGCGGTCAATAGACTCAGCCCGATCCGACCATCTTGCCGAGGAAGAGGATAATCTGGTTAGGGGTGTGTCACCAGATCGCCAGGCATGGACAAATCGACTCCGCGAGATCATCCTTTTTATATGGGCACTTCTGGCTACCGCGATCATCATCGTCCTGGCAGTATGGATCCAGCACAACCAACAAACAGGGCCCTACTCTAAGCCCGCCGGCAAGAGGAACCTCATCTTTATGGTCTCCGATGGGATGGGACCTGCATCCTTGTCCTTGACGAGGTCATACAGACAGCACGTGGACGGGCTGGATCACGACGACACCCTGACCTTAGATAAGCATTTCTGGGGAACGAGTCGGACGCGATCGAGCAATAAATTAGTCACGGACTCGGCAGCTGGAGCGACCGCCTTCTCTTGTGGCAAGAAGAGCTACAATGGAGCCATCTCAGTATTGCCGGACTTCTCCCCATGCGGATCTGTTTTGGAGGCGGCCAAGAAGGCTGGTTACCACACAGGACTGGTGGTTACAACCGATATCACCGATGCAACCCCTGCATGCTTCGCAAGTCACGTGAACCTGAGAGAACAGGAAGATGAGATTGCTCTGCAGGAGACTGGCGAGGGAGCCCTGGGGCGAGTTGTTGACCTGATGCTTGGCGGAGGACGATGCCACTTCCTCCCCAACACAACCGAAGGAAGCTGCCGGCTTGATGATATCGATGTCACCAAGATTGCTCAAGAGAAGCACAGTTGGACATACCTGGATAACCGCGCCGGCTTCGACAGTCTGTGGGGCGGAGAAAACGTCTCTTTGCCTTTGATGGGCCTGTTCGCCAACACTGACGTGCCCTTCGAAATCGATCGCCGGAACATGGCAGATATCTATCCTAGCCTTAGCGAGATGGCGGCGACTGCCCTGCGGGCTCTGGAGAAAGCTACAGAGAATAGTGACCAGGGCTTCTTCCTCATGATCGAGGGTAGCCGGATTGACCATGCCGGCCACATCAACGACCCTGCGTCCCAAGTGCGGGAGGTTCTCGAGTACGATAAGACCTTCAAGTCTGTCGTGGACTTCCTTGAGAATAGCAAGACCGAAGGAATGCTTGTGGCTACCAGCGATCACGAGACCGGTGGTCTAGCTACGGCTTGGCGTAAGTTCCGAGAATCGACCCATGTCACATGTCGCATTTATCTAACAGTTCACAGAGTCGCCAGATGCCGCTTTGCCAGTGTACAACTGGTATCCGACTGTGCTGGCCAAAGCCAACGCCTCTGCTCAATACCTGGCTAGCAAGTTGCATAAGCACATTGCATCAATCAACTCGGACCCTGTCGCGCTCAACGGCCTTGAGGATTGGATCAACACCGAGTTGGTGATCTCCGGTCTGGGGATCACTGACGCTCACGATTTTGAGCTCAAGAAGCTCGCCACAGACCCGACGTATGCGATCTTCACCTTCTCGAAGATGATTAGCCAGCGTGCGAGAATTGGATGGTCCACCTATGGCCACTCGGCGGTTGACGTGAATATTTACAGCTCCGGAGGGCCCCAGGCTGAGGATATTCACGGAAATGTCGAGAACACGGACGTGGGAAAGTTCCTGAGGAACTATCTGGATGTTGATGTGGAGGCCGTTACGGAAGAGCTGAAGGAGAAGATGGACTGGGAGCAAACTGTGGCGCTTTCATTGGACGAGATGATGGTGAGGCCGGGTTATGAGATTGAGGCGACCCAAATGGATTAGGTCGAGCGGACGTCTTATGTAAGTTATTGGCATTTTTCTTGAGGACGGCTTGGATACACATCTCAACGTTTTCGTCGCATCTTTTGGCAGACGGTGTTGCTGGGCATTTTCCATATTCTTTATTTACATGTTGGGAAACAATCATCAGATACCCCCGGTTATCGAGGCATCAGTTTGGGCTCTCAAACCTTGTGTAACAGTCTGTGTGGGTACAACCTCTGGTAATATGAGACTTAAGGTTTCCCAGCCGCGTGCCACAGAAACAGAGCGCTGGGAATATTTTGTGGTAATTGGTCATAGCTTCAGTCTTCATGTGCTGCAGCCTTGAACGGTTCGACCTGTGCTTAGTTTGCTCAGCATCACTTTCTTCAAGAGGTAGCAGTTCCCAAATACCCGCCCCAGAAAGTCCATATCTCCTTGCCGGGCTTATAAGTTCCTCGTTTGTCGACCGAAAGTTTGCCATCTGAGGTTTACACTCATCTCCTCCTCATCCAATCACGTTCACATGACCCGTTCCCTCCTGATTGCTGAAGTCTGGCTGAGGCCCCGATTCCCCCATTCCGCTGGAAACCGTCGAGTCCCTCATTTAGGAAGCCGTTTCAATATGGGAAGTGTTGCGGTGTATCCTGAGAATCCGCTTGCTAGCCTCCTGAGACACCTCAGCACGCCGACTGCTCCCATGGTTGTTATGCCATCATCTCTCTCTCATAGATGCTTGCCCACGCAGTTTTGACTGGTGGGTGTGGCGGACATGACCGTCGTGGAGGTTTCAAGTTTGTGGAAACAAGGTTGGGAACAAGTCCGGGTTGCCTGCTATGAGGAGTGATTGGCAGCCTCTTGTCCCGCCTGGGAGCCCTGGGAAGTCGAGACCGCATCTGGATATTTTAGAGAAGGAACATCTCTTCTCCTCGGGCGTATTTGTTGGCGTATTCGTTATTTCCTGTGTCATCTCAAGCGGCTTTGTCTCCCCCAGAGTATCGGTTGTGCCAGCGGGATCATCCAAGCCGTCAACTACAGGATTCCCACCAGCGCAGACGACTTGTGCCACTTAATCCACTTTCTCAGCTTTTCTTCCGCACTCTGCAACTTGTTCACTTCCCGGTCACTGGCCTCCTGGGCCATAACTAAGAAACAGTTAGCCAACCTTTGTCATCCGGGACGACCGTTTCCCGGTGGGCGAAAAGGAAACGCGATCGCAAGCAACCACTCATCCCCACCAATACCAGGGCACATTATCAAAGGAGGACCCCGTCGACCAACGCCCAGATGTGCATCTACATCCAGACCATCCCCCTCTGCGGCCACCCGCCCCCCACCATCCTCGCCTACGCCTCCTGCACCGACGTGCTCGCGCAGCTGATGCGCATCACGGAGCCCGAGGCCTGGGAGCCGGGGGGCCTGGACAGGGTCCCCTTCGAGATGAGCGACGACTGCGACCCGCGCCCGGACAACATCTACGTGCTGTACTCGGACGACTACTGCGGCTGGGAGTGCCGGAACAACGCGTGCCGGCTGGCGGGCGAGCTCGGCGGCCTGGGAGGGGGCTTCGGCGGCGTCGGCGGGGGGGTGCTGCCCGCGTACGACGCGGGGAGGGGCCAGTATGTGGCCGGCGGTGGCGTCGGCGGTGGTACTGGGGGGATGTTTGGTGGTGCTGGGAGCAAGCCTATGGTGATGGGGATGCCGGGCGCAGAGTTTGGCCCGGGAAGTGAGAGGCTGGGTATCGGCTGGCGGACTGTGTGATGAGGCCGTGAGGAGAGGCCGGTCCTGGAGGAAGATCTATGTATTCATTAAGTTGAATTAGAGCACCCGCAATCTGTCTTTAACTATTCGTACAGTCCATGTCCAACAAAACGCCACCTCCCGGTGTCCATGATCCATTGCTGTCGAGGCATTCAATTTAATCAGCCCATTTCCCCCGTTCCCTCGATTATTTTGTGGTATATGTCCTCATCCTACCGTATTGCCTGTGTCTCAAATCCCACTCAGATACTCTGCTAGAGTCATCTATCATGGAATAAGAATTTGGGTTGTTCTCACCTGCAAAACTTGGTCCCGAACGTTCTACCGCCTCCCTCCCTCCCATTTGCAAGATTTTACCATCAAATTATAACCACAATATGCCTCTTCAGTCCGAAAGATCCGACATATCATCTTCTGATGGATCGCGGAAGTAGACCAAGTTGAAACTTCCATTCAAGCTCGAAGCCATCAGTCTCGTGAGCTCGGCTTCATGGCGCTCCGATATTTTAGTATCCCCATTTTGGTTTACAATATCCAATCGAAAGTCGCGATGCGAACTAGCTACCTTGAGTGCCTCTATGAAAGACCTGATGCCCTCGTAAGTGAATATGGATAGCCCGTTGATGTAGAGCGCTCTCAGTGATGGTATCTGCGCGAGGTGCTCGAAAATGGCATCTGTGAGGTTTTCACCATCGAAGTTGAGTTCCTCGAGGTTGCGTAATGATTCTCTGATAAGGAACAGGTCTCCAGTTGTCAGTTGCACTTGGTCGATACCGGTAGCCTTCTGCATAATGTCGAGGTCTCTGAGTTTCTTGCAAGAGCAAATAGAATCCAGAAGTTTGTCGTGTCGCGCTCCATTGGGGTCAGGAACCTCGGCGTTGGAACGGAAAACCAGACTCTCCAGGTCGGTTTGGTAACCTAGGGCGGAGTAGAATGCTTCTTCATCATCAATCAGCTCCACATCCAGCTCCCTGAGTCGTAGATCAGGAGAGCTGAGGACGTCGGAAAGGAGCTTGCTTGCCCCGGCGAGTTTCGAGATACTAAGTCGCTTCAACGATCTGCATTCCTTGAGCCATACAGCGACCCTTGGAAGAGGATCCTCGCCATCAGCAGCCCACATACTAGGCGGTGAGGGGATGCTGGACTCGATTTTGAGCTCCTCCAAGTACTGACAGCTGGTTAACAAATGTAGAAATGGTAGAGAGGTATTCCCAAGACTTGACAATTCTAATGAACGAAGAGATCGTGAATGATGCATCAAGCCTTCCAAGGCGTCAAAGCCGATTTCGTTGGCGCTGAGAACGCGGAAATTCTCAAGGGAGTTCTCACGGAGACTTCGGAAGAACTCGGACATATTCTGATCAACAGTTGTACCTCGAATATTGTAGCAAGTGAGTTCCCTGAAGGAGGGACAGTTCTCACGGATGGACTCGGCGACCTCCGCTGACAATACCGAGCCGTCTCGAACAGATAGCGTGGTGAGTGTCGACAACCTCGCGGTCCAAACAGAGAGCAGAGAAGTCGGAAGATTGGCGCCCTCAAGGCTTGTAAGCTGAACCGACTTGTTCTGTTTTTCTGAAGCTTCCTTGGCAAACTTTGTGATAGCGTCGCCAACCTTCTCCACGATTTTCTGGATTTCCAGAACCGGTTTACCAGCTCGGGTCTTCATGCGTCCACTGATGATATCGAATTCCTTCATGGGTCCTTCGAAAAATGATCTTCTCCGCTTGGGGTCCCGGGCGATGTCCAGAAGAAGTTGGTCGAGATCACTAAGTCCAAGCGACTTGATCCAGAGACAATATGGGTAGAAAGTCACCCCAGCGCTGGAGAGAATAATGGATCGCCACATGCCAGCCCACCTGCGCTTTCCATCATAGGTCGTTCCCATGTCATCCGCATTTGAAGAGTCGTGGATGCTAGGTGAGTTTTTGGTCAGTCTCAATAAGCCCGAACAATTCAAGGGATAAGGTGAATAGGCCCAGGAAAGCTGGGGGGGGGGGGTGTAGATATTCGTCGTACTGTACTCACCTATACAAGAGAGGTACGGCATAGCTGGCCCAGCTTCTGCTCACCAGGGCGCAGTTGAAGAGACTGTTGAAATCTTGCTGGCGCTTTAGATCTTGACAGACGAGCCACCAAATCTCTTGTGGCACGTCTAGGGCCATATTGGGTATGCTGGTACTTGAACTGTGGTGACACAGCCCTTGCTATTTCAATGAAGTGACGGACGCGTACGATGTTGAAAGACGCGACAGAGTGGTATTAATGATGGATCAGCCACCTTTTATCGAAGCGTTGGAATTATCAACGACTGCACAATAATTATGAATTGTAATGTTTCAATTCAAGATAAAATCAAACGCGACAATGAGAGATGTCTACGACAGGACGATGAGGATGAATGTTGTTCAGCTACCTGGGGCGAGTCAAGGTTGATGTCATGTACGGTCTCCGGGGGGGGGGTCAGGGTTCCTAGGGTTCTATGTAGCGCGAGGGCGCGTCAAAGAGTCGCTAAACGGACCCCTTGATTTGGTTATCCCAGGATCAAGCCCAACTTGCGAGGCTGGACATATGGACTTTGAACATCTTATGTTGAATTAGTCATTTTCTCTTGTTTTAAGAAACGTCGACCAGGTGCCAAACATACCTAGCGACAAGGCACATTAAGCAGCACAGGTCCACTCCAGTACAATTATACAGAGACTTTGACGCCTTCGCTCTTTCCTCCTTCGACATCGACGAAGCAACTGTCACACCCAAAGACGGCGCCGTCCAACGCGGTTGCAGTCAGATGATCGTATAGAGGAATTTTTTGGACTATTCCGGCACCTTCAGCCAGACGACAAGCAGCCGTGCCCCTGCACTGTCAGATCATCGAGTCGCCATGGCTCTGGTGAGCTTCACCCTCAACGAGGAGGGCGTGGGTGCGTTCAACGACGCGCTCTTATGTATCCATAAGTTTAGTGATGATGTTTCCCTCGAAATCAAGAAAGATATAGTAAGATATGCCACCATATCCAGCCAACTGGAAGCCCTCATGTATGAATATACCCGCATGCTAACATGTGTGCTTGACCTAGTTGGTTCTTACTGCACTCAATCTCACCAAGTCCGCATATGCCTCCTTCACCTTCGCCGCAAACAGATTCTTCTCACGTTTCTCATTCGAGGGAAATGCGCAGTACCGCGAGAGGTTCTACTGTGTGATTTACATCAAGGCAAGTATGAGTTGACTCGTCTTAACTACCTAGCGCTCTGACCTCCATGTACAGGCATTGCTCTCTGTCTTTCGTACGCGGACAGGCGGTGATCCAACCAGAGACCGGGACAACGTCACCACGATCGAGAGATGTGATGTCTCAATTGATGATGGCCCTGGGAAAAAGAGCCGCTTTATTGCAAAAATCTTCTGCAGAAACGGTATGTCAGGCTGGATGTCTTACTGCATACTATGAGCTTCTAACTCTTGACTAGGCATTACTGCGACTCATCGGCTTTCGTTTGAGGCGAAGGCCCCTATCCATGCCAAGTTCGACAAAACCGAGGCCATTCACCACTGGACCATCAATCCTCGCACCCTGCGCTCACTGATGGAGCATTTCGGTCCTGGGATCGATCTCCTTGACATCAACACCGATGGAGATAACGTCGTTAACCTCACATGCTTCACCGAGAAACAAGTCAGCGTAAACAACGAAGGCAAGAAAAATATGGTCCTGTAGTTGTAATCATGGCGTTATTTCTAACCAGTTTCTAGCTGTACTAAAGAAACCGCTGCATACCTCCATCGCGGTGGAGATGGACGAGTTCGACGACATCGACGTGGCAGAGAAGCTCCATATTATAATCAGCGTCAGAGACATCCGTGCCATCCTTCAACATGCCAACTGGACAAGTAGCGAGCTCTCGGCTGCCTACTCAAGACCAGGTCGCCCGATGAAGATATCGTATAATGGCGATGGCATCATTTGCGAGTTTGTCCTGATGACGGTTGACGAAAAGGGTACGGCGGCTCAAAAGAAGGGCCAAAGCAGGGCTGCTGCAAAGGCTACCAGGCCGGCTCTACATGCTGCACCTAACACGCCTGCCGCGCAAGTCAGCAACCATGCTCGGCAGCAAAGTCCATCAAGGGAGCAACAGGCTCAACAAGCCAGTATGCCGCCACCAGCACGGAAATCTGCTGGTCCGCGCTCGTCTCAATTCGATATTCGAGCACCTCTGGCGCAGCCTCCCTCGACCCTGAAGTCCGACTCGCTTTTCCTTCCTCAACCAGACGAGGACGAACAGTGGGAGCCTGTCAATCCAGAGGAGGACGACGAAGAGGGCGAGAACCCACGGCTTGAATGGGGTACCAGCAATGATCCGGTAGGTGACCTTGAACCATCGGCAGATGACACGTGCTTATTCTTGTCACAGAACCCATCGACCTTGCGGACGAGCAACCAGTCCAGTACCACGCAGGGCAACCCACTGAACTACGCAGGGGATGATATGCCTTCCTTCCTGGATCCGACACAGAGGGTTTCGGATGTCCGCAGATTTGGCCTTTTTGGAAGCTAGGCGGCGATGATGGCCAAGGCTCATTCGATCGTCATCGTGACCGGATTGCCATGTGGAGTGAAGTGGGCTGGGTATATCGAGTTCGCATATTTCTGCAATAGGCAGGGTGTTGCCGTGCAAGTTGCAAATTTTGTTTCGTTCGGATGTTCTTTTTTGTACGACTGACAGGCTTTGCATTTCGGAGCGAGGAGCTCAAGGTTGGCTTGGAATTTCAATATTTATCCAGCTGGTCGCGCAACCGGCACCAATTCCTGTGATCCCAGAACCGGGTGGAAGGTATTTCTTCGAGGCGATCACATTCCATCGCCCCTTGACATCGCCGTTCTCTACCCGGGGTCCGCAGTTTCCATGCTCACCCCATCCCCAAGAAAGCACATCGCCATCCTGTGTCATTGCCACGACGTGCTCGCTGCCTATAGCAATATGTTCGAGTTGCGGAAGGCCCGGAGGCGCCAACTGGCCATGGTCATCCCGACCCCAGCTCACCAGTTTGCCATCTGCTTTCAAAATGAACACGGAGCCCCAGCTGGCGCCCACATCTTTCCAACCCACAGCGCTCGCGGGCGCAGATGACTTGACACCAGCCTTGTCTGCGCCCAGAACAAGGACTTCGCCACCCTCCGTGGGCCCAAACAGACAGGTAAACTCGCGGCCACATACCGCCCGCGACACTTTGAAATCCACGCCCTCTATCTTTCGTACTTCCTGTACAACCCCGTCGATAGCGGTGCCGAGTTGACCTTTTCGCCCGTTGCCCCATCCATAAACATCGCCGTTGCTGAGCACTGCGACGACGTGGCCCATGCATGCTGACAAGCCGACGATCTCGGTGTCAGGTGGTGGGAAGTCCTTGATGCGGGAGACTAAAGGCGTCCGCACGATGAACTGCCCCTGGCCGAGCTCGCCCTTCATGCCTACGCCGAAGCTCGACACGATCGTGTTCCGGCCATGCTCGTCCGCCTGTACGACAACGGATGCTTCCCAGGTCGCACCTATATGCTTCACTGGTGTCGCCGCCCCATCCTCGTTCGTGGGCAGAGCGACCTCCTGCGCGATGAACTGCCCCGATTTGTCCTTCTGCCCCGCAGACAAGGGACCACAAGCACCGGTTGAGGAGTCGCCGGCCCAGTAAAGCACCCCGTCCTCGGTAAGCAGCAAGGTGTGGTTCCCGCCGGCTGCGATGCGGACCACGGGCTTGGATGGCTCGGACCCCGGGCGGAACAGCACTTGCCGCGGTACGGAGACGTCCTGGTCGTGGCCGATGCCGAGTTGGCCGGAGCCGTTGGAGCCTATGGCGCAGACTACGGGTATCTTGTCTTCCATGGCAGCCATAGGGTGTTTTTTTATTGGACCACTTTGGCTGAAGAAAGGTGTTAAAGAGTCAGGTGGAACGGATAGTATGATCTCACTTGAGAGCATCGATGGTTCTGTTCTAATCCAAGGGGGTGGGTTTAGCAGAGGTGTAGACAAGCTCCAAAAGCTCATGTGGGCCCAGTAGGTCATAGCGCCAATCAGATGCTTGTGGACGGCATCCGGCGGCATTTTGTTCCCTGGACCCGCCTGTTCGTTCAGAAAATTTGGGACTTTAAAAAGGCACGATCAGAATTGACTTTCCAAAGCATCTCCTAAACAAATCATTCAACCAAACCAACCAACTCCTCTTCCTCCTCTCTCGACGAAGTGTGAGCTCTTAGGATGTGATCCGTTCCTTTTCGAGCTCAGCGCATACATCGAGATCAGAAGGAACAGCAATTATGGCCACCGCGTCGCAAACGTCGCAGGTCCAGCTGGACATGGAGGGCTTCACCGTTGGCATCATTGGCATGGGCGACATGGGCAAGATGTACGCCCGTCGTCTGTCTGCCGCTGGCTGGAGGTAATTTGCTCCATCCTGTCCCATTTTTGGGACGCCTCCAGGACAGCACTTACTGTCCTGGAGGTTTCAAGCTGGTAAGTTTCTTGAATTCCCTTTATTTTGCATACCAAAACACCCCTTCACACCCCCCCTACAATGATGACTTGAGTGCATTTGGCTAGAGTATCGCTCATCGGCCGTTCCGGTTCGGTGGGTTTTCCATGATGAAAAATCTCAGCTACCTTATAATTTTTGTCTGAATCACCAAACATAATACGTTTTTGTCGAATATCACTTTCGAGGGACATCGGCTAACAAAAACTCATCAGGTTTCTATTAGCTCAATATATGCTATACATGTTGGTAGTACACTACTGACATGAAGCGCGGGGCAGGATAAAGGCATGCGACAGGAAGGAGAAGTACGACAGCCTGTGCGAGGAGTTCGCTGAGAATGTACGGTCTTGTCACCATGTCCCGCGCATCATTACGTGTGGCTCAGAGCTACTTGGCGAGTACGGCATGCTGAGAAGTGGTCCGTCTAGAATAATATACAAATTCTCCAAAACGGTCATCTTGTCTCGAGAGAAAGCGACTACATCCTGTACAGCGTAGAAGCTGCAGTGCTCGGCACTGTCGTAAAAGAATATGGCCCTTGTACGCCCCGACTCCGTGTGAATGTTATATGTATGGGGGAGTCATGCACTTACCATGTTGTGTTGCAGCTACAAAGATGAATGCTATCGTTGGAGGGCAGACGTCATGCAAGGCACCCGAGATCGCCGCCTTTGAGGCGTACTTGCCTACTGACGTCGATATCGTTCCCTGCCATTCTCTACATGGGCCAAATGTCGACCCTCGTGGCCAGCCACTGGTGAGTCTTGGCTGCTTTGCTAGAGGCACACTCACTCCCTCTCACACATGAGCATAGGTCCTCATCAAGCACCGCGCCTCCGATGCCTCCTTTAACAAGGTCGAAGCCGTCCTCCGATGCCTTAACTCCAAGCATGTCTACCTCACGGCCGGCGAACACGACCGCATCACAGCCGACACCCAGGCCGTCACGCACGCGGCCTTCCTCTCCATGGGCAAAGCCTGGCACGCGATGCAGCAGTTTCCCTGGGAGGGCGCGCGGTACGTCGGCGGGATCGAGAACGCCAAGATCAACCTGACGCTGCGCATCTACTCGCAGAACTGGCACGTGTACGCGGGGCTGGCGATCCTGAACCCCGAGGCGCGCAAGCAGATCACGCAGTACGCGCGGTCGACGACGGAGCTGTTCAAGCTGATGCTCGAGGGCGAGCACGCGGAGCTCCGGAAGAGGGTCTACGCGGCCAAGGAGAAGGTGTTCGGCAAGGAGGGCGACCCCAAGTGGGAGGAGACGCCGCTGCTGCGGGACGACATCCTGGACCAGTTCAGCCTGGGGACCAAGCCCGAGGAGGGCAAGGCGCTGGCCAACAACCACCTGAGCCTGCTGGCCATGGTGGACTGCTGGAGCGCGCTGGGGATCGTGCCCTACGACCACATGATCTGCTCGACGCCGCTGTTCCGGCTCTGGCTGGGCGTCACCGAGAACCTGTTCCGGCACCCCGAGAGGCTGGACGAGGCGCTGCGGACGGCCGTGGAGGACAACACGTTCCGGTCGGACGACCTGGAGTTCACGTTCGCCGCGCGGGGGTGGGCCGAGTGCGTGTCGCTGGGCCACTTCGAGACGTGGATGGAGAGGTTCAAGGTCACGCAGCGCTTCTTCGAGCCTCGCTTTACGGAGGCGGGCAAGATCGGCAATGCCATGATCAAGGCCGTGCTCGAGACGACCAAGGACTGAGCGAGGTGTCCTGTGTGTATTCGGGGCATACTCACCCGTTGCACCGGTTATCTGTGTTTCGGCCGATGCGATGTTTCTGACGGGGAGAGGGACTGCGGACAACCGAGACCCTATCGTCAGCAGAAGCATTCACGGAGTGTTCTGCTGTTATACGTTACATACTATGCGCTAAAGCAGCCAATAAATTCCAAACTATATTCCAGCAAATCCTTGGGAGTATGTGCGCCAGTTGTAGTAGGCTAATAACCTCTGCATAACAGCTGCAGAGCCAGATCCCAAAGGGGCTACTGTGATTTCAGATGTGTTTGCAGACGTTTGCTTGATTGAGGATTGCTGCTATCTAGGTCTTTAATGCAGTGTTTAGTGGGTTGCGATTGAATCATCCAAGTAGTGAATCCCACAGTCCGGCCAGAAGTTATTTTCCTTTCTTCATTATGAAAATGCCATCCAAGGCTCTTTGGTTGGTCCGGGTTATTGAAGAAACTCCATTTGGAAACGAGAACACGTGAAGCGTGACAGAGACGCGACCACTTAATCATCCATTGAAGTGCGTCATCCTCGTCCGGGATCGCCGCTCGGATTTGAACTTCCCAACTCTACTCATTGCAACGGCAATAGAATGACGGTTCACCTTTAGGCTGACAACGCTAACTTTCCCTCGTAAGGTTTTGGAACCTTTCGAAGTTTCTACGCTGCTGCCTACAGTACACTTTCCTTTCACACTTCCTGTCTACTGCAATCATATTGTTTCCTTTCCTCAACCCATCCCTCGTCTCCCGCTGTGCCCCTTCCCATAGCAACTGTCAGCAGTCAATCAATTTTGGGCCTGTCTTTTTCACTACAATCCCATGGACTCATTTTGAGATAACATTCATGATGGCTTCTCAAGACGGCGATCAAGTCGCCGACTCGCTTCCTGTCGAGCCAAACACCAGTGTGAACGATATCGACAAGTCAGTGACTTTCGATGACAATGCCCATGCAGCCTCCTCGCCTAATACCGATCGCGACGGAACTCCTGCCCATATCTCTGAAGACCTCGATGAAGAGTCGGCCTTGAAGAGCTTAAATACAAATGTTCGCGACCAAGAAGATCTCGAGCGCGACATCACACACCAAGCTAGCCTCGCTCTAGCCGAGGCCGAGGACAGTAAAGACAAAAACCGTATCGCAAGAGCGGAGGCCACAAAGTTGAAGTTCATCAATCGGAAGATGGAGCAAGAGCAGAAGCTGCGAAGAGCTTGGGGAAACACACCTCTGAAAGACAAGATTCAGCAGGAAATAGCACGGATCAATGCGGAAATCGAGTTGGTCGACAACGATATTGCGGACTTCAATGCGCGCATCGAGGAGAGACACCAGGCCGAGGCGGAAGAAGATGTCACTGCTACTACATCAACTGGCAAGTTACCAGGCGAGACACAACGAGAGTACCTCATCCGTACAGGCAAGATCACGCCATTTGCCAAGATCGGTGGCCCAAGGCCGGATGGTGTACAAGGAGAGCTTGCGAATGCTATCATAGAAGCTGAGGATGAAGCTGTTGCCGAAGAATTGGAGCTAGAGCAGAGCACTGATCAGCCACGATCTCATCGCAACCTGCGTCTTCCGGGTTTCGCCGAGGACCCAGAGGAGGTGGCTGCAACACATATCGAAAATGAATTCTCTCTTCGACCTCGAAAGAAGCGGAAGGTCCAGCGGGAAGCAGCCTCATCTGACGAGTTTGAGCCCAACGCCGCTGATGTGGCCTCCCCACTCGGGTCTGAGGACTACGACATGACCGATGTCACTCGAACCACCCCTAGAAAGACACCAAAATCTGCCAAAGAGGAAAAGAAAATCGATTTCAGCAAAATCGATGACGGGGACGAATCAGCATATCAAAGACGTTTGTCCGACTGGATTGAGCGCAGAAGCCGTGCTCGGCACCACAAGCAAGAGCGGGATGGATTACCAGTAGATGTATCTGGAAATCCTGGTGAAGAAGAATGGTATAAACCATCCCCGGACCAACCAGATCACCAGTTTGAAAACGGAATGAAGCTGCCTGGTGATATTTATCCGTCACTTTTCGACTATCAAAAGACCGGTGTGCAATGGCTGGCGGAGCTATACTGTCAGGGGGTTGGAGGTATTGTGGGCGACGAGATGGGCCTCGGGAAGACCATACAGCTCATTTCTTTCGTGGCGGCACTGCATTATAGCAAGAAGCTCACAAAGCCTGTTCTTGTTGTCGCGCCTGCGACTGTCCTCCAGCAATGGGTGAGCGAGTTCCATCGGTGGTGGCCACCTCTCCGAGTTTCGATTCTGCACTCGTCTGGAAGCGGCATGGTGGATGTCGGCAGGGAAGAGCGCATAGAAGACGAGGATATGTGGGAAGAGTATCAGAAGCCAAAGAAGTCGAACAAGGCAGCGAAGAAGATCGTGGATCGAGTGGTCAAGGACGGCCACGTTTTGGTCACCACATACGCGGGTCTCCAGACGTACGGGGACGTTCTGATTCCCGTCAATTGGGATTATGCCGTGCTGGATGAAGGACACAAAATCCGGAACCCAAATACATACATCACCTTCTGCGCCAAGGAATTGCGCACACCCAACCGAATCATTCTCTCGGGCACTCCGATGCAAAACAGTCTGATTGAGCTTTGGTCGCTCTTCGACTTCATCATTCCTATGCACCTCGGCTCGCTGGTCGCGTTTCGAAGCCAGTTTGAGGTACCCATCAAGCTCGGTGGGTATGCTAATGCAACCAATCTGCAAGTGATGACGGCACAGAAATGCGCGGAGACCCTGAAGGATACCATCAGCCCTTATTTGTTGCAGCGTACCAAAAAGGACGTGGCTGCAGACCTTCCGAAGAAGCAGGAGCAAGTGTTGTTCTGCAAGTTGACGAGCGTCCAGCGAGATGCTTATGAGCTGTTTCTCAAGTCCTCAGACATGAATGCCATCCTCAACAAAGGCCGTTCCTCACTTTATGGCATTGATCATTTGAGGAAGATCTGTAATCACCCAGACCTGGCCTTTCCACAGCGAAAGAACCGGCCAGACTACCAGTGGGGATCAGCGCGTCAGTCTGGCAAGATGCAGGTCGTAAAGCGACTTGTACACTTATGGAAGCGGTTTGGCCACAAGGTCCTGCTGTTCAGCCAAGGTGTTCTAATGCTCGACATATTGGAGGCCTTTCTCAAGCGACAGGGCGGAATCAACTACATTCGCATGGATGGAAAGACTCCTGTCAAGGAACGGCAGAAGCTAGTCGACAGATTCAACAATGATCCCCAGCTTGACGTGTTCCTTTTGACCACGAAAGTGGGTGGCCTTGGCGTCAACCTCACCGGTGCCAGTAGGGTTATTATATATGACCCGGATTGGAATCCTTCCACTGACGTGCAGGCCCGGGAGAGAGCCTGGCGATTGGGACAGAAGAAAGAAGTCATCATCTTCCGTCTGATGACTGCCGGCACAATCGAAGAGAAGATTTACCATCGGCAAATTTACAAGCAGTTTCTCTCGAACAAGGTCCTGAGAGATCCGAAACAGCGTACGACGCTGAACCTCCGCGATATGCATGACTTGTTCACCCTCGATGTCGACCACGACGGTGCGACGGAGACAAGTCGGCTCTTCACTGGCAGCGAAGTCACGATGGACGTTACGCCCAAAATTGCACCTGGAAACACAAATTACGACCTCGACGACCAGCATGCCAAAATGCTTGGTAATATGGCACCTCAAGGCGATGATGATGAGGATGACAAGGTGCGTGAGATCGACGGCGTCACCGGGGTGGAAGAATTCCAGCAGGAGGAGGATGCCCCCACCGGGGAGGAAGACCGCATCATGGCCGGGATTTTCGCCCGTGGTGTTCACGAGGCTCTCGAGCACGACGAAATCATCAATGGCAAGAAGGCCGTGAAGGCCGACCGCACGATCCTCGAGCGCGAGGCGAACCGCGTGGCGGCCGAGGCAGCCGATCATCTACGCCGCTCCAGGGAGCAAGCTCGCCACGTCCCTATCGGCACGGTCACCTGGACTGGGGAGCACGGCCAGTCCGGCGCGCCCCGCCCTTCCAGCACCGGCCTCGGGCGTGCAGGCCCGGGCTCCGCGAGCGTGCTTGCAGGAATCCGAGGCCGCCAGGGCCTTGACAGTGGTGGCGGCGCCAGCAGCTCTCGCTCGGGAACAGCGACGCCACCGAGCGGTCGGTACGGAGTGAAGGAGTTCAAGGAGATGATCCCCCTCTTTATCCGGCGACATGGCGGGCGTTGCCCGTCCAAGGTGCTGGTGGACCACTTCAACCCGTACTGCCACACGAAGAAGGCGACGGATGCGTTCAAGGCGGCGCTGAATACTGTGGCGAGGATGGAGCAAACTGGGTCTACCATGAGGGGCATCTGGTCACTGAGGACGGCTTACAAGTGAGATTGGCGAGGTTGATGATGTGTGCTGATTATACTGGAAGTATCCGGTTTGTTTGATATTCGATGACTACCCAAATAGCAAGGTGTTGGTTGGGGTTACTCAGGGACGGTCCTGGTTCTCAGGGTCCAAGGGAAGTACATGGCCGGTCAGAACTGTGCTCAATTTGACCACTTAACTTCAGTCTCGCTCACCAGATAGCAGGGTTCAATCTATCGAGCGTTGACTCCCCCATGTTAACCCTTTTGGTCAAACGCTCCTTGTATAGCATACAGCTCGTAACAATGGAAAGGCCGACGTACGAGCTTAGTGATCTCTTGAAATCCGTCCATCGGGCCGTAAACATTGATCTCACGCACATTGTCACGAGCCTGAGAGACATTTCACGCGAAACGGGTCAAGTAAATGTGGTGGTTCACTTTATTTTTTCATTGCCGTAGCTGTGCCATACGCATCAACATGTGACCAGCCCCCGAGAGGGAGCTGTGAAGAATGGAGACCAGGCGCGAGCCGTTCTCCTCGTAACTGTCAACGCCACAGAGTGACCCATATGCAGTAGCCACGCAATCCCATCTGCTCGCCAGCCATCCAATAAAAGACGGGTTTGGCGCTCAGAGACGACGACCACGGCGACCACCCTTTCTGCGGGTAGAGTCGGAGGGAGTGGGGGTGACGTCCTCGATACGGCCGATCTTCATGCCGGAACGGGCCAGGGCACGGAGGGCAGACTGGGCACCGGGGCCGGGGGTCTTGGTGGCGTTACCTTGAGGGGAGGACTGTCAGCATGTGAAGGCCACAGGGAATAGTTTTGATGGTTCTCAACATACCTCCGGTAGCACGGATCTTGATGTGCAGGGCGGTGATGCCGAGCTCCTTGCAGCGGATGGCGACGTCCTGAGCGGCCAACATGGCGGCGTAGGGGGAGGACTCGTCACGGTCGGCCTTGACCTTCATGCCACCGGTGACACGGCAGATGGTCTCACGGCCACTGGAATCACCCAGAATGTTAGCCTCAAAATAACCATCTCGGGTCGGGTGGGGTCGAGTCGAGTCGAGTCGTAGTGTTTCGTAACATCTATCGATGACCTCCTCTTTCTCTATATTCAAGGGCTGACGAACCTGAGATCGGTGACGTGGACGAAGGTGTCGTTGAAGGAGGCGAAGATACGGGCAACGCCGAAAACGAGTTCACCTGTAAAGATCGCGATGCGCCGTCAGTTTCATGATGCCTTTTCTCTCTTGCTGCAGAGGCCACAGCTTCCCTCAGAAGGGCAGGTAGGTGTGGTGTGGTTTCTTACCCTCACGGACGTTGGGGCCCAGGGAGATGTTCTCCTGGGCGGGGCGGACGGTCTTCTTGGGAGGCATCTTGAGATTGATTCGACTGGGTCGTTGACAGTTAAGGCGTATGGGGTGGACGAAAGATCAAACCAAGAGAAGATCTCGCGCGGATGCATTTGAGAGTTGCAAAATTCGGGTGTGGGCATTTTGGCGGGCGGTCAGCCTAGGCCCACTTTCTCTGGCCGTTGCCGCCAATCAGAGCACGGCCCACAGAAGTCACACGGAATTTCAACCGGAACAAAATTTCGCTTTTGAGTGGGGCCATCGCCAACGGACTGTATTGCCTATTTTCTCTTTTCTCTTCTGCTTCGAAACTTTCCAACCGCCCAACCGACACTCCTTTCGACCATCCAACCATCTATCCCACAGTCGACCATACCGACCTCAAGATGCCTGCCACGTATGTTTGAGCCCTCCGTTGATGCTGGCATCAATTGAGATGCCAGTCTTTATCCCCTCAACGCCTGGTTTTCGGAGCATCTATTGCAGATTGTCGTGGTCCTCTCCTGCTGGGAAAGCTTTGCTCTACCTGCCCCTCTCCCCAGAGTGGAAGGCATGAGTAAGCGCAGCCAGCTCGATCTTTCCTGCTCTTCTCCCTCCTTCCTCCAGGCTTGAAACACAGCCTGCAGATCGAGAGATGTCGCGCGGGGTGTTGGAGCTGAAGGTCTACCCAGGCCTTCTCTCTTAAATCCATTGCCGCAGAATTGCACCCGTCGCAAGAAGTTCATCTTCTGCTTGATGGGCTGCTACACTGCGAGCATAATTTCTCGACCTAGTCGAGGTGTTGTCGGATGAGGTAGCACCAGTAGCTGTCTTCGCAGTTTGCTCTCGCATCTGCTGGACTCTTTGGACTCACCGATTAAAATCAGCTTTACGAGTTAGCCATGCAGAGAATGTCGCACTTAGCAACAGTTCTCCACCGGCGCTCTCCTTCATGCTTCACTGAAGTATGCCGGACTACGTACTAATCTGATGACTATGCAGTACCGTCCCCACCAACGACCAGATTCTGGTCCCCGAGACCCTCCTGAAGAAGCGCAAGTCTCAGGAGAAGGCTCGTGCTGAGAGGTCGGCCGACATTGAGAACAAGAAGAAGGTTAGTCTCTACACCAGAATCAAATTGGGGAGCGAAGTGATGAACAACTGTATCCACGCCTGGCTAGACTACGGTCGATGATGTCGCGAATTACTGTCTTTCGGGTCTGATCGATGGAGGAGAACTTTGATAATCAAACCATGCTTTCGGGTTATCGATGCTAACTCTTCAAAATAGGCCAACAAGGAGAAGCGCGGCGTCATCTTCAAGCGTGCTGAGAAGTACGTTCAGGAGTACCGTGACCAGGAGCGTGAGAAGATCCGCCTGGGCCGTGTTGCCAAGCAGAGCGGCGAGTTCTACGTCCCCTCTGAGGCCAACCTGATCTTCATCATCCGTATCAAGGGGTAAGTTTTGTCACCAGTTCCTCAAGTGCAGCAGTCACTGACAGTCCAATAGTATCAACAAGATCGCCCCCAAGCCCCGTAAGATCCTCCAGCTGCTCCGTCTGCTGCAGATCAACAACGGTGTCTTCGTCCGTGTCACCAAGGCCGTCACCGAGATGATCAAGGTTATTGAGCCTTGGGTCGCCTACGGTTACCCCAACTTGAAGTCCGTCAAGGAGCTTGTCTACAAGCGCGGATACGGAAAGGTCAACAAGCAGCGTATCGCCCTGACCGACAACTCCATCATTGAGGAGAACCTCGGCAAGTACGGCATCGTCTGCATGGAGGATCTCATCCACGAGATCTACACCGTCGGCCCCAACTTCAAGCAGGCCTCAAACTTCCTGTGGCCCTTCAAGCTGTCCAACCCCAACGGTGGCTTCCACACTCGCAAGTTCAAGCACTTCATCGAGGGTGGTGACCTTGGCAACCGCGAGGAGAACATCAACGCTCTCATCCGCCAGATGAACTAGGAGTAGAACCTTGGTTGCGGTGCTGCTTTTTTAGCTGGTTTGGCTTTGGGAACGGAATGGTACTCGGCATGGATGCACGGCGTTAAATGAGAAAAGTCTGGTTTTCCTGAAAAAGACTTACGAATTCAATCTTATACCTGTACCTTTGTGTGACCGGACACCTTTTCGTTCTCACATACCAAAACGTGGTATCAGTGTCAAGTAATATCATACCGCGTTCACTGTCTCAACTTGCCCGCTCCAGTCGCATCACTGCCCATGCTATGCAAATTATTATGAGTTCCTTCTGTAGAGTCTAATGATTCGATGCGTAATGGATCTATATCTTGATGTCGAAGCTTGTACCACAGCCACAGCTGCTTGTCGCCAGTGGATTATCTGTGATCTTGAACTGTGATCCGATCAACTCCATCGTGAAGTCCACCTTGCTTCCCTTCAGCAGGTCCAACGACGGCTGGTCCAGTATGACCTTGGGAGCCATCAACCCTTTCTCCTGCCCCTCTTCTGCCGAGTATGTGAAAATAGTGTCATCCTCGCGTACCTCCCCTGATTCTGCACCATCACCGGGATGGTGGCTAGGCTCGGCGCCGGCGGCGGGGCTGGAAGGGAGTGACTCTGGGAGCGTGACAAGGCTCATGAGGTACTGGAAGCCGTGACAGCCGCCGGATTCGACCTGGATACGGAGGGCGAGGTGCGGGTTGCCGTCCTTTTGCATTATGTCGCTGAGGCGCTGTCAAAAGGCGCGTGAGTGTTAGTAAGAAGGCTGCTGGAGTATAGAAAGCGGAAGAGGATAGGGTCGAGGTCGGGGTCGGCGAACCTTTGCTGCCCTCGGGGTGATGTCCATCTTCATCTCGTTCCCGTCCTCATCCTGTTGGGGGTTGTAGACTGCCTGGGTGTACGGCCGGGCCGTCATGTAGGAGGCGACTGGCCTCGGTGTCATGGCCCCCGGTATCCTCCATCCTACTGCCCGTGGTAGCTTGGACTTCGCGGTCGGGTTGCGGAAAGACCTCGCGGGGGAGGCGGCGGCGGCGGCGGCATGCTGATGACTCCGGGGCAGGAGGAAGTCGAGGACCAGCTGGGAGGGCACCCTCCTGGGCGCGAGCTGCACGAACAGCCTGGCGGCGGAGGTGGAGTTGGCACAGCGCACGGGCGGCGTGAATGGTGGCATTCTCGGGTGATGTGGTGGTGGTAGTGGTGGTGGTGTTGAGGCTATCGGGCGGCAATTGCGAGTCGTTGTATACTAGGTATCTACCTAGGTATGTATGCCAAGAAGGGGGTGTTGTATTCCTCAGCAAAATTTCGAGTTACGTCAACTTCAAGGCGGGCCTTGGCGATGACCGATGACTAATCTCACTACTGTTACTGGCTCATCTCCTGAACATCTGCGCACCTGCACGCCTGGGCTTCCGACTTCCGAGTATGGCACTACCTACCTAAGTACCTAGGTATGTATGACCGGTGTGACATCTCTGCCATGTCCTATGTGCCTGCGTGCCTTTATATCGAAAATGCATTTGCTATCCTTGCCTCTTCTGGATGTACTGTGTAGAGGGTCGCGACCCTTCACAGATTCCAAAATAGCTCAGAGCACCTGGGATACTTTGTCGACAATGCTACTATTAATTCACCTAAGCAGGCCCATTCGTACACAGTGTCAACCTCAGTAGCAGGCCCAAAGCACCACTAGAGCTCCAGCCGACGGCTCACACAACCAGTCTGCCAGTCAACCTTGAAGACTGCGGGGGGAGGGATTCTCGAAGAGGAGGGTGGCATAGATGTAAGCACCTGCAGTCGGCCGCATTGTTAGCAACAAGACAACCTCCAGATCCTCAGCGCTCGGTTGAGTTACCAAAGTGGCCTAAATCCGTTCCGGCTATGCACTCCCGAAGTCAACTTGCAGATCTCAAATTGGAACTCCGCCAGCGCCTCTCGCGCAACGCAGCAGCACCGCCCAGTGCCAGGGTCAAGACACCTACTGCTCCATGGCCATCACATGCGCTGGGCCAAAGAACAGCCTGACGAGGTGGAATCTTTGGCATCTTTGACTCGAGGCTCTAGTCGCCTCCAAACACTCGGGAGGAGGGCGGGGACCAGGTGCCAAGTCGATCAGATGACCGTTGAAGTCATACCAACGAAACTCGAGACTGAAGCACATTGGTCCATCACAGGCAGTTGGTCAAATCGGCTTCTACTTTTACCAACCGTCACACCGAGTGACTACTCATCTGCACATTTGTCCCCGCATAAGCCATGCGCGGCTCCAAGTCCTTTAAGCCCTCCAAGGCCATGTAGTCCTGGGTCATGGCTGGGGAAGACCCGGGTGGATATCCGTATGGTTCGGCCAAAGGGCTGCCAAGTCAAGGTTCGCGGTGCACCGCGAGAATTTGCGCTCTCTCCTTACCTGATTTCTCTGATCGGCGGACGCGGTTCAGTTTGGCCAAATACGAGGTCGGCCTACGATGTGTGGACTTGATTCTACACACCGTCTTGGGGATTATCTTGTGCTGTGTAACCAGTCAGATGCCCACGAGAACACCCCTTCAGGTTTTACCTGCAGCGGTCCCCGGAATTAATGGACAACGGTCCCGATGTCAATGGCACTTCAATTTGGCATTGGTGTTTGTCTTTGTTCGGGAGGAGGTTCTACGTCCGGGTCCTAGTGGGTGATGATGCTGGTCAGGACAGTGCCGTCCCTCTTAGAAAAGGCATTGGAAGGGACCTCAGGCGCTTGCTCGTGGTTCTCATTAATCCGCTGGATATTATAGTTTCTGCTCCATCTCCGCCATCTACTTCATACAGAGACACCTTTTCTTACACTGGCTCAACTACCTAGTCTAGACTTGCGTACCTGAACATGGCTGGTCCCATAGACAGGCATCCAACCCAAGAGGGAACCACTTCCCAAGCCTTTCTCGCGGGTACTCTACCCTTCCTCGTCTCATGGTGGTTCGTTATCATACCCGGTGCGATCGTCCTGCGAGCTCTGTACCGGAAATACTCCTCCCCCCTTCGAAAGTATCCCGGGCCTTGGCTGGCCTCGACTACGCGACTGTGGAAGACGATATCAGTAGCTTTTGCCCACACTCACCTGGACCATATCGAGTTACACAAGAAGTATGGCCCCATCGTTCGAATCGCACCGAATGAAGTGTCCCTGTCCTCTCCCGAAGCCGCGCGCACACTACTGTCTCCAGGAAAGCGCCTATACAAGACCGACTTCTACGGCGTCTTCCCGCCCCCTGACAACCGTGACATCTTCACCGAGTGCCGAGAGGATGTCCACGCCCAGAAGAAGAAGGTGGCCAATGTGCCATATAGTATGGCAGCCATGCAGCAACTGAGCCCTTTCATCGACGACACCATTGAGCTGCTGATGCGGAAGATAAGGGCTGCGGCGTCAGGACATACTGGAGGGCCGATTATGGACTACTCCAAGGGCCCAGTTGTGGATCTTGGGAACTGGCTCCACTGGTTCGCCTTTGATGTCGTGGGCGAAGTAGCCTTCAGCCGAAGCTTCGGGTTCCTGGAGCAGGGTAGGGACGTCGAAGGCGCGATCCGCACGATTGATGAGAGCCAGCGCTACAATGGTATCGTGGGACAGGTGCCGATCCTCGACTACTTCCTGCGGCGAAACCCGCTGTGGAAGTTGATTCCCATGCTCGACGTCAGAAACGCTCTCATCACTCGCATGGCCTTCGAGGAGGTGGGTCGAAGGCAACCGTTTGAAAAGGAGAGCGAGGGCAAGTGGAAGGGTGGTGATGGGCGGCGGGATCTGTTGGCTAGTCTGATCAATGGCCACCTGAAAGATCCTCAGCGCTTCAGCAAGGGCGATGTTTTTGCCATCGCCCACGGTGCAATGTAAGCTGTCTTGCCCTGAAACTCTGTGATCCACCGCCGCTGACAACGTTCGCAGTTTTGCCGGTTCCGACTCGACTGCCTCGACCATGCAATCCTTCTTCTGGCACATCCTCGCTGACAAGCGAGTATATGCCCGCGTCCGAGAGGAAATGGACACCGCGGTCGAGCACGGTACAATCCCGGCCACTGGCAACATCTGTTGGGCCGAGGCTCAGAAGCTTGACTACTTCCAGGCCTGTCTGAAGGAAGCCATGCGTGTCCGCCCAGCTGTCGGGCTCAACATGGTCCGCACGGTACCTCCCGAGGGTGCTGAGCTGGACGGCGAGTTCTTCCCCGGCGGGGTGACCGTCGGTGTCAACGGCTGGGTGCTACACCGGGACAAGGCCACTTTTGGCGAGGATGCGGATGCTTATAGGCCCGAGCGGTGGCTGGATGACGCGGAGAGGGCGAGAAGGATGGAGAGGTGTATGTTCCAGGTAAGCTGACTTCTACCTACCGTACTCCTGAAGAACATGTGCTAACACAGTTCACCTCAGTTCGGTGGTGGCAGTCACCTGTGCATCGGCCGCAACCTGGCACTCCTCGAAATCAACAAGGTCTGCCCCCGGCTCCTGCGCGACTACCATTTTGAGCTGGTCCACCCTGAAAGAGAACTGCGGGCTCGCGCCACCTTCTTCGTTGTTCAGGAGGGCTTGGAGGTTTATATTTCGAGGAAGCAGTAGTGGACTTGACCAAAAGTTTCTTTGGTGTTCCCTTGGTAGACTCCTACCCCAAAGTCTATAAGCATCAACAGCGGCATTTGAATCACACTTTTGGAGTGGGTCGATATGAGGGGCTCTTCAAGGTCGTGTTAACTGACGTTGCATGTCAAATGGACCCTCGCTCCTGAAGGATCAAAGCTTGTTTGGACATCACTCCTTCCTATTCGAGCTTTGCGGAACGCTCCGGTCCAATCAAATGGTTACCTCAAATTATCTACTCAGGTAGGTAGACTAGATACGTGCTAAGTCGACTACTTAAGTACTATGGATCACTGCGATGTCCACAATGGAAGCCATTCGCTGCAGCCTTGTATGATTCAACCTAGCATAGCCATCAGTATCACCACTCCTTTACCTTTCCGGTGCTGTATATTGTGAAGCAAACCAAAGACAGACCACGTCGTGTACCATGATAATTGCAACCGCTTGCGTCGCCCGAACACTTTGTCATTCCCGAGCCTCCTCGTCAGATGAGCTCCTCGGCGTAACGTCGATATCAACATCGCTTTTCGCATCAACGGGTGGAGACCGCGGGCACCACTTCGCAGCGTCTCCAAGGCGATCAACGGTCAGCCCAGCACGACCGGGGTGCCTCATGCCGGCAGCCAGCTGTTTCTGGAATGAGACCTGTCGAAGACGATCCGATTCGGCTGGTGTCATATGGAGCTGCATTATTGTGTCAGCACACAAGAGGGGGGCTGGCTCGATTTTCCTCCGCCTGTCGGGAGGCAACTCACGTAGATCTCGACGCCGATGGCATGCAAGAAGAGCGCCAGCAGCCCCGAGGCCCCGCTGGTCATTGACAGCGCGACGTTGACCTCGATCGGGAGCCCGTAGTAGTTGGCATCCACGAGGACCTGCCGGTCCGGGTCCACGCCGGAGAAATATGCGGCGCACCCGGGCCAGAACTGCTGGATCGCCGTCACGGGGAGGACGCCGTCGCTGTCGATCTGGGCACAGGGCCGCATGGCGGTGTAGCCTTGGCCGCTGGCGATGCGGCTGGCGGCGGTTTGGATGATGCGCATGGTGATGGCTGAGAAGGCCTGTTCGTAACGGGGTTTTAGTCACATCGCTGGAAGAGGGTGGGAGCGCATGATATTGGCTCTGCTCAGCTCGGATCTTCTCTGCTTACCCAAAACCAAGTCCTCAGCATCCAAGCCCGATGCTGTTCGATTTGCAGCCTCTTGATGTTAATCATGGCCAGCGCTAAACCTACGACTACCAGGCTGGAGAGCAGGACATTTGTGATTTGGAAAGCCGGGTCGCCTCCAAAAGACCTCCTCATGGCCATCAGACCGCCCGTCATGGCGATCGACATCAGCAGGATGACAATGTATCCGTTGGCCCGGTGGAACAGGGCATGCCCCTGGCGGATGAACGGGACGAATTGGAAGAAGAGCAAGAAGCAGCATGGGATGATGGCAAATATGTGTATCATCATGCCGAACTGCTCGCGCGCGCCGTTGAGGAAGTAGTGGCATTCCCCGGGAGCGGCGTGGAAATTGGCCTTCAGGTAGCCCTGTCTGCAGAATATGCCATAGTAGTTGAGGTACGGGGAGCGGCTCAGTGTGAATCCGAGCAAGGTCAACGCGAATATTGACCAGAGAACGAAGTTGTAGCCCTTTTGGAAGCCAACAAAGTATTGTGCTCTTCGCCACAACTCTGATATGGCTGCAAATGCCCTAGAAGATATAGATGTCGTCATTGTTCTCCTTGTAGTCTCCAAGAGGCGGTTGAAGTGCAAAGAACTATGTCTGTGTCACTCTCGGAGAAGGTTCCCGGAAGGAAAATATATAGAGGTATTGGTTCGTAAAAAACCAAAGAAGGTCGCTTATGGAAGCGAATGTCTCGGTTTGATCAAGCGCCTGATGGGAGTTGATCGCTCGGATATAAATAAGAGAAGGATCCCGCCCTACTAGGCCAGAGTCATATTGACGGGAGGAAGAGAAGATCTTACTCACCCCAGACACGACCCAGCGACAAACGTTGTGTCGGTCAGGATCGAGCGGGAACATTTGTCAACCCAATATCTTACCTTGCCCACAGATACACCATACCGATTGCTGCCTCGCGTGTCGCTGCCGAAGCTGTGTCTCGGCCGTACTGGCGGCGTATGGCGGCGTAGACAATGAACGCCGCCCAACGTGGCGTCGCCGAGCATGGCGACGAGGCAAACATCCGCTCGCAAGAGGGTGTCACTCTGCATGCTGCTAGTCCTCGATCCCTGCCTGTGATGGGCGCGTACGGCATAAGGGAAGCCGGGCCAGTGGACAAGCAGGATTAGTAGGATATGGAAGATAGTCTCAGAGGTCATCGTCACATCTTGCGTTCGGCCCGCCTTTCTTACCGCCTCCCGCCGTGATGCTGATGTTTGATCCTACATCTTGAAGTCGTCTAAGTCTGATGATTTGGACGGGTGGTTCCTGAAGTTTGCTTCGGCGAGCGCACGCGATAGATGTGCAGATAATACTGTTGTGGATGGGAAACCCGTGACCCCGGCGTTGACTTTGATCCCTGCAGTGTTGGAGGGGGTGTGAACGATGAGACATGCATTTCGGAGGAAGCCTCGCATGCGGGAGCCAACTGCGAGCCTCCCGATGCTTGGTTGTACACGAGAAATAGACTCGGGTGAGGCACCGACAGGCCACCACAGTCAAGCAAGGTGCGGGTACGGTAGCCGAACGGGGGTGTTTTGCTCCTTACACAGACAACGCCTGTCCGATGGAAGCGCACCAATGCTTTCTCTCGTCGAGTTGCGCCGTGCTGTTGTTCGGCCTCCATGGCCCGTACATTTGACCTTTCACAAAGAAGTCATACCGCCTGCCTTACATACATCGAACCGTAACGAGCGAGGTGCCGTGTCAGCACACCACCGGCTTGTCCTTTGGCCGGACGGGAATTGGAGCCGCCGAAACAACGAAGGGGAGTGATCTGAGATGGGGCAAGACGCGGCGTCAATCAACGAGAGCCTGTCTCTCGAGAAAGGCGTCGATTGCCCGCCACCACAATGCCATCTCGCCAATCCCCCGCAAAGCCTTGTCTGAGGTGGGACTCAGGGTCATTGTTTCTTGTGCTCTGAGCGAGACTGACGTAGAGGTATGTACGCCTTTCACGTTCCACGGATATTTCGATAACCGACGTATGCAAAGAGTACGCGGTGTACCGATCAACTAACCACAGCCGACGCACGCTCTGAAAGTCTTGACCGTGGATTGGTGGCTCGTCTGAATTCGCGAAAGGGCACTCGCCCTCACCGACGCGAAGTTCGCCCTGCTGATACTGTAGCACTTCAAATGGCAGCTCCGGGGCCGTTCCTTGTCCGACATGGTCAGGTCAGAGTCGTGTCCTAGCTAGGAAGAACCAAGATGATACACACAATAAGGGAACCTGGTCATGCATATATGTGTATAGAGATGGTTAACGGGATTGAAGGTTGCCCAGTTGGACGGGATTACGGTTTGGTACATCTTTACTAAATGACTAAGCAATCTCCAATGTTCTGTCTACCGTACATACGTCACTGCCCAGCTTGCAGTCAGTCGATTCCTCTAATCAACGCTGCTCGCCCGCGGCAAGGAGGCTTGTCACGGACTAATTTTGCATGTTTCTTAATTTCTTTTGAGTAACTAAGGTACACGTCTCCTGGTCATGGAGTCCTCCATTAATTGCTCACCTGCCAATACGAGATATGATGTACCTGGATGTCAGGGGTTTGGATCTGGCTATCTCAGGGTTGCAACGGTTCCAGAACCCTGCATGTGCTGAGCGAACTGGCTAATCGTGGATCCTGGTTCCTTCCAACCACTCATCGAATCTTGGCTGCCCCAGGTTCACCTTCAACCTCACTCCAAGCCTCGTCTGTCATCGCCTTGTCGCATTTTTGCCTTGTCGCCTTGTCGCATTTTCGCTTGTTCGTCTTGGCGCCTTCAATTTATTTGTATTCTAGGCTTGCCGGCTTGCAAACCCGATTTCTGGCTCCTGCGGCATGATCAGATAGGGCGCCCTTCCCGTCCCTTGCCCCGTCCCTCAACGCCGACATCATGTTCCAGCCGGAGCAGGACCCATCTACCACCTCACGAGATTTTGCAGTTCCGCTGGCACCAATCACCACCAGTGTCTCCGATACCTCGGCCGTCGCAGCTTCTGCGTCTCCTAATACTCCTGCTACTCCAGTACAGCCAGTGCACCGTGTGCATTACGATCCTGCGCTCGGCACCGTCGACGGCTTTGATCCAGGAGGATTAGTATCGCCACCACAAGCCGTAACGAAATCGGACACAGAAATTCCTCGAAACCGTGCCATGCCCAATACTGGATCTCCCGTTCGCCGAAGGAGCTCGCGAACCAACACGTTCAAGAGTATCGAGGACTTCAGCGAGTTCGACCACAGAGAAGGCTGGCACCCCGGCGCTGAGCCTGGTGTCGATCCATACAAGACAGATGGTGGACGAGCCTCGCTTCCCAAGCTTCAGACTGCTTGTGATATCACCGTGGTCGATTTCTCACAGGACGATCTGCACGTCTCGGCCCTCAACAACGACGATCTTGGGCCCTTCTTGAAAGAACCCCAGCCAACTTGGGCCAAATGCCGTTGGATCAACGTGAATGGGCTCAGTTGGGATGTTATCGCGACTCTGGGCCAATATAAGAGGTTGCATAAGCTGTCCATCGAAGACATAATGAACACGCGAAACCGCACTAAAACTGACTGGTATGGCACATGGGGAGATACTACGCCGAGATGGGTCATGGCTAACATGTGTAGGTATGCCAATCACGCTTTCATCGTATTCACGATGCTCAAGCTATCGCGCGTGTCTGAAGAGGATTCAGACGACGAACGTGCTTCTTCAGGCTCAGACTCCGACGCTAGGAGTAGCCATAGTGGAAGGAGCAAAAGAAGCAGGAGGAGTTCGCAGTTCACGAAACCCATCTCAAAAACGCTTCGGGGCATGATGGGACGTACTAGAGGCCGAAAACGGCCGGTCCCAACCGAGAAGGTGCTCGAGACCGGCGAGGGGGGAAAGCATCACCATCTCAAAACGTTCGACACCGATCTGTCGACGGCTTCTGGAGAGGCTCTGGAGAGAACGGTGCAGCGATATAACGCCGGCCCTAATGCAGCACGGGTGGAGTTCATGGAAAAACATGCTGCTTTGGCTGACCTTGACCTTGCGGTAATAGCCGAACAGGTCTCCATCTTCATCACAAACGACAACTGCATTATATCCTTCTTCGAACTGTCTGCAGACATCGTGGAGAAGCCGATTTTGACGCGGCTCTACACCCAAGACACAGTGCTCCGGCAATCATGCGACGCTTCGATGGTCGGTCAAGCTATTATAGACGCGGTTATAGATATGGCCATGCCCGTTGCCACTATCTATGGCGACGTGATCGGGGATCTCGAGCTGGATATTCTGACACGTCCCGACCTCACTCATACCAAAAAGCTTTACATCATCATCACCGAAATTGCCAAGATCTTGAGTTTCATAAACCCCACCCTCAACCTAATCAACGCTCTGCGGGATCATAAGACTGAATTGTCCCAAGAGTCTGTGACGGCCCACCTGCAGGACGCTTCAAAGGGGGTTATCATATCACCAATGACATACACCTATCTTGGTGATGTATTGGACCACTGCGTGTTGATGCAAGAGTCTCTGAACGCTGTCAAGTCCCAGGCGGATGGACTGATATCCTTAATCTTTAATACAATCGCTGCGTACCAGAACGAGTCTATGAAACAGCTCACGCTGGCGACTATATTCTTCCTCCCACTGACCTTCCTAACTGGCTATTTTGGCCAGAACTTCGAGCCCTTCAACGATCTCAATCGCGGAATCAACTACTTGTAAGTGGGACTCTGGGGCTCCGAACATCGGACTACAGCTAACAACCTCTCCAGCTGGATGATTGCTGCGCCCATGTCATTCGTCACAATTCTTCTTCTAATGCGGGATGTCATAAAAGAATACGTCAAGGCGTTCTTCGTGAGACGCACCATCTCGCGGCACAGAAAGCACAGACGAGAACAAAGCAAGAAGCGCCGCTAGTCAGACTGACTGTGCGACTCGATCTGTCACATATCGACTTCCACCGGGGAGGTGCAGCCATTACCTCCCCTGCCCTCGAACTACTGGGGTAGTGTTGGCGCAACCAAAGATTTTGTTTATTTTGATACCCGGCTATGTAAGCCTCCTCTGAGCCACCCCGGAAACCAGGATGGAGTCGATAAGAGCTGGATACCAGGCAGACATCAATAGATTGACATTGCAAAACAGGAAGCCACATGGCATAGCCCGGCGGCGGTCGGTGGTGTGAGATCCATTTTCGCGGGATACGCTCGCGTCTTGTGTCCTTCCTCATGTTTCGGGAGTCACAACATCTGCAGTAGTGGCTGTGGTGTCCCGTCGGTTGTCCAGAGACACCCTGCAATGTCTCGCCATACCTTTCCGGGGCCGACGAGGTCACCGTCTCCGCTGTGATTTATTCCCTTGGTCTTTACCGTTGCGACGTTCTTCAGCTTCCTTGTGCCATCACTTTCTCTGCCCCAGTCTTCCAATAGTGATATTGGCCACACACATGTGAGGTTATATTCAGGTAACGAAAACCCGTGGTTTTATTGTACCTGCCGTCCATCGTAATGGACCTAGGGCCCTGGTCTATATCCCCAGCACTGACAAGGTCAGTCAAATCGACATGGATAGGTCCTTCCCTATGGCTTATGTCCGAGCTAGCTCGAGGGAGGAATTTATATGACCGGCGCAGTTAGACATGCCTTGCGGGTCGCCGCATTGGTGGCGCTCTGTTATCAACACATGTTTTTCTACTCGCCTTTTATGCTACTAGGATTGTCCCCGCATAGTCTGGGATAAGCTGGCATTATTCACATAGCCTGGTTTCTTTCCTTATTGTCTTTTCTTGTCCAGGCTTTAGAAGCTGTGGGGAGTTTTGCACAGCATAATGCAACCCTTTACGGCTTGGAAGTGGGAAACAGAATCAGTGCTAGCAATCACTTCGCCCTTAAGTGCTGTTGATAGAGGGTGCAACATGTGGTGTTTGGTTCGCGTGGTTGCAGGTGATATCACTTTGCTGGTGGCTAGGAAATGGTTCTGTTTCCCTTCAAGTGAACAACTCACCAAGACATGCCTTCAAGGTTCAGAGTGTTGTTGAGTCGGGAGGTGTTGTTATTAGTTTATAGCCAAGTTTCTTAGGACACTGCAAGTGGAGGGCAAGGGCTTCTTTGATGTATGCACCATCTTGTTGGACTCTCTGAAGAGTCTATATGAATGTGAGTGCTTCGAAGGCTGACGAGCATACACCTTACTATGATAGCCGCAAGTAATAAAGAGAATATATACATAATGCTATACAGTTTGTTATTCCTATACGGATGCCAACCTGTAAGTGTATAGAGACGAGAAGGGGGGGGGGGGTCGATTAGGAAGATAGTGGAGGGAGGCCAAAACTACATATATATGTGAAATAATACCCTCAGATCAATCACTCGAAAACCAAATTTTCCCTTAAAGTTTTATCAGTTTGGAGGTTATGAGGCAAGACGGATCTTTGAAGACTTTGTCTGACCTCCTACAATATTGCTCTCTATACTAAAATTTATGTTGCACCAGCGGCTAAAAAACCAAACACATCTTTTGAGAACGTAAGGACTGGTTCTGGGGCCTATATATTTACTATCCATTTACCTAGGTAGTGGTGTCTTGATGCACTCTCATATTGAGAGAACTTTGGAATTTGCACGTGAATTGGGTTCCGGTATATAAATAAGCACGGAAACGCCGAGACGGATGTGGACCAAATTCCCATGGTAGAGTTGGCTATAGTGAAGGCATTAAGGATGGAAATGTCAGTGGGAGAGTCTGTATGGGGCCGTCACTTTGAAAATGGTGAGATTAGATATTATATGCTGACTATCATGCGTTTTTCTTTGTGGCTGTCGTATATTTCTATATTATACCACGACAAATTGGATATTATAGATCAACGACTAATAAAGAAGTAAACCCCCATCGCAGCTGTATAGATTGAGCCATCATTTGCACAAAAACTCTCTGATATACGGTACCCATCTCGGCATCCATCCGTCGACACACGAAGCCATGGCTAAGACTACATCTTCTCATAACGACCCCCCCGCCGTATCGTGCTGCCTCTGAGAAGGCACGAAATCAGCTTCTGGTCAACTGGTGTCCGGCACACTGTACACAACTGATGGGCGATGGACCCTGTCACTTGTACCATCTCAAGAGTATCACGTACCTGTTCAGGCAGCCGTTAGAGAACCTTGTCAGTCTTCTGCCTGCTGATGAACGGGCCTTTTCGGGCTGTAGTTGGAAATCCGGCTGCACTGGGGTGGATAACAACGGGCGCATGATGATGTCGCCGAAACCCTAGGAGGTCATCTTCGTTAACTCGGATATGGCTATCAGAGTCGGTGACAATGAAAGACTGGAAAAATACCGTCTTGCAAGGGATTGAACAGAAGGAGATTGCTTACCAGATCGTGGTAGATCTCAGGTGGTTTCCTCGGGTTGATTAGCCGAGAAGAGCTGCTCCCCATGGCTCGCCTTGATGTTGGGGCATATAAACACTCAGTACCAGCTGAGCGTCTTCACTGAAATTATATGAATTAAATTTCAATACTAAGAAAGCTCTCACAGAGAGGGATGCCGAGTTGAAGGAAAGAGGTTGGGTCCGAAGGCACCTCGTCTTTCGTGGCTATCCTCGAGGGTCACCCGGGAACATTAGATATATTTATTGAACCATGAACCTGTTCTCTGAGCAACGGCCCATTCCCTCTAGTAAAACAAACCCGTTGTTTCGACCAGAAGTATTGAAGCAAAGTCTATTAGCAAAACGCCG